>JADMNG010000063.1:0-162628 GCA_016097075.2 Sporothrix phasma | reverse complement strand
GCAAAGAAGGAACACAGAGCCCTGCTCACTCGGGCGGATAAACCCTTTTCGAAGGTTCTCTTCGAGCCACTCTTTCAGGGCAGTTAGTTCGGCGCGCGACATGGCGTAGAGCGGGCCGAACGGCGGGGTCTTGCCCTCGACCAACGGTATGTGGTGGTCGTACGGGCGGTGGGCTGGCAGTTTCTCGGCCTCCTTTGGCGAGAACACATCATCGAAATCAGCGATTTCTTCTGGCAGGTCAGGTGGGGCAGGTTGGGCGGCGTCTTGGTCTTGCAGGATGTTGTCAATTTGTTCCACAGAGACCGTATACAGGCGGCAGTGTCGGCGCCTCGCGTAAATTGTCGCGGCACGCAAGGAGACAGGCGCTATATCCAGTGCTGATAGCGCCGCGGGACGGTCCGCGAGCAAGTGCGGGCGGGCCTTTTTCGGGACAGAGTGCAGGGCTTGCAGCTTCTCAGGGCGGGACGGTATGTTGCAGTGCTGTCGGCAGTACTGGCTGTCAAACGTGACAGTGTGCGAGGCGAAGCGGACAGTCGGGTCGTGCTGTTTAAGCCAGGGCATCCCGAGCACAATCGGGTCAGTGGGCAAAGCTGCGATGACGAAGCTTAACCCGCAAGGCACAAGGTGCGGGCGGGCCTTTTTCGGGACAGAGTGCAGGGCTTGCAGCTTCTCAGGGCGGGACGGATGCTGCAGTGCTGTCGGCAGTACTGGCTGTCAAACGTGACAGTGTGCGAGGCGAGCGGACAGTCGGGTCGTGCTGTTTAAGCCAGGGCATCCCGAGCACAATCGGGTCATTGGGCAGAGCTGCGATGACGAAGAACCAAGGGCAAGTGCGGGCGGGCCTTTTCGGGACAGAGCGGCGGGTCGATCGGGACCAGTTGGAGGACGCCCAGGCGAAGCTCGTCGAGGCGCTCCTCGAGGCCAAACTTAACGAGGCCCGAGCAATCGACTTGTCCCTGCCCCGTCCTACACCACCCCTGACCAGCCCCTCCTGGACTCCTGCACCCCGCTCTTCGCAGCAGACCCTGGACTACGCCCAGTTGGAGGACGCCCAGGCGAAGCTCATCGAGGCGGGCGGCGGCATAAGCGATACGGGCGGCAGGGGTTGGATAGCGGTCCTCGTTCACCGTCACTTTCCGACGGAGCGCCTCGACGAGCTTCGCCTGGGCGTCCTCCAACCGCTCGCAGTACAGAGTCTTCTGCGAGCGGAGGTCGGCCCGGAGGTTCGTGACGGTATCAGTGAGGTTCGCAAGGTTATCAGTGAGTTTCTCGATCTCGCTGCGTTGTTGGGTCATAGCCATGTGAGCGGCTTCATAGTAGGCGAACCACGCGGCCGGGTCTTGGCTCGTGTGTTCGCGGAGCTGGTCGAAGCTCTCCGGCATCGTCGGGGGAAGGTAGAGTCATCTCGTCGGCACCTAACGTGTAGAAGCTACGTAATGTCACGGCGGGCGGGCTGGGGGGTCAGGTAGGCGAGGACGAGCAGGATGACAGGACAGGTAGTAACAGGTTTGATGACGAGGACGTAGCTTAAGGAGCTACAATACAGGATGCAGGCAGAAATCAGACTAAGTACAGAGTTTTCGGCCAAAGCGGTAGTCAATGGCAGAATGCTTGCTAGCGTCAGCAAGCCAGGCAACAGGTCTGTGACATTATGACACTATCTATGGGTGGGTCCAAAGGCTCCCGCAGCCAAAATAGGTACAGGAAAAGAAAGCGAGTAAAAGCCAGAAAAACAAAAAGCAAAAACAAGAAAGGAAGCACAAAACAAAAATCAAAGAGAAAAGAAATGGTGAATGAGAAATCCACCTGCTCCGTCGTGCAGTTTCCGAGCTGGGTTTTTTACCTAGTATCAGATGCAAGCGCCGGCATGGCACCGAATCTGATGCTAGGGTTCTTCGAGCCACTTCGCCGTACAGATCTGTACGGCGAAGTGGCTCGAAGAACCCTAGCATCAGATTCGGTGCCATGCCGGCGCTTGCATCTGATACTAGGTAAAAACCCAGCTCGGAAACTGCACGACGGAGCAGGTGGATTTCTCATTCACCATTTCTTTTCTCTTTAATTTCTGTTTTGTGTTTCCTTTTTATTTGTTTTTGCTTTTTGTTTTTCTGGCTTTCACTCGCTTTCTTTTCCTGTATCTGTTTTGGCCGAGGAAGCCTTTTTGGCCCACCCATAGATAGTGTCATAATCCGTAGGATTGAATACACTCATTGAAAAAAGAAAAGAAGAAAAATAATATCCAACTACCAGATCCATCCACGTTATTTAAACTAGTAGCCCATGGGGCTCTGGTTTCCACCTTTGCAGAGATTGGCCTGAAAGCCTTCTCCAAAGAAGCCGAGTCGTACAACCCGGTCAAGGTAGGGAAACCACGCTGGCTCGGGGAACCGAGGGCAAAACCATAGGCTCTATAGCCTTTGCGGTTACCTCGGAGGAAGAAGCACAGTTCTGCCTCCGAAGTGGCACAACAGTAGCGGGACAGGGCTTACGAGTCTCCCCGCTATAGAGCCTTTTCTTCTTCCACACAGTGCCCAAGGTGCCTCGGCCTTCGAAGGTAGAAACTGGTAGAAACTAGAGCCCCATGGGCAACTAATTTTAAACCACGTAGACGGGATCTGAAAGTTGGATATGGTAGGCTTCCAAACGCCTTTTCCCAAACCTTTTGTTTTATCAAAAGGTTCTCGCTGAGAGAACAGTACAAATAAATGTGAGAATACCGTTTTTCTTGGCTGAGACCTCGACCTTCGCCACACCCTTTGCACCGATCGCCTCATTGATGGCGTTCCGGATTTGGAGTGGTTGAAAGCTGGTGATAGTAGCCCCTTTTCGAGTAAGGACTACTACTGAGGGCGGGCGCAGATGGACCCTGGCGGCGCACAGCAAAGAACACACACGCCAAACCAAACCAAGAAACCAAGGTCACAAGACGCGTCCCTGATGTCATGACGGCATCAGGAAAAACGTCCCTACAACCACAACAACACAAGACCAAAAAGAAAGATGTGGAGGAGGTCGTGATCGGTGTCGTAGGTATCGTTCGGCGGCAGTTTCGAGAGTATCGGAGTGCTAATGCTGGCGCATAGTTCCGCCTGCCCGGGCGGATGCTTGGGCAAGTAAAACCTCTAAAAGTGTTAGCTGTCTCTCTCTCTCTTCGTCGCACGTACCAACCGTTGGAGATCTCCTTTGATCTAAAGGAACGTGTTCTTGTTTGGTGATAAAGACGATGATGATTATGATGATAGCTAGAAACTGAAAGAAAACGATGATACGAAATCGATGATGAAATAAGATGTTCCAAAAGCCAACGGAAAGGAATAGTCGCAGACGAGATAGCAGTGGGTCGGGGTCCAGCCTACAAGCCACGCTTATCAGCCACAGAGCGCTAGAAAAGGACCCAACCAAAAGCCAACCACGCGTAGAACAAACAAAGAACAAGAAGGGTAGCCCCTACCCGCCTTCAATCGTCCCTAGTTCTTTTCTTAGACTTACTGTTGCTGATCACGACAGTGGCAGCGTACGTCAGGAGCGTCTCACGCAGCCGCGTTCGCAGCAGCGCAGCAGCAGCAGCAGCGCCTTTGTCCCAGAGCCCTTAGTGATGACGACGACGTTCAGCCCTTTCAGCCGGGGCCGTAGTGGGAGAGCGCCGACGTGGCCGAGTTCGAAGCGGAAAGACACCACCTAGCGAGAGATCATGTTGGCGCTGGACATTGCAGGTGTACGCTAAAGGCCCACTGGGTCGTATGACGTGAACTTTGCACCTCTCGAAGATCGCGCCACTGATGGGTTTGCGAGTCAAGGCATCTGCGACAATATTCATCGTCCCTGGTATGTGCCTTATCTTGAAGTCGAATGTACGGATCCACGTCACCCATCTCATGATCCGGGCGCCAGGAACTTCTGAAAAAGCGCCATTAAGTTGTTGAACAAGAATGAAGGCGCCAGTTTCCACAGTGAATTGCGCGCCTGTGAGGTGGGAGCGGAGACGCTTAAGTGCCGTAAGGAGGCCACGGCACTCGCGTTTTGTCGCATCATATCGAGCCTCTGTGGCGGTCCAGACACCAGATTTATAGCAAGCGGGATGTTTCTGTCCGTCCACGACCTGGAGGGTGACAGCACCCCAGCCGACGATGCTGGCGTCCACTTGCAGGAAAATCGCATCACTATCCACTGCGTAGGACAGGGAAACCAGGGTGGGTGCAGTAGTGATCCATTCTTTGATGAGCTCGAAATACTGCTGGTGCTCTTCTGTTCGTGTCAGGAAGAGGCCAATGGGGGTAGCATGAATGAAACTTTATTCCGCCCGCAGGCACCAAGCCTAAAGGGCTCTTCTGTACGCTGCTTACATAATTATTTGCTTATCAAATACACCACCCTCCTGTTCGACCACAGTCTTTCTTTCCCATCTCGTTTGCTGACTTCCCCTTAACCCTCTTCGTATCCGATTTATTTACTGGGCATATCGCCTTCTTGAAGATCTTCCTTTAAGTGTTCAGGGTCCTATGGGCGGTGCCTGAAGCCGAGTCAATTGCCGGTGAACCGCAACCTCTCATTCTTCCTCGGAGGCAAGGAGGGACTGATCAAGATGACTGGAAACCGGACATGAAGGCGGTACGGGCAGCGATAAAACTCGCCCTGGAGACGGGGAGACTGGACTACGTACCGGAGGCAAACTAACAAACAATACACAACCAACCACCAAACCATCGGACCACCGAACCATCAACAATATCGCCAACAACCCCACCAAAAATCTCACTGACCCACCGGCAATTGACTCGGCTTCAGGCACCGCCCATAGGACCCTGAACACTTGAGGGGGATCTTCAAGAAGGCGATATGCCCAGTAAATAATCGGATAAATAGAGTGTTAAAGGGGAGGTCAGCAAACGAGATGGGAAAGAAAGACTGTGGTCGAACAGGAGGGTGGTGTATTTGATAAGCAAGGAATTATGTGCAGCGTACAGCAGAGCCCTTTAGGCTTGGTGCCTCCGGGCGGAATAAAGTTTCATTCATTAACTGCTCAGGGACGCGGGCCTACCCACCGGTGAGCTCGCCCTCGAACGAGTGAGAATGCGACAAGCAATACGGGTTTCGACGGCCGACGAGACACACCCCTTTGCCCGCCGGGCAAGGATCCCTCTGAACGCCAGAGGAAGAGAACACGGCCTCCCCTCCCAACGCAGGACCGGGCTTCAACTTCTCGCGGAGCTTGTTGGCCCGACCGCACGTCAGAAAATTGCCCTCCCCCACTACACTCGGGCTGCCTGGAGGAGCTCACGGGTGGCCTCAAGAAAGAGGATGCCGCAGTACACTTCCGCTCCTGGGTATCGACTCTCCCAGTGGACGACCTGGTGGTTTACTCGGATGGTTCCCAGATGGAGGGGTCGCAGACAAGGCCTACGCGCGCAGGCCGAACGGCCCAAGTGACGCGGGGGACGGCCCACGAGGAACAACGACAGCAGGGCTGACAGTGCTTGACACACAACGTAACACGCACTGCGGCTATGGATACACAGTCCACGCAGCCGGACGGGAGCTGGCGCACGGATGTGGACAACTCCACCCTGCTACAGAGGTCTTTGACGCAGAGGCGGCGGGCGCTCTGCGAGGTTTACAAGAAGCCCTCCGGATTAAAGAAGGTCTGCCCTCGGGCAGGGTCTGGCTATGCCTAGACAACACGGCAGTGGCCCGGGGAATTCGTGGCAAAGCGCCACTAACCTCCCAGGCCGTGTTCCTCCAACTCCACCAGCTCCTCGCTGCCCACCCGGTCAGTGTCAAGTAGTCACCTGGACACATGGACATTGACGGTAACGAGAGAGCCGATGAATTGGCAAAAGCCGGCTGCCAGGCACCAATAGACGACGAGTTCAACCAACCAAGCCACAGCAGCCTCAGAGCCCTCGCTGCCACCAGTCTCCGAGAGATGGAAACGACGTTCTGCGAACGGGCGCAAGAGAACCTGTCAGGATTCTCTAGCCGCTGGGACCTGCCATATGTCATCTGAAAGCCCCCGAGTTCTCGCTCCCCGAGCGAAGCTGCACGTCCTGCTCGCCACTAGGACTGGTCAGGCGAAGGCCCCCGAACATATTGTACACTGCCGCCTTGCCCGACGGGCCTGGGAGATAAGCAATACGGGGACAAGAGCTAGACTCTCTGCTCCGACACTCGGAGGAAAAATTTGCCTTTCTACTAACGCTCTCTATGAAGCCACAGACCTTTCTACTCTGTTTTGACACCGTCGCCCCAGCTATGGGTCTGGTTGAAGAAGGCTACTTCATGTTTTCACCTTTTTCTTCTTTTTCCTTTTCTTTCTTTTTCTTTCTTATTGCACCCACCCACAAGTTGCACCCACCCACAAGTTTTTTCATTCCCCGCGAGGTTCTGATTGGAAAAAGAAGCTGAATACTAGCCAACTGGAGGGCTAGATTGCGGACTGTCTTGCTTGCTGCCAGCAGGCACGCCTTGTAGGCGTTTCCTCGAATAGAGGTGTCACCGAAAGTCTTGTATATAGAGCTAGTCAAATAGTGTGGCGCCCTCGTCACATGCCCTTCGGGAGGTGGATGGCTTCGCCGTCGTGACGTTGAAATTATTATTATTATTATCATAACCTATGGTGACAGCCATGTAATCACGATGGTAATATTTGGACACTATCATATAGCACGATAAGCATATATTATTACTATTCGCTATTTGGGCCAATCCTGACCATCAGCGCCTGCTACGGCAGAACCCTCTGGAGAAAAAACACCCGCTTATCTGGGTGTACAAAGTTCTATGTAGTGGTGTGTGAAAGCAAGGAGATATTACAACAAAAAAAAAGAAAATATAAAGTAGAAGAAGAAGGTGCTTGACGGTTATAGTGGTGGTGGTGAATAAGTAAATAAAGCCAAGGTGCGGTGTGTATTTACCGTGATAATGACGAGAAAGATCGTTCAAGTTCGTGGGCTAGTCTATACTCGGTGAGTCTGCCGCTCCTTATTAACCACCGGAGTATTGGGCGTGCCGTTAGACCGTCTCGTAGTCGGAGGTCGAGGTCTTCATTGGTGCCGGCCAGTCCGTGGGCCGGACCGGGACGTCTGTGGTGCACTCTAGTAGCACGTGCGTCGGTGTCTCTTCCTCGGCACCGCATACACATCGGGGAGACTCGACGGCGTTGCGTCTGAATAGGTAGGCGTTGAGGCCGATGTGGCCAGTGCGTACTTGTGTCAGTAGGCTGCTTTCGGCCTTGGTGAGGTGCTTATGGCGCCGCCGTATGGCCTTGGCCGTCCAGCATGGCGAGCGTGCCGCGGTAGAAGCTGCGGAGCGGCCTACCGCTGCTTTCTGCCACCGTTCCTTCCACCGCTCCGTAACCGTTGCCGCCTCCGTGTAAGGCTCCAAAGTACACTGCGGGTAACTGGAGGCTAATGGGTGTAAGGTTGATTTCACAATAAGGTATTGTGAGCCGTCAGGGATCAGATAGCAAACATAACAATGAGCATATGATTGAAGGTAGGTCTAGTATGAAACAGAAACTAATTCTTACTTCTCCAAATGATTGAGAAGTGGGCGAACCTCTTCATATAAGGGAAATGTCCTCATCCCAGTCCAACTGTGATGACTCATAATTGACCCCGCCACAAGGTCGTACATGACCACGACCCCGCAGGGCCTTTGACTAAGCAAAGTGTTTCGTGTAGGCAGCCTTGCCTGTTGAATGCGGAGAGGATGACTTGCTTGAGACTTCATATGTATGCCAGTCGTGACAATTATCCCCCTCCTAATGCGTGCTGTCCTCAGCTCGCAAAAGATTGTCAATCGTGTGTGACATGAAAGCGTTGTTTAGTGACAACGTCGTGAGAAGACGTAGAGCAAACCCAGTGGGAAAATCTCTCGTCTTTTGGAAAAATAAAAAACCCTCTTGGGGAAGAAAAACACAAACCAGATGGTCGTGAAAACATAAAGGTTGTGGGTTTGTACCAGCGCGCAGCTTCAGCAGAGAATACAGACAAGCCCGGAATGAGGACAGGCTGTGGCGGATCTCGGGTCGGTAATTCTGGCGCAAGCTTGATGAACCCATCGATGACAACCTTCATAACCAAAACGGAGACAGCCGTCCTTGGCCGTCAACTTTCAAACACGCGAGAGAGACCGATAAACATTGGCGCTCGCTTCTTCTGTGGTATTCGCAGGCGTTGTCGTAACACAGCTGGAGACTAAAGACAGATTTGGGTGGCTCGAGGCGCCGAGAGCGAGGCTGGTGCGAAGTGCCATAGCGGCGGGTCGTTTTCGGTCTGGCCTGCTCAACTGGCTTGCTTCTTGGGATTTCGCTTGTGCCTCTTGACCTCTTTGCCTTTTTCCGTGACTGTCTTTCTTTTGCGCATTTCTCGTATGGCATCGGGTGCTTGGACGTCTTTCTCCGGAACCCACTGATTGTATTCTGGTGGCCAGTCGGCCCATTTGACCAAGAAATACTTTTGGCCATCAAAATTTTGCTCTTGCAAAATCTGCTCAACCTCATAGACATCTGGATCCTCCTCCAATTCTGGCATTGGCATTACCTTTGAGGAATCCCCTCGAAATTTCCAAGGCTCCAAAAGCATTACCGGAAACACATTATGAAGGCGCTCATATTGTTCTGGCAAGGCTAGGCGATATGCCTGTTTCCCCACCTTTTCCAAGATCCTGAAAGGCCCAATGAATTTGGGCGTCAACTTCTTCGATGTCATTTTGAGTTTCAGATTTTTCGTCGATAAAGCGACCAAATCTCCCTTCTTGAAAGCCATGGGAGTGTGTTTGGCGTTGAAGTATTTCGCCTGCGCTTCTTGAGCTTTTCGCATTTGCTCCTTAGCGCGTTCTCGAACTTCTGCCATCCTTGCTTCTCTGGAACTTGCTGCTGGCACCCCCTTCTGAGTGGTGCCGTCCTCGGCACCCATATGAAAGTCTGGGCAATATCCCATAAGAAGTTCGTGAGGAGACTTGCCGGTCGACTCATTCTTCGAGTTGTTACATGCGAACTCCGCTGTTCGCAGCAACTTCGGCCAGCTCAGGTGGGAATCCGTAGTGAAACAGCGCAAGTATTGTTCGAGTACTTGGTTTGTTCTTTCGGTCTGTCCATCCGTCTGCGGGTGAAACGCTGTGGACAATCGTCTTTTGATGCGTAAGCATTGACAGACTTGTGCCCAGTAGGCACTAGTGAAGACCGATCCCCGGTCCGTCACGATTCCCACCGGAGGTCCAAATCTCAACCACACTTCCCAATACAGAAGCTCTGCAAGGTCAGCAGCTGTGATTGTTGTCGTGGTAGCTAGGAACAAAGCCATCTTTGTGAACCTATCCACTACCACCAAAACCGCGTCCACTTTCTCCAAACCATTGAATACTGGTGGAAGCCCGTAACAAAATCCATCGCTATCTCTTGCCAAGGCATTTCTGGAACTGGCAGAGGCTGCAACTCCCCATAGGGCCGATGCCGCCGAGGTTTTACTGACTGACATCTCGCACAACTATCGACATAGTTGTGTATTGTCTTTGTCATACCTTCCCAAAAGAACTTGTTTCTGATCAAGTCGCTCGTTCTTTTTCTGCCAAAGTGTCCTGCCACTGGAGAGTCGTGGTATTCCCAAAGGATATCCTCGACTATGGATTTGTTGTCGGGTACCAGGATCTTACCGTCTCTACACAAGAGACCATCCTGGTTCTGAGACCACGCACCGTGTACTCGACTTCCGTGGTCTCGCATTTCTTGCAAAATGCCTTGGATCTCCAAATCATTTCTTGTGCGTTCTTGATCAGAGAAGGCAGAGGGCCCAACAGGCTGGAGTCCGTGGTTGAATCTTGTTGCACAGCACCGGCGAACACCTCCGGTATCTGCTGGCTCTTAAGATTCGACCAACACTCAACACACTTCCTGAAGTTGTCTTCCTTCAACTTCTCCATGTGTGAGTGATTTTCATCGGGAGGTGACGCGTCATTGACTGCCCCAGGAATCCACCTGAGGCCCTCTCTGGTTGTGGGTGCTCTTGTCCAACAACCTCGTGTTCTGCTAGCGTATGCAGTAAACTGCCAAACGCCATCTTCTGACGAAGAAACGGAAGATAATCCGTACCGTCTTGCCCGTCCTCATAGTCGGGCGTCTAGACGGTCCATCCGCCGGATTCTGGGAACCCGGTCGGTGACGGATCTCAAAGTCGAACGGTGCAAGATACATACACCAGCGTGCCTGGCGGCTATTCAGCTTGGCTTGCTTCATAAATGCCGTCAGGTTTGCATGATCCGACAAAACTTCAATCCTGGTAGCCCCTTCCAGGTAGTGACGCCACTCCTTAAAGGACCACACAATGGCCATCATTTCTTGGTCCGGCGTTCCATAGTTCAATTCAGCGCCTTTGAACTTACGCGACCAGAAAGCCACAGGATGCCAGCGTCCTTCCTCATCTGGTTGGGACAGGATGCCGGCCATTGCAAAGCCGGAAGCGTCGGTCTCGACTCGTATGGGTTTCCCAGGGTCAAAGTGACGAAGGAGTGGCGCTCCTTGAAAGGCTGCGCGAAGCTCCTCGAAAGCCTTTTGCTGCGGAATTCCCATATTAGCCAAGCCCGGTTTCCTGCCTTTCACCATCCCTTTCAATTCATTAGTGAGTGGGTTGGCCTTTTCCGCAAACTTATGGATAAACCTCCGATAAAAATTGCAGAACCCAATGAACACTTGAATGTCATGGAATGTGCGGGGCATCTGCCATTCTGAAACCGTTCGGATTCTGGCAGGATCCATAGATATGCCCTCGGCTGATAGGACATAGCCCAAAAACTCGACTGAGCTCTGGTAGAAACGGCACTTCTTCAGGTTTGCATACAGCTTTGCTTCTCTCAGCTTCTCCAAAACCTTTTGGATATGTTCGGTGTGCTCTTCTTTTGTTTTCGAGTAAATCAAAATGTCGTCTAGATAGACAACACAAAAGACATCCAGGTATGCCATGAGTTGTTGGTGGATGTAGTTTTGAAAAGTGGCCGGGGCATTGGTCAGCCCGAACGGAAGCACCGAATACTCAAAATGGCCATACCTGGTGCGAAATGCTGTCTTCCATTCATCCCCCTCCTTGATGCGAAGGCGATGATATGCATCCTTGATATCGATTTTGGAAAAGAACTTGGCACCCTGGATGCGATCCAGAATTTCAGAAATCAAGGGAAGAGGGTACCGATTCTTAACGGTGATCTTGTTCAGCCCTCTGTAGTCGACACACATTCGCAACGAGCCGTCCTTCTTTGGCACAAAAAGGACTGGTGCCCCTGCAGGACTGATCGATTCTTTGATCCAGCCCTTCTTCTTGGCATCTGCCAGGTATTCACGGAGAACGCCCAACTCTTTTGGGACAAAGGATAAATTCCTCCATGAGGTGGCTCAGTGCCGGGCAACAAATCGATAGCGTGGTCAGCGCCACGGTGTGGAGGCAATGGCTCTGCCTTCTCGAAATCGAACACATCTCGATATGGTCGTAATCCAGCAGGAATCTGGGATAGATCCCTACTTCCACATCCTCATCAGGAAGCTCCAAATGTTCGTCGTTGACGATTGCAAAGCAGTGGCCAGTGTTCGTCACATCTGTTAGGAATTCTGCGGCTTGAACAAGTTGAATTCTAGGACTGGTTATGCCAAAGTGCCATTTTCGTTGTGCTGGAAGTAGTTCGATTTCAAAATGTTGGAGAGTTGGCATCCCCAACAGAACAGGGGTCTCTTCAGGACCTCGATCCATTGCAACGCAGATGCGAGTGAAGATTCTTTCCTCGCCCTTCGAGTCCACCATCGATAACGGTACCTCCCAAGCACCATAAGTTCCAGGGCGCAATTGCCCCACCACCTTGACCACAGGCGGTATCTGGGGACTCTCAACGAGCCGGTGTTCCTTTGCGAAAACGATGCCCACCACGTCTATTTCTGCATTGGTGTCCAGGCCTACCTCAATCGTAGTCGAGGGGGACCCTTGTAGAACAGCTTCTGTCGACAACAGGCGTACAATAGGCACCTTCTTTTCTCTCGTTGACACTGGCAGGAGTGAGGTGAGAGTGCTCACTCCGCCCTCGCTTTTCCCTTCCTGTTGGTCGCAGCGGAACGGACTTCGGCAACTTGTCCTGTTGTCTTCGAGCAAGACGAAGCATAATGTCCTTTCTGCTTGCATTTGAAACAGGTGATAGAAGAAAGGTCGGACTTCTCTGACTTGACATCCTCTTGCTTGGATTTCCCTTGTAAGTCGGAGTTGGGCTTGTGATTCCCGAATCTGTCTCTCTTTCTTTGGAACTGGCTTCCTCCTGAAGACTTGAAGTTGCCACCCCCTGACTTGCCATTGTCATTGGAGGCAGCTTTCGATACCTGGGAACCAGGCCTGTTCCCGTTCGCTTTCCAAATCTCCTCTGCCCGGACTGCCATTGTATACGCCGGGATCTCCGAGGTGACGCCTCCGACAGCCAGTTGCTGCCGGTATTCCTTTTGGAGCCCCTGATAAAACAGGGCTGAACGAAACCGTTCACTAAGCGGATCCAACTTGGCTTCGAGGGATCGAAGTTGGGAGTAGTAGTCTGTGGGCGGCTGATTTGGTGCTTGTCGTAGCCTGACCAACTGGCCGACTACCGTTATGAAGGTGTCTCCCGCCTCCGGGGCAAGAGTGTCCAGCCAGGTTCTGAAATGTTTCCAAGACTTCATTGCAATAGTCTGGTCTGGCTGTGACAACGTCTCCACATACTGCTCCCACTTTGTCGAAAACTTCGGTTCCATCAAATTGAGAGCCATCAGAATCCTCTTTCTTTCGTGGCCAAACTTGCGAGGTGCTGCCTCGAACATCCGTTCCAAAGCCCCTCTCCATTGGTCCCGTTCGTGAAAGGTCAATGCGTCATGGTATTTCTCGGGTTCGGTCAGTTTAACGTCCGGTTGCCCTCGAGTTCGCTTAAGGGCTTTGGGCGCTGGCAGGTCTGGATTGGTGTAGTCGGGATCGTGTCCGTAAAATTCGGAACGGTCGCTCAAGGATCCCAAATCATCGTTTCCCCGGGTTAGTATACTGGGAGTGAGATCTTCTCTATCACCAAGTGCGAGTGTCCTGTCGAGGTCGAAGGTTTGAGCTCGGTCACCTCTGCCTTCACCTCTGCCTTCAACCCTCGCCGTCTTTTGAGGAGGGCAACGTATCGTTCGTACTCCTCCACTTCCTCCGATAGCTCCTTCATAGCTTGGCGGGAGGGGACGGCCATCTGGCTTTCAGCAGCCTCTTCTGCAAGGCGGCTGGAATGATTGTCGAGAGACGACGGGGTTGGCTCGATAAGAACGAAATGTTCGGCTTGGTCTTCAGCGGTCGGGACTGTCGACGGGCCCGCTTCAGGGGTAACGCGGGGGTTCTCTTCAAAGCTCATCGTTACGAGAATTCTGACCGGTAACGTATGGATGAAGAATTAGAATTGTAAGGCTCCAAAGTACACTGCGGGTAACTGGAGGCTAATGGGTGTAAGGTTGATTTCACAATAAGGTATTGTGAGCCGTCAGGGATCAGATAGCAAACATAACAATGAGCATATGATTGAAGGTAGGTCTAGTATGAAACAGAAACTAATTCTTACTTCTCCAAATGATTGAGAAGTGGGCGAACCTCTTCATATAAGGGAAATGTCCTCATCCCAGTCCAACTGTGATGACTCATAATTGACCCCGCCACAAGGTCGTACATGACCACGACCCCGCAGGGCCTTTGACTAAGCAAAGTGTTTCGTGTAGGCAGCCTTGCCTGTTGAATGCGGAGAGGATGACTTGCTTGAGACTTCATATGTATGCCAGTCGTGACACTCCGCCTCTTCTGGTGGCGGTGGCCTCGGCGCTGGTACCGGGGGTTGTTTACGGCGGCCCGGTGGGGGTGGGAGTATCGTCTGCCGGATTGCCTTGGCTCTGTCTTGCTAGTCTTGTCTCGTAAGGAACGTGGCGCGGCGCTGGGCTAGGTAGAGATTGAGTGGCGGTAGTTCGGCCTCCGTGTGTAAGAGGTAGACTGGCGTGGATCGGTATGCGCCGTGACGGTGCGGAGATATGTGTGGAAGGTAGAGTCGAGTGCCGTCGTGATGGCCCGGCCGTTCTCCGGGAGAAACACGCTGGCGCCATAGGCCACGGTGCTCCGGAGTACGGCCGTATAAATTAAACTGGCCCACGGTAACGTACAGCCCACGTCTTACCGGCTAACCGGGTTAGGGCGTGACCTTGCGTGGCGAGGCGCCGTTTAAGTTGCCGTACGTGCTCGGAGAAGCCGAGCTTCCTGTCCAACCATATCCCGAGGAAGCGGGCGGATTGTCGGGGCTTTAGGACGGTGTTACGATCTAGTTGAAGCGTGGTCTCCGAGGTGGCGTGGCCCGGGAGAAGTGCAGGAGCTCGCTTTTGGCCGGCTCGAATATAACGCCGCGTATACCGGCCCACCGTTTCACGCAGCGACAGGCTTCTTGTAAGGTTCCGCAGCAGGAGTCCACGTCGCGGCCATAAGCGAGGAGGTTCGTGTCGTCAGCGTAACCTATCGTAATAAGGTTATTGTGGCGGCTGAGTCCGCGGTGTAGTGGTCCGCGAAGAGAATGAATAGAATCGGTGACAGCGGTGACCCTTGCGGGACTCCGGCGGTGACGGGCCGTGCCGGTAACGACTTGCCGTCGAAGGTGAGTGCCGTCGTGCGGCCTATTAAGTAAGAGGTGGTCCACGTGGTGATCCAGACCAGTAGACCCAGCTTATGTAGCGTATAAATAAGCCACTTGTGGTCAACGTTATCAAACGCGCTCCGAATATCTAGCTGGACTTAGGATGCCGTTTGACGGCCCGCCCACGCGTGCTTAACGGTGTCGGTGAGGAGGCGGACTGCCAGCTCCGTAGAGCGGTGGCGCCGGTTGCCCATCTGCCCCTCCGGGAGTAGGTGGTTATCCTCGGCAGTGTCGGCGAGCCTCCGGGCCACTATAGACTCGATGACTTTACCGACGGTGCCGAGGAGATTATTTGATCAGGTCCGGGGGCCTTTTGTGGTGGTAGTCGTGACACCGCTGCGGCCGCCTCCTCGGGGTTACCCTCTGGATTATAAATAGGCGGCCTTGTGCCGGGGGCGGCCGGAGCGGCCTCGCGGCGTTGGGAGTCGGGAAGAAGCGGGACGAGAGTATATCTGCCTTCTCGTCTGTGTTGGTGGTGAGCGTGCCGTCCCGGCGCCGTAACGGAGGGAGTAGCGGAGGTGTATTGGGCGTGTGGCTGCGGGCGCGCGCCCACTTCTCGAGTCTCCACAAGTCTGAATCCTTGGCTGACGCCTCCGAGAGCACGCAGCGACAGTGAGCCGTTCCCGCCCTCCGGAGGGCGCGGCGCTGGTCCGTCGTGCCTCGCGCACGGCCTCGTGAGCCGGCTCAGTCCTATCGCCGGCCCGGACTCTCCGTTCAGCGGCGCGGAGGGCGGTGGCGGCGGAGGCTGTGGCTGCGTCCAGCCTCTGCCTGTATCCTGTATTGTAGCTCCTTAAGCTACGTCCTCGTCATAGCCTGTTACTACCTTGCCTGTCATCCTGCTCGTCCTCACCTACCTGACCCCCCAGCCCGCCTGCCGTGACACTCCCCGGACGTGTGTGGCTCGCTGTAAACGCCGAGCACGTGGAGGGGCCGTTGGGTATGGAGAGTGATGTGTATATGGTCTTTGAATGCAACGTACTGCCAGTGAGAGAGCGGGAGGCGCTTAGAGCTGTACCCCGCGAGGCGCCCTTTCCCGGCCCAAGGCTCATAGTATGCACCGGAGGCCGGTAGAGACCCACGTGTGGTCTATGGTTGAGGGTCGATGATGTGAGCGGCTCCGAGTCCCTCGGCGTTGGTAAGTGCTGTTTATACATGGTGGTTCGTTTTATGTATATTTCATGATATGACGACTACCATGACTGTTTTGGTATTTCGGCGTTGTCGTACGATAAGCATATAAGCATTATTAAATAAACAAGCTTTTTATAAAGCCCACTTATTCCGAGTTCGTAACCGTAATATTGTCATAACAAAGGTGTGACATAGGTTCGTAGATATTTTATCTAGTTGAGTAGTACGTAGACATCGTATGAATACACCCCGCGCTATCTTTCTTGTACCATTACTGCGTCGCGCACTGCGGGCCGCCCTGGTCTTCATCATCTTCATCCTCCCAAACCATACCTGGTCGTGAATGGTGTGAGTGGTTGCCCATCTGGAGAAAGTATGTTAGTAGGCGTACAAGCCGACATAGCTTTAGCGTATACAGATAAGACTTACTTGTTCGATATCGGCATTGGCCTCGTACTCGACTTCGTCAACCTCCTCAGCGATATTGGTGGCTCCGGAGCGGGAAGAAGTTCGCAAAGTGTCTCGTATGAGGCCTCGTTAGGCAACCAACCAGCCTCCGGAAATGCAATCTTTACACTCAAGTAAAGGTCTCCCTTCTCTTCTCCACGCTTCCTCGGCATGCCTTCACCGGCAACTTTGAGAACTTCCGCGGGATGCAGGATCTTGCCACGGGGTGTTCGAGATGAATGCCTCTACCATCGAGATGTTTCAGCACTACTCTGGAAACCTGTCAGAGCCTCTGCCAAAGTCACATCGAGCTCTGCAGACAGGTCGTCACCGACACGAGTAAAAGTCCCGTGAGTTCCTCCACCAGGGTGAAACAATGTCAGCCGGCGTCTGGTCAGGGAATTGATCCGCCTCGCCCTCGAGAACTATGCGCTCCCCTGCATGGACCCTCGAGGGATGTAAATCTCCAGCGCCTTCGTTTCCTCCACTGTTCTTTTGCCCTTGCACTTCTTGCACCGGTCCTTCTCCTTGTAGAACATCCCGGTGGCTTCACAGTTGTCACAAGGCAGCACTTCTTGACGGATGAGGCCGGGGCCGACCTGGCGGTACGCCTCCCGTACGCCGGAACCCTTGCACCGATCGCACTGCTGCGGCTTCACTTTATCCTTCGCGCCGAGCCCTTGCACTGACTGCATATCACACGCTTGTTTGCGGCAAATTTCACCGTTTTGCCCTTGTAGAGCTCCTCCAAGGTCACCTTATACTGCTGCTCCTCGTCGCGACCTCTTCTCGGGCGTCTTTGACCGCCTGCACCACCTCCAACGTTCATGCCAAACATCTGCGCCAGCATGTCGTTCAGGTCGACTCCTGCATCGCCCGGCCCACCACGAGAAGAATCAAAGGCTGCATGCCATACTGGTCGTATAGCTGTCTCTTTTCGTCATCGCGGAGAATTTCGTATGCCTGGGTGACTGCCTTGAATTTGACTTCGGATTCTGCTCTCTGGTCCTCAGGGACCTTATCAGGGTGGTGCTGTAGTGCAGCCTGGCAACATCAAGTTCAAATCAGCAAATGAATCACATAAACAAGCCTATAGGCCCGTTCTATGGTTGTGTTTCGGCTCACCTTCCGATACGCCTTCTTGATTTCACCGGCCGTTGCAGAGCTCTCTACGCCAAGCAGCTCTATGTCGCCATGTTAGCAAGTCCCTTTATGGCGCAGAGGTAAGTCGGTGAGTAATTCCATACTGTAAAGATCGGTTTCGTCCTCCTCGCCGGCTGTCTTAGTCGAGCGACTACTATCCATGGTCGATGCTGGCCGTGGCAAAGAAGGTAGGGTCGTTTCGAGGACGTAATATACGCATAGAGCGCTCGTAGATATATGATTCAAAGCCGTGGAGAAGAAAGTACACTTTGTTAATGCATTCGTCCGAAAGTTCTGTTTATCAGCAGCATCTCTCTCGCCCCGCAGAAGCTGCCTATGTGGCGTTGAAGAATTGAGAAGATCGAGCAGAAATTTTTCGCCCCTCACTTCCCTGCAGGATACTTATGGGTAACGTACGTGACGCAACAAGAAGCCCCCGTAAAAAGCCGTGGAAGTATAGATTTAGTGTTTTTTAACTGAAGTTGTACGTCGTAAACTACCGGGATTTGCTTAGCGGGGAAGACAACAGGTTGCTGGAAAAGAGAAATTACGATAAGATAAGATACCTAACGTTTTGCCTCCAACACCTACTTTGAACATAGCCTTTACAGTATCGTGAGGTTTACGAGACTGGCCTTACGTACACCTCCAAAGAAACCGTGTATGGTGACAGAGCCCTACCAGGCACAGTGATAGCTGCTCAAACTCGCTCGATGAGCATCCTTGTGACAATCGGCCGACCGGCCTGCCTTTCACGTGGCACACGGCACCAGGTTATCTTCTCGAACCGTGCTTCTAGATCATACTCATCCACCTCAGTACAATCAAGTTCACTCTCGAATCGGCGGCCCGATCGAACTACACGTGCACGTTTACCTGATAAGCCGGCGCGAACCCGATTTGCACCATCACCGACAGGCTATCTTCATCTGGGATCCCTTCGGACAGCACTGTATAATTACCTTTTGGCCCGAGCTACTGACGGGCAATTTATACTCAGACTAGAGGACACAGACCAGGTAGGCAATGAACAGCTCCCATGACACGACGGCAGTGAATCCATATTCAAATAAGGCCTTCAAACTAGTCGCGGATTGTATCCGATGCGGAGGTCCGCTTATACGATGATCTAAATTGGACTGGTCTTACATGGGACGAAGGTATAGATGCACAGACCGATATTTCAAGGCATTCGTTCGCAAACCTCTGACGCTTCACAGGTCCAGATTGTGGCGGCCCGTACGGCCCATACAAGCAGGTACACCAAGAGGATCCGACACATACCTTGGTCGCAAAAATGAGCACAAATTAACACCTGACTACAGTCTGAGCGTCTTCATATATATCGACAGTACGCGGACTGGCTCCTACAAGAGGGTAAAGCCTTTCGTTGCTTCTGCTCCCACGGAGACATGACTACGCACCACCATAAAAGCCTAGATTTCGATGGCACATTTGGCACATATCCTGGAAAATGCTTATTGATTCCTGCCAATGAGTCGGCGGAAAGGGCGGCCAGGGGCGAGGCACATACTCTCAGGTTTCGCAGTGGCCCTATTCCTGTCACAGTCCATGACATCGTATACGGTCTATACAAGAAAAAGCTTGCCGAGGACCATTTTATAATCATGAAAGCGACGGCTTCCCAACCTACCATTTCGCTAACGTTGTGGATGACCACCTCATGGATATAACACATGTGGTTCGTGGAGCAGTAAGGCTGCCCCCTTTATATTACCTTGTAGCGCCAGAGCTGATATACTGTGCGATTCTGGTTGATACAGGCCGACCAGCCGTGACTGACTACTTATCACAGGAATGGTTAATATCTACTGCCAAGCATGTGAGCTTATATGATGCCTTCGGATGGGTGGCTCCCAAGTTTGCTCACGTTGGTCTCCTTGTCGATTCCAACCGACAAAAACTGAGCAAACGAAACATGGATATTGGCATTGACTCATACAAACGAGATGGGGTACCGCCGGCAGCATTATTGAACTTTTCTGCTCTCCTCGGATGGAACCCTGCAAGTGCGCCAAACAAGGGAGTCATGAAGCTCGATGAGTTGGTCAAAATGTGAGAAGAACCCATAGTGTTAAAGAAGTCTGGAATACGTCGCTTATACCTCATCTAGTTTGGCCTGAAATTCACCAAAGGAGATATCGTTGTCAACAAGGAGAAGCTTGGGTTTTTCCACAAAAAACACATTCAAAGGGCTCTCAACGGTTCATCGCTGGATGATGATCGTATTGTCGACGAATACATCACCAAGCCGGTGCTACAACTAGTGCTCGAAACTGAGGCCAAAAGACGGCGCTCGAAGGTGGACGAACTGCAAAAGAATTCCACCGATGAAAGCTCTGTTTCCTCGCTTGGTGAGCCCATATTGCGGTTGATTCCTAGTGATGGGACTTTGGACAACGGCCACATCCACGATCGCATCCGTGGCGCCATTCGGATATGCCGAAACGAGGCTGTTACTGCACTTAGCTTTTTCGAGGCCATCCGGTATCTTGTCTGGAAGCCACCGGCCACGTATATCAAGGAATCATTTTCTGGCCTGTTACCACTTACGGCCTGCTTGTTCATCGACGGAACAGCCAGCTCCGGAGCTAGCGTGGTAAAATATTTCATTGACCAATTGGGCCGTATCGACGAGGAGAATTGGTCTTTGGAAATAGTTCAAGCCACGCTTGATGATACTACGAAGCGTGTCGCTTACCGCAACGCCGATGGTGCAGCGGCGGCGGTCGGTTACAAACTTTTGCGGTGGGGCCTTCTTGGTCTCAACAACGGACCACAGATACCGCACCTCATGGCATACCTCGGCAAAACTGAAACCTTGAGCCGACTCTTGCTAGCAGAGACTGTTGCCAGTTCTGTTGGGTTTCCGTCTGATGACTAGCACGTATGGGTTTACCTTGTTTCATGACGATGTTGTGCACATTCAGTAACTCGTTATATCAGACATTAAAAAGCGCTACGCGCATCGTGTTAGAATCAGCACTGATCGATCATGAAGAGGCTAGAATAAAAGTGTCAACGCGGGGAGGCATAGTGGTTTGCAAAATGCGACTTCAACTTCATGCGCTATTTGTGGTATGTGGTGACCCCGGGCCTATACTTTAAGTATCGGTGGCAGCGTGGGCGGTCGTTGTCAGGTCCGAGTCAAAAACGCCTGACTTCATGTCACCGCCATCAATCCGGATCTCTCTCTTGCCGCAAGCGTTTTGCTGTTCCGCTCAGCTCTCTCCGACACCTGCTGTATCGATTTTCTGGCCAACCTGCCGTTCCATACACTGGGCCAGCACCTGCGCTACTTGCCTGTCCACCGCTACGGGCGACGCGTTGAATAGTGGCTGTAGCTTCTTTGATCTTTTGCCCAAGGTCGAGTATTTGTTTATTTCCGTAGTCTCGGTTAGTTAGAAGAGGACTCTGGGATAGCGTTTGAACCCAGTATTTGTTCCAGAGAAGGTCAAGTAGATGCGCGTCAAGGGAGCTTTTGAAGTGCTCAATCTCGAGGCTATAATAACGGCTTGAATGGGCTCCAAAGTCGTCCGCTTTATTTAAAGGAACAGACTGGAAGCCATCCAATGTGGTTGATAAGATGCTCTCCGTAGCCTTATAGTTTTCGGGGTAGGTTCTGAAAGCCCCAATCTCGACCTTTCCAGCGCTAATTGTCCTATCGGGGTCGACAACGATGGCAACAAAGGGATCATTGAATGTTTGCTGCATCGCCTGAGTGCTCACATCGATGCCGCTCAGCCAGCAGCCGTACCCGGGATGGGAGTGGTACCAGCCTACAACATTCTCCATGCGACCCTGGTCGCGACAGAGCTTCAAATATTCGACAAGATACTCGTTCGCTTCATCCTGCGCGTTGACTCGAGTTTCAGTGCCTTCCACGGGCAGGCGGAAAGCGTCTGTTACGACAAGGGTTGTTCCATCCACATACCCTTGCATCAGGCCCATGACTTCAAGAGAGCCACCGGATCTGGAGTGCATCACCATCTTGATGAGGGCAATGGCACTGATGCGGACCAGATTGAAGTAATTTGGATCTCTTGCCCATGGCCGATCATCATTGATCGCCTTTTGTGCCTGGGCGTCATAGTTGTATAGAGCATCTCGAATCGGATCGACTCTGGCGGCGAGACCTTCTAGTAGCGCAGTCCAATTAGTAGCAAATTCGGTCTG
Source organism: Sporothrix phasma (assembly GCA_016097075.2). NCBI lineage: Eukaryota > Fungi > Ascomycota > Sordariomycetes > Ophiostomatales > Ophiostomataceae > Sporothrix > Sporothrix phasma. The sequence continues at coordinate 141,025 of JADMNG010000063.1, read as the reverse complement.
ATCTTGCGGCAAAGGTTCGTTGTTGAGCTATGAATGACCAAATTTTACACACCTTCGCCCCAAAATTGTGTTGTGGCTTCCATCTTGATGACGGTGGCAAGTCGGTCTTCTTCGGTTGATTAGCTATGGTGCTTTCTTGACGATGACAATGGTTTGGGCACCGCGGTGATAAGGTAAACAGTAGTGTTGTTACCTGCACTTCGTACTCCTTACAATAGAATGCGGGCAGGCAGTGCTGACAAAGGGTTAAACTACCATAGCAATGACGGCAGCGCGGCGAAACTATCACTGAATTTGTTGTGGCTTACGCCATTCTCTGACCTCAATACCGCATAAATGGGTAGTGTCGGGCCAAAAAAACATGGGATATACAACGGGTTATATGGAAGTTGCCCTGTTCTGACAAGGCTTTCGAACAAGCCTTCTTGCTTATTTCGTGTCCTTTTCAAGAGCGGACCGTTTGTGCTGTTGGATCGATTACGATCGCTCGATCTGCAACAGGTTGAGCAGCACAGGCTATCACGTGAGGTTTCCACGGCCGCAGCGCCACATTGATCTTCTGCGTACTGATCCACACTTCATTTTCATTATTTTCGATGTGGCACCCAAGCCCTAAGGCGAAGCCCTCGCCTAGCGCGGAATTTGGCAATTGGGCCAGCAAAGGAAAAAAATCTTCTTCAATTTATTGGAATCTTTGTCCCTCTTTCCTTTACCGCATCCAATTCCAAGTATCGCCAAAACAGGACAGCAAATTCGACAAGGTATGAGACAGCAAGATAACTTACGCCAACGGTAACCATTTCTTTACCCATACTTACTCGTCAACTTATCAATCAAGATGGTTTCCGCAAAGAAGCACGTTCCTATCGTCAAGAAGCGTACGTTTGACCCTTGAATACTCGAAATTGGGGCGCTATGCCTCGTCTACCTCCGCAAACTTGATTTGAAACATTATTCTCCCATCGCCATCGACTCGCTACCGGACTCCTATTAACATCGCTGTTCTGCAACCATAGGCACCAAGCACTTCAGCCGGCACCAGAGTGACCGGTTTATGCGCGTTGACCCGAGCTGGAGAAAGCCCAAGGGTATTGACAGCCGTGTTCGTCGGCGATTCCGGGGCCAGCAGGTCCTCCCGTCGGTACGTTTATGCCCCGCACCGACGCTCTACATGAATCAAACCGACTAGAAAAGAATTTGGTGGTCCTGGCAGTGGCAGAAACGAACGTGGACGATTGCGGGAGGGGCTGAGGGGGCCTGAAGGGCAACTTCGAAGAAGCGACGGCCATGACATGCACGATTCTGTCTCGCCTCGAAAAAATTTCAAGGACAAGCGAACTGACATTACTCCTCGGTGATAGATTGGCTTCGGCTCCAACAAGAAGACCCGCCACATGACCCCGTCTGGCCACAAGGCTTTCCTCGTCAGCAACGTTAATGATGTCGAGCTTTTGCTGATGCACAACCGCACATACGCCGCCGAGTACGTTACACCATACAACTGCTTGCTAGCCAACAACACTATCCTGACTGGGCGCTTATGTGGTAATGACTGGGACTGCTGCTTATGCTAATTTATACTGCAGGATTGCCCACAACGTTTCGTCTAGAAAGAGAATCGACATCATTGCGAGAGCGAAGCAGCTGGGCGTCAAGGTGACTAACCCGAAGGCGAAGGTTACGACCGAGGTGTAGATGATCATATAGGATATGCTCTGATACTCTGCGCTTCATTGGGACTGGGTTTTGTTGGAATTTTTTTTCGAAAATGAGAATCAAAAGGGGCAATGAAAGGCCATTAAATCAATCAAGCACTATGGAAATGAGCGGTGAAAGCAATTCTTACTGGTCAGCTTGTAAAAACAGTGCGCCGCGAAACATGACGCGGGAGGACACGGAACTACAAACGCGGTTTCGTTTAGATTGTGTGATGCTGCGCGAGTTCCTTACCGCTGGTTGTGACGGGAAACGGTGGAATACGAGGAAAATGAGACGAATCTCAGAAAAAATAATAAATCTTCAGGAACCTAGCTGCTTCGCTAATGTACAATCATGACGTGCCTACCCCCTTAAGAGAAACACTCACATGCCCACTGTCATCAGGCAAATTCTCGTTCCTTTTGTGGCTGTAGACGGCCACTCCATCGACGCTGATGGAGCTGGCCTCGCCAGCCAACAATGGAACAGTCACAATTCCTTCAGTCCCTTCCGGTGCATCGACGAGCAGCACGAAACTCTCCTGTCGCCTTTCCCACTGAACCCAGATTCCCCCGAGTGGCGTGGGCACAAGCCCACTTGCCCACGTAAGGTTATCCATGGCCGGTAGAATTGGATTAACCTTCCACTTCTGGAACCCGGGTGCAGCAGGACTCACCCCCAAGACATAGTTTGCCAGAAGAGGCACAATTCCCGTGGACCAGCCATGGGACATGGATGTGAATCCAGACTCGTATGGCGTGCCATCTTTTCCAATGCCTTCCCAGACAGTCACCGTTGGGTCATGGTTTGCCATCCACCCGAAAAGCCGTCTCATCTCCTCCAGGGGTCCCTGGGAGGTCCTAAATGAAGTTTCAAATCGTGCAGCAATCTCGAAATAGGAGATGAAGGCATACACACGGTTTGAATAGTCACCGCCGGGGTCCAAGACACTATTGTCGTAAAATGCGTTCCCATATGACCTAGACATTGTCCGGTTCATGTAGGACAGTATAGACTCGGCTATGCCGGCCTTGGACGATAGGCCACCGGAGACAACGCCAGAAAGAATCGCTAGGCTGTTGCCATCTTGGGAGTGGGTTGGGCAGATAACGTTGTTGGAGCACGGGCCGCCATCGAAGAATGCACCAACACTGCTGTCGTAGTTTCGCTTAAGAAGGGCCTGCTTGATGGTTGCCGCCCGTGCTTGCCAGCGTGATGCATCTTTTGAGCTGTCGATAATACGGGCTACGCGTGCTGCATATTGCAGAGCGTAGATGTAGAGAGCATTGTAATATGTGACAGGCCGGTCCGTGGAAGGAAGGCAAAGTCGCCAGCACCGTCTGGGCGTTCGATCAAAGACGTTATGGGATTTGTGTTAGAGACGTAATACTTGTCTAACACATTGACGAGAGTAGTATAATATGATGTCCAGTAGGAGATGTTGCCAGTATACATGACGTAGTCTGCGCTGCAGACCACCCACCAAAGGGGATAATCAAAAAGGGGCAGAGTATAGCCATTGCTGCGGTTGTTAGTAACTCATTATGAAACCCCTTTGTAAAGGGATACGAACGGAGGAAGGACGGCCGTGTGAAATAGTCACTGGAATGAAGCGCACATGCTAGCAGGGGGTATCCAGCCATCTTCTCTTTGGTGGCGAGCGAGGTCTTCAAGGACATTCATGGATGCTTCGGCGGTATCGTGAGAAAGATACGTGGTTAAGGCAGATACGGCGAGGTCGCCAACGTAAGGATCTCGATCTCTTTTTGAACCGTCGTGTAAGACAAGTTTTCCAAGCAGCGACGTACTTGCAGCATTCCGTGGCTCGGTATTGTTGGCGAGAAAATAGTCTGTGCAGAGGTCGTTTGTGTACACGGCATCATACCACCACTGCGTGATATCTGGATCAGAGCACTCGAAATGCCCTGTAAACGTGTCAGGAGTGCCAAGGTAGCCCGAGTACTGGAGGCTAATCGAGGCAATGGACACGGAGCCGTATGATGACGTGTGCGGGGAGTCTGAAGCCAGTGAAGCCATTCGGACTCTCACGTAGCGGAAACCGTGCAACCCATCCGCACACACCTGCGTGCCATACTCACAGCCTAGCTGATCTGTCCACGAGTAGGGTTCAGGTTTCACGGCCACCTGCGGTAGTTCAGAAAGTGGACATGAAAGTTAAATGAAGGGAAGAGAAAGCTGCTCACTTGATCCGTGCCAGATGTCAATTTTTTGCTCTGTACCGGTGATTGGGAGTTCAGTGTCAGAATTTGGTGAAGAGTTTGAGGTATATTCCGTGATTAGAGTCGGATATACCTGAGTGCATTAAGATAGGACATGGGGGTTGCATGCGACAAGACTCACACCGCCGGCATTATCAGACCTGGTGAAGTCACTCCGGTCGGTTAGATATTGAAGGGTCTCGGAGAAAGCCAGCGTAATACCAGGGAAGCCGGCCGTGGTATTAAAGGCCCCAGCAAAGTCAATAGACAGCTGGCCTGCGACATTGATGCCAAAATCAACAACAAAGGCTGGCACCGCGTCGTCCGTTGATAGTCGTGAGAGAACAACCGGGCCAGACCCGTGTCTGAGCAGGCCATCAGCATTGGTTACATTGCCCGTGATATATTGTGATAAAATGCGAGCTGGGACAATGCTTTTGCTGGCAGGTGCTCTGACGTATCTATGCCAGCTTGTGGCGTTTAAGTTGAGAAACTGTTGCTCAGCGGGAGGGGTACCGGTGTCCGTTGCAAACGCGGCCGTGGCTAGAAGAAGGCCAAGCCACAGCCGAGCAAAGACAAGGCCTGTGAACCTCTGGCAGCCGGCGGACTGTACAGTGTTCTCCGTAGTGCTGCTTAGAACTGACAGAGCGTCCGATAAGTGACGGCCCATTGCGACGAGACACGGCTGCCTGTCGCAGTATTTAGCTATTGAAGCGATTGCCTCCTTGTCTTGGTTCTGTGCTTGGGAGATTTACTCCCCTTTGTTGAACGATCGTGCACCAACGCACCAACGGACCAACGCGCGCAGCACTTGTCTTTCTGACCGCAGAAGGGGTCGGGGAGGGGAAGGAATCGAAACGCTTGTATCGCAGGCGGTTGTTTTGAGTTTGAGAAAATGGCAATGGCAAACAGCAAAGAACAATTGATATTTATTAAGGCTGGAGCGTGTTGAGGGGCGACGAGCGACGAGAGTGACCTATGCGTGCCTGTCATTCTTCGACGCAAAAAGGGGTACACAGGATAAGTTGGTCCAAGCTACGACGTATTACTTCGCGTGCAAGTTGCAAGTATTTGAATGTAATTGCGAAGTACAGCAAGGCAGGAGAGACGCGTATCTGAGGCATGTCCCGCTTTTAGCGCGTGCGACAGTAAAACATGGCAGCACAGCGGGATACTGGCAAGACTAGACTGAGTGGCAGAAGCAAGCGAGGTTGACAGACTTGACACATCATCGTCATCCCAGCTACGCTTCTGTGCTCGCCCCCTTGGCGGATGGTCCCTGTCGCGGTTGTGATCGCTCGTACTATCAGCACGGCTTTTCACGACTACGTTGTACGTTAGAAGTCCATATTGTGATATATTTGATCCGTAACTGCAAGAGCTGGCGATGATGAACCCTACAGGGAATCGACGAGTCACTGGATTCATAATGGTTGATAGAGGCTACGACCGAGACAGGTATCGGTTGCTTTTCCTTTTGAGCGTGAAGAGCGTCAATAGTAATCGGGGGGTGTGGCGGTCGAGTAACTTTTATCTCCAAGCTTTTCAAATCCCATAGTGGACATCGAGGCAAGATAGGATGGACGCAGTAGGGGCGAATGTTTTATTATCAACTTCGCGGCGCGATGGAAGTGCGACTGCCACTTTCGGAGGCAGCCATATCTATGCATACTTCAGGGTATGTTGAGCTAGGCTTCAACATAACTGTGTTATTGGATTGCCGACTGCAAGCACAAAGTAACTATTCATACCACGCAATCCAACCTTGTAGTTTCGTTGCCCAATCGTATCCCGGGGATATTGCCCCGGATTCCTTCAAGTCTCCTCAAAAGTTTCAACGAACTTAACACAGTCCGAAAAGAAAGCGGCGTGGGTGCCACGCGAATGACATTTGGTTTCCTGTCGTTTGCAATGATTCTGCGTGAAAAAAGCACGCCCATCACAGCATCTAGTAAGCCCATCGTCAAGGAGGAGACTCAATTGCGCGCCTCTGCGGGCAGGATCCGAGGTGTAATTACTCGAAACCTGCTACGTACCTCGCTCGGCAAGGCCTCGAGGGGCGCCTCCAAGAAGCCTCTTAAAGCAATGAACATATTTCGGAGCACATCTACACCCCGGCCTCTTCAAAGCCTTCCAGTGACGCACACTGGCTTGTGACGTCTAGGATGCTGATCTGCTGAGCTGGAAGCGGGCGGCACCACGGGATGGAACCTGGTTGCCATAATAAAGCGCTTGGTCTCGTTGTTTCCCACCAGCCCGCAAGCCGATTCGTAAAGCCGGCATCTGATTCCTTCTTGTCGGCACTGGAACGTGTAGCCTGACTGCGACGAGTGTGGACAAAAGACTACCAATACCACCGGGATCGTTATTCGGGTATTTATAAATGCATCAGACTGCCGCATCAACCTCCCAATCGTGCAGCCGAAGCGGCACATTGCCAACTGCATGGGCTGAATTTCAAATCACGAAGATGCCCGGGAGTGGGCAGTGTCGGTAATAGCAGAAATGTCAAGAAACTCGCCGGTGTAGGACTGGATACCGGATAGCAGTAAAACTGCGGTGTCAGCGGCATGTTCGGAGCACGTCCTGAGTAGCGATGGTCGTATTTCCGGACGATGGCGTCTCGACGGTGGCCTGGATGTCTCGATAAACATTTCATGGTGGCGAGTTTGAGTCGCGACGGCAAACCACACCAGAAATATGGCGCTCAAATCAGCATCGGCCTGGCAACAACGCACAGGTACTTGCAAGGCTGCATTATCGTGCGCGGTTGCTCCGATGGGGGAAAAGGCCTTTGTGAGGTAGTGTAAAGCTTATATGGTTACTGGGCAAAGCTTTGCTTTCAAAAGTAATCTTATGCCGCCGCTGGCCTCCGGTCGATAAAGCGCGGACAATAGCAGGTGTAGGTTGGCTGTCAATGTTTGCATCACAGCCACTTTGGGAGTGTCGGCGCCGACAAGGGGGGCGATCATTTCTGCAGCTTTCGTGTCGGCATCTAGCCATGTTGGCAACGGCTGTCAAGGAGCGGTTTGAAGTGACACTGAACACCCTGTACGGCCCATGTTGACAGGTGTTGCTGGATGTGAGTTGCAGTACGCGTAGACTGGAGGCCGAGAGAGTTACCGCACAGGTAAAGTGCTCAGTCGTGGCACCGCAGATGCTCGACATTATCGCCAAGGGCGGGGGTAGTGAGAGGATCGCTGTGGATTTGCGGTGTGTAGTCTGGTTTTAATGGAACACATGATATCACTGGTGGCAGGCAGGAATTACGGTGCGTATTTGGTGCAATAAAGACCGGTATGTGTACGGAGTAAGATCAAAGACAATTGAGGGAGCAGGGGAGGGCCCGGCGACGGCGAGTGAGTGATTAGCCAGCCACACCGGTGGCTCATCGGCAGCGCCAATGCGAAGAACAAGCCGGTCCCGCTCTGCGGTTAGACGAATGTCTCGCACCGATGAATGCAAAAAAGTGACAGAACAAATCATCTCGTATTTCGCAATTGGCCTTTCACGCACGCAATCATGCTCCGACAGTGCTCGCCAGTCGAGTATTGGTCTTGTGGGCTCTTGTATCATTGTGTTGACAGCTGACCTTGCGCGATGGCGAACATCCACCTCGCCTCGCTTGGAATGGATAGGCTTCATCAGCCAGTGCTATCTTTGGCTGTATGTCGCGCATATAAAAAAACTCCCTGCCATGGCCCCATGACGGGGTTTTAAGCAGTGCTCAACTTCGTAGGTCGCGTTCAGGCTTTGTTTGATTTGGGCAGCACAACATCTAATAAGCCTGATTCCGCATCTGTGGTGAGCAAAGTAAGAGCCTTGCGTCCAACGAAGTCTGCTCAACGCAATGCAAAAGTCGTGATCAACCAGCGTACTCCTTGGTAGCTAGGAGTCTAGGTAGATAGGAGGGATCACATGTGTTCTCATCTAAGTTAAGGTGTTGGCAACTGAATACTCGATAGATGGCAAGGTTGATGGCAGTGACGCCGGAGGCTAGCATGTAAAATCATCACCTGGGACCCCCATGATTACGCCATCTTTAGGCGGCTGACGCCCGACTGCACTGTCTTTCCCCGCCTGGTTTCCGCCTGGTTTCGTGTCCCAACATGAAAGGCTGCATCGCATTTACCTAACACACGTAGGGACAACAGATAAAGGAGCTGGCGAACGAACAGAAACTGAGCTTGAAAATGCCTTCACGTCACGGGGCCCCTTTCGATCAGGCCGTGCCACCAGTCGGTCTATCCTGTGGTACCTAAAATGGCAGCCCCGGCAGTATTCCGTAACAAGGGGGTAATAGAAATGCATCGACATTCCCGCTCTGATGCTAAGCGCGGGGCTGGGGTCAGCCGGCTTACTGGGTCCGGACCACCGGTGTGTGTTCGTTTCATTGTTTTTACGTATTTAATGGTCTTTTACGTATTTGCGAGAAGTTCCGACATATCACGAGCACGCTGCCAGGGGGCATCGGGATTTCGATTTGGCAAAAGCGTCGAATTGTCGAATCGGCGCGTCGAGCTCGTACATCTCACGTGTTCCTGCAGCTCCTTTTTGTTGCCATGTCGCCATTGGCACGGGTCTGACCAAGCTTGTCCATTGTCGATTCTACCAGCCCCTTACATCCCGAAAAGTATGCCACGAAGAGGCGGTAAGATGCATCTACGACGTAAATGTACATGTATGTGCACGGTGAGCCACGTTGTAATCATAACTTAAGCAACTAGCCGACGAGCCATCGGCGTACGACTACTTCGTACATGAAAGCCGTTCTAAGATAATTTAACTCTGACTCCACAAGAGTCTGAACAAAAGTGAAGTCTGGCTTTGTACATCTTGTCATTTAATTGTGGTGCCTACTGCTACTTGATCTGTACTTCGTATTGATGCCTTTCATTTTGAGAAGGAGAGTGTAAATCAGTAGGCCCACAGAGCCTCGAATAGCCGGCGTGGTGGGAAGACTCATAGCAGTCTATCCTTAGTTGTACGGATACGCTCGGGACCTGCTCCAACGTGGTAGTGAAGGTTCACCGTACGAAGTACTGATCCACACCATGGTGGGATATGCATGCTTCTCCTGGCTTAGTGTTCAAGTCGACCCATCAGGAACAGTGCCGGCTGACCCAATGAACGAGCACGGCGACGTATGTACTTCGTACCTTGCTTCATTCTGGGCAGAGAGGAGAAGAGTGGATAGATATGGTAGGATAGCTTGAACCAGCCGCCCTCCCCGTCATCCCCAATTCTCAAGTCAAAGTTCATCTATGAGGGGGGTAATACAAACTTGCAAAAAGGTTCTGGAAGGTATGATGGCTTAACGGCGGGCCAGAACAGGGGTAATACGGTGAGAATAGTTGAACCCATTCGGAAAAAGCGAGCCAGACACAAGACCAGAAAAAGAAGGCGAAGTAGATCAAGCGCAGGGGAGACACAACAAGGACGGGAAGAAAAGTAAGCTGTCCAAGGACCCTGGTGCTATTGGTGGTTAGTACGAGTACTCGTAGATTTAGATTTGCCTTCTCTCGACAGCGATACTAAAGCAAAGGTTCTTTGCCTTTAGTTACAGGGCAGCCTGTAACTCGACAGCCTGTTCTTTGCTTGCTTGGTGGTTGCTCCTTCTTTTCTCGGTGTAGATACAGCCGCTCCTTCGTAGGCGAACACGTAAAAAGTATAAAAAACGACGTCACCACGAGCGCTTGCCACGTAAAATGATCTAACATTTGTCTCCTTCTATTTCGGGTTTGCTGTTACCTGCCCCATCGACGCTGCCCTCTTCAACTCTAAGGTACGAAGTACTGAGTACGAGTATACTGAAACTGGCATTTAGCAAAAGACACACTACCGCCTTGCTGCGGCACAACCAGTCCGGCCACAAAAACAAAGTAGTATGTATCTACTGAGTATCAACCCGAACCTCTTCCCTTGCAAGCCGCTGGTGCATTGCTAACTTCGTTTCTTTCCTCGATATAAACCACCGCACCCGCCCTTTTATCTCTCTTCCTCTCTGCCTATTCTTGCGGAATTTCGAGTTGCAGCATTCGCCGTCATCTTCTTATCTTTTGTATGCGCAACGTCTGACCCAGCGCCCGGTCCACTTTATTCTGTAAGTTTAGCCTAGCCCTTCAAGCTTTCTTCCTTATCTTCCACATGCTGTACAGGCCCCGTTCACCCTTCCGAATTGCGGTCAGAGAATATCCTTTTTCCTCGGGAAGGCAATGGAGCTTCACGCAGGGCTACTGAGCGGGCTTGTCAAAGGCTGTCCCCGGGCATCACTGGTTACCTCCTACCAGTCAGTTGCCACACCTTTCTTTAAGTTCCCTTAACCGTGCAGTGTTTTGCCGTTGCAGTAGAGGGGGTGATGTCGCATTATTTTGACAGTTACCTCTGCTACTGCAATTCAGGTCAAGATGCTCGCTTTGCTTCCCGCTCTCTACTTCGACTTCGCTGCCTCCCGATTCGAGCTTGAGTTGCGTGGAAAACATCGCTAACCCCTATTTGCTATCCCAGAAGCACAAACCTGGCCGACCAGATTTACACAGTCCACTAATCCGGTCCAATACCAGGGACTCAAGAGCGCCACCCAACAAACCTGCTGGTATCTGTGTGACTCTTCTGGTTATCTCTGCAGCTCAGCTTGCAAGTTGCAAGGGGCACGCCTTGGAAATATCGCAAGTAAACACAGGTTCGTACGTATTATCTCACATCAACCTTTTCATTGTCTCCTTTCCGTCACCGCAGCCCTATATTGGTGAGATTCTTATCAGTCGTACACAAGGGCGGTGAGCTACCCGTCTGCGTTCAACTACGCGCCTGACGCAAGAAGATAACATTCTGCACGTCACCAGGAAGGCAATTGAGCTGGTAGGCATAAAGTCACGGGCGGAGGCAGCGTGCCGTGTTTTGTCCCCCCATTGGTCTTCCCGGTCGATGTACCTCCACGAGCGTCTTTGGCTACTCAATCTACGTGTCACGCCAGTAGTGGTGCTCGATGTCGTCGCTGGCTGCCGCAGATTTTTAGTCTTGTGTTAAAGTCAAGGGTAATAGTTGTTGTTGATGCAGCACTCCTTGGTCTTCCAGTGCCCAGTGGCATACACCTGAAAGATTTAACCATGCGGTCCGCATATTGCGACTCCTGACACCGACTCTTATATAGCTGGGCTTGCCGCCTCTTTGGGCGGTTTTTGCCACCCTTTGAGTCTTCGAGTTGGGATTGGAGAATATGTGACATCCGTGACAATCTGTCCAGGAATGCCGGGTCCTCTACCTCAACTATCAGTCCTTCTTTATTTGCCCACAGCTCACCATGTCTGGTAACAAGATGCTTACCCTGAATACCGCTGACCTTACAACAAGGTTTCCAGACTACGTGGACTCGCTCTCGCCAGATCACGAAGAAATGTCTTCGGCAAATCCAACTCCACCCCCTACCGACAAGCTTGTAGGTAAGGTTTTAGAGGAGGCTGATCGCCACCCTTCACCCCAGCCAAGCCATATCAGCTCCTCTTTGTCTAGAGCGAGCGGCAATGGTCACCGCATTCTCCGTTCTGCCACGGTCGGATACGTAGCACCAGAATTCAAGGGGAGATCGCAGCAGATGAAAGAAGGTTGGTCTTGAGAACCCATGTGTACTGGCTTTGGCATCTACTAGACTGCCTCGGACCTCGATTTTGGGCCTTGCTGACAGAGATATTCCAGTTAGAGACATGATCAGCAATTGCGGCTGGATTCCGGAGACTCTCATCGACAAGCAGATCACATGGTTTTACAACGAGCTTGGCATCGACGATGTGTACTTTCAGCTTGAACGAGTCGATGTCATTGCCAGCCATATTACCTCTCTGTACGCAGCTAGAGTTGCCGCAAACTCGCGCGAGGACAAGCGCGAGGAGATCCGCCTTGACATGGAGGCATATGATCATGCCATCTACATTGACACCAGCGAGCCGGGCAAGAGTGCCATCAGCGGCCCTCGCTACGAGACACGTCTGGAGTCGAAGTACTTGGACGGCTCTGACCTCTCCAAGCGATTTCGCGTCGAAACATTCCGGTCTCCTGGAGTTCTGGGCGATGCGTCAACTCCGAGAGCATCTCTGCGGTGCTACTTTGTGTATCAGTGTCAGTTTGTCGATCCTATGGCTGACCCTGCTGAATCCCGGCTGGAAATTATAAGCGATCGCATGTTTCTCGCCAAGGCAACGAAAAACACGAAGCAGATCTACCAGGAAATTATTGAGCTCGCAGTCAGCCGGACTGGTCCTGTCATCGAAGTCTTCGATATCGAAGGCTCGCAGGAAAAGCGGCTGGTTGTAGCTTTTCGCTCACGGACTGCCTGTGGAATGTTCAGCGCGCTTAGCGATTTGTACCATTACTACGGCGTCACCAGTTCGAGGAAGTACGTTGAGCAGTTCTCAAATGGTATCACCGTCATGAGTATCTATCTCCGTCCGGCCACAAATCTTGACAGAGAGTTCCCTCCTCTCGAGCAGTCAATTCACCAAATCACCAAAGAATATCGCTTTTGTACTGCGTCCCATACAACAAGCTCCACAATCTTTTTGCATCAGGCGAGCTCAGTTTGCAGGAAGCAATCTACGGTCACTGCGTCTGGGTTTTTGTCCAGCACTTCCTCAACCGCCTTGGCTCTGAATATGCTTCACTTTCAGATGCTCTCGACGAAAGAATAATGCTCACATGCTCTTACTTTCCAAGCTGAAGAGGCGTCTCCGAACCGAGACATTCACACCAGACTACATTCTTGAGATTGTGTCGTCGTACCCGAATCTCGTCCGGGCCCTTTATGCATCATTTGCCAACGTCCACCTCGCTGTCGGCCCTGGGTTCGAGCGTCGTTCCATTGCTCCGACACCTACTGTCGAGGTCCTTTCAGATGAGCGCTTGAAAGAAAAGATCACCAAAGAGGTGTCGAATGAGCACGAGGAAATGGTCATGACAGCGTTCCGAGTGTTCAACAATGCGGTTCTAAAAACGAATTACTTTACACCCACAAAGGTTGCCCTGAGCTTCCGCCTGGATCCGTCCTTTCTCCCCGAGTTCGAATATCCCGCCGTCTCTACGGAATGTTCCTTGTCATTAGCTCCGAATCGCGTGGCTTCCATCTGCGCTTTCGGACATCGCCCGCGGGCGGTATCCGGATTGTCAAATCCCGAAGCAAGGAGGCATACGGCATCAATGCCCGCAATCTCTTCGATGAGAATTATGGCCTGGCGAGTACACAGCAGCGCAAAAATTAAAGATATTCCCGAAGGTGGCTCCAAGGGTGTCATTCTCCTCGATCCAAAACAACAAGATAAGGCCCGTGAAGCTTTTGAGAAATATATCGACAGTATCCTCGATCTTTTGCTGCCAGCTAAAACACCCCGGCATCAAAAACCCCATCGTCGATCTGTACGGAAAGGAGGAAATTCTCTTCATGGGGCCGGACGAAAACACTGCGGATCTGGTCGATTGGGCAACGAAGCATGCATTCGATCGCGGTGCTCCTTTCTGGAAGTCCTTCTTCACAGGCAAATCACCAACGTTGGGCGGTATCCCTCACGATGAATATGGAATGACAACTCTTTCGGTTCGAGAGTATGTCCAGGGAATTTACCGAAAGCTCGAGCTTGATCCCGCCAATGTCCAGAAGATGCAGACTGGGGGCCCGGATGGTGACCTCGGCAGCAACGAGATCCTCCTCAGCAATGAAAAGTATACGTCTGTCATAGACGGCAGTGGTGTTCTTGCCGATCCCAATGGAATCGACAAGGGAGAACTCATTCGGCTTGCTAGGAGCAGAGTCATGATCTCGCAGTTTGACTTGAGCAAGCTCTCGAGCGATGGGTACCGTGTCCTGGTTGACGACACAAATATCAGGCTCCCTACGGGCGAAGTTGTCGCAAACGGGACTGCTTTCCGCAATTCCTACCATCTTCGCGACACGGGGATGACGGACATGTTTGTTCCTTGTGGTGGTCGGCCGGAATCTATCGACCTTGTCTCCGTGAACAAGATCATCAAAGATGGCAAGTCAATCATTCCGTACATTGTGGAAGGAGCGAATTTGTTCATTACACAGGACGCCAAGAGCCGCCTCGAGTCGGCAGGCTGCATTTTGATCAAGGATGCTCGGCCACAAGGGTGGAGTAACTTCATCTTCTCTCGAGGTACTTGCCTCATTGTCCTTTGATGACGACGGCTTCCGCCAGCACATGTGCCACAATGACAAGGGCATCGCTCCGGAATTTACAAGGCGTATGTCAAAGAGGTGCAGAACAAAATCCGCGAGAACGCCCGCCTCGAGTTCGAAGCGATTTGGCGGGAGCATGAGGAAACTGGGATTTCCCGCTCGATTCTGTCCGACAAGCTTTCCATCGCCATCACGACTTTAGATGAGGAGCTCCAGAAGTCGGATTTATGGGAAGATGAAAAGATTCGGCGGCACGTCCTTAGCGACGCGCTGCCGAAGCTTCTTCTTGGACAAATCGGACTCGACACGATCATTCAACGCGTCCCCAACGCCTATCTGAGGGCCATTTTTGGCAGCTTCTTGGCAAGCCGCTTCGTTTATAAGTTCGGCTCGTCCCCGAGCCAGTTTGCTTTCTTCGATTTGTAAGTATTATCAGTCCCTCTCCGCGCAATTCCCCGGGCTTTTGGGCCCTATTTTCGGCAGCTATTAACTCTCCGTGCAGTATGTCCAAGAGGGTGGCACAAATGCCAAATTAACCGTCCAGCATTTTCCTGCTATAAGTCTGTTTCGTATTTGTTTTCTCTCGCCCTCTTGCTATGTCGTTCAGTATGGTTTCTTTGGGCAGAGACTGGTAATATGTTTTGGCGAAGGCCGAGCCGGGCAATCTCTATTGTTGATTCGAAAAAGGGCGATTCGTCGTTTTTTTTGCAGACCGTTTCTCGTGTAGGGTTGTTGCATGATGATGGGTTGTTGAACCCGATTTTGGTAGCCTTCTAATATCAGCTGTGCTTCTCACCTTGTCATCGTACTTCGTATGAAAGCGACATTTTAGGTTAGAAAAGCGCATTTCGGCACATGGCTTATTATGCTTTCAGCCATAGCTTCTGGTATGGGGGCCACAATGGGAGCCCCTTTGAGACCCGAAAAGGCGCCTGCCTGGTCAACATTTTAGTGGACACAAATATCGCTCTGATAATGAGATTCGGAGCACGCCGAGTACATGTAATCTGAATTGCCATATGCACGCAGACGGAGGAGTATCGATAGGTAGCGGGGCCTGGCCGATTCCCCACACAGCGTTATCTTTCACTGTATTGATGGGGCCTGGAGGTATCGGTGAAGTACACGTTGTGACCATTGCTATTGCGGCGCGTTGAATAGGTCCTATTCTATACGAAGCATATTGCGACATACAACTGTAAGAAACCATAGTATTGATCCCGTTTTCGACCCAATTTTTTAAAGTATCTTGAAGTATGTCGTACTTTGGGGGGTGTACCCTTTTCTGTATCTCGTATGTTCTTATCGGTGAGTTAATACAGCACCGCACCTGCCCGCCCTTTGTCTCCCATGAACAGCCACCTAGACCTGATCTGGGCGCCGCCGGCCTAACCAACACCCACTTCTTGTGGTCGGATGACCACGGGCGTGGTCAAGCAAGTCCGGCGTAGGATACGATGCTGCTGAGGAAAGCAGCACTGTCACCGAGGTCGCTCCTAGGTCTTCTATTTGGTTTTAGATAGCAGCAATATGTGAGGCGTCCGCGACTGGGCTTTATGCTGTTCCAACTCTCCTTCCCTCCTCTCCTTCCCTACTTCATTCTCTCTCAGCAGCCCCTCTCCGAAATCCGTGTCGCATAGTTTGCCCTTTATTAATATTTCGTATCATCTCTCTGCATAACCTCACCCTGAACTCAACGACATATAGTCCTTGACGCTATCCATTCTACCACCGTCCTGCCACCATACCACTCACCTAAAAATGGCCTCTCTTCCCGCAAACGTGCATGTCTCAACACACCCGTGTCTACTAGCAAAGTTGAGCTTGCTGCGGTCGAAGGCAACAAGTGCAAAGGAGGTCCGCGCACTCGTCCATGAAATCTCGCTGCTAGTCGCCTCCGAAGCCCTGGCATCTTCGCTTCAGGCAGTTGAAGGACCTGAGGTAAGTCGACAACACACAATCATACTCTCTGTGTGACGTACTGGCGAGTCTCGCTAACCATCGCACTTCGGACATAGGACGTGACCACACTTGGGTTTGAATACAAAACAACGCAGATTGGGCCGCAAAACATTTGCCTCGTCCCTATCTTACGTTCCGGGCTCGTCATGGTGGACGCGTTGCAGATGCTACTTCCCGAACCGGTTCCCGTTCATCACCTTGGCCTGTACCGCGAGCCCAGTACGCTTGAGCCCGTCGAGTACTACAACAACCTGCCCAACCACATTGGAAACTCTGCAGACCAAGGACCTGGCAAACTAGCAATTATTCTCGACCCTGTCATTGCCACTGGCGGGACCTGTGCAGCGGCAATTCAGACGCTCCGCGAGTGGGGCGTCGAGCGGGTCGTTATCCTCTCAGTCATCGCGGCCTTGCCTGGAGCACAGAAAGCTGCGAGTGAGTGGCCGGAGGGCGTCGAGATCTGGTGTGCTGGCGTTGATAACGAACTCACTGACAAGGGCATGCTACGGCCTGGCCTCGGTGACATTGGAGACCGGCTGTTCTTGACAATCGGTAAATAGCTATGTATTTATGGCACATTGAATAGAGATCGTTACCACTATTCTGTTATTTATCCATGGTCTTGTCCTTTTGTTCCCATATAGGTGTAGTCTGGGTGCTGTATTGATCGGATTTCGCTTCACCTAAAGACATACCGCTCTTCGTCGAGTACGGTACCCTCTGTCCATGAGTCGTCAACCCATGCCGTATTGACAACCCGTGGCTGCTTCTGCTGGGTACTCCGCCGTTCGCGTATTGCTGCTGCAAACTCTTGGGCTCTGGTTTCAGCGCCATCATCGCTTAACGTAGCGACGATGACGACATGTGTTGCAGCCTCACTGTCCATGCTGTCCTCCACAAGGCCACCACCGAACCTCATGCGAGCTTTTAGGCGATTCATGTACGTCGAGGATGCTGTGTCCACAGCTGCAAAATGTGCACGACACCGTCGAAACATGAGGCATTTCGGTGACCCAAAGTCGTGGCCATGTTCCTCCAACTGATCAAGAAATTCATCTGTGTCGAAAGTACCATTGTCGTCGTTACCTTGTTGTTTTTGCACCTGCTTCAATATAGCCTTAAGCTCAGCGACAGTCACATCTCGTGCAAAGCTATCGCCAAACTCGTCTGTGGCCAAAACAGCTCTATTTGCCGTCTCATCTGCAGCATGAAGTAGGTGGCGCATTTCAAAGGGGAGAAGATATCCTCCGCCAGTTTGTGAAAGGCAATCCAAAAGCCACACAGGCCGGATTATGTCGACCTGGCCAGCCTTGACCAAAGACGCGGCTTTGATGACCGTTTTGTCGGCAACGATTATAGTATTGGCCGTGGCATCTGGCCTCTGGATATGCGACCCCATAAGTTTTTACCAGAGTTTCAATCTCACCCCGGCTCTTTTTTGTCGGCTTCAAGGCCTCAGAAAGGACACAAAATGTTAGGTTGTTGAAGAGATTACTGGTGGGTTGGGCAGCTTGTTCCTCAAGAGCAGGTGCTGGGTCGAATTCGGCACCTGTGCATTTCATTCGACCCTCGCGACCTTGGCCGGCAATGACCAAATCTAGCCTCGCCCTTTTTGTCGGCGTCGCTGGCGTCCGTCTTCAATTTGCATCTCCTTCCGCTCTTTGGCTTCTTCGCTAATGCGATCTCGGAGAGCCTGGAACTGCTCAGTATCAAGTGCGGAGTCCCACGCCCGATCAAGGCGCAGCCGACGAAAACGTGGAAATCGTAGTGTCTCTCTCACTGCAAACGAATCTGAAGGCGACACGCTGGCTGCCTTTACCGAAACCACGATGGAGTCCTTGGGCCTGATCCAAACATCCGGTTTTTCCAACTGCGCCCGCTCACCGCCGGCAAGCTCGATATACTCAGTCGGTGGGTTGCAACTATCCCAATCCACCCATTTGCCCTCTGTCAGGTGACGGATCTCCGCATAGTCCTCTGCTTTGAATCCTCCGCCGACTTTGAAGAAGCTGAGACATTTCTCCGGATTGGCGCCGGCATCGACATGGTTTTGTCCAACACGAAGGCCGCATAAGAAACTCGATAGCGTGCCACCCCGATGTCCCGATCCGAAGTAGCCCCCGACAATAATGCAATCCAATGACTCACCGAAGTCGGTCATATATTCTGGTTTGACTTTGATCCAATCATCATTGCGACTGTTCAGCCGATACATTGAACGAGGATTTTTCAAGACCAAGCCCTCCGAGGAATCTGCCACAATTTGCCGCAGCATAGGCTCGATTACATCCGGTGATGTGGCTTTCTCATATGGGTGTACTTCGAGCCGCCGTGGCACACCTATGACGGCCCTCTCCAACGCCCGGTGGCGGTCGTAAAGTGTATACCGCGTCAGAGGTTGGCCGTTAAGGTAAAGAATGTCAAAGACCCGATACAGTGGCCGCGGTGCCATTCTGTCGTGCGGGTTGTTCTGGGCCCCGATGGCTGCCGTTTTCAAGGTGCCAAAGCGACAATTTTGTCGATTTTGGGATCCCAAGTAATCATCTCACCGTCTAGAATTAGATTGTGCACGCCGTCTGCAAAGGCCCCTCTGAGATGCTGTGTAAGGGCAGACTTGCTGTTGTCCAGACTATCACCATACAAACTGGTGTAGTCTGTTGCTTTTCGAGACCAAAAGCAGAAACGCCGCCCACCAGCTGTGTTGCTATCTTCGGCCATGTGCATCTGCATACGCTCCCCATCGAGCTTTTCCTCAACCCAGAATTCTCTATCAACTTCCGTAGGGCCCAGCTTCTCGACCATCTTTCGAAAAGAAGAAGAGATCTGGAATTGTGCCAGCTGTGGTTGGAAGCATTGCATTAGTGAAACGCCGGTGCCATCCTGCTCCAGCCGAATTTGAGGGTCGTAGAGCTCCCAACAGACGCGGCGCAAGCTAGAAGACACATTGAACAGAGCCTCGCCATCAGGGTGCCACAGGTTGAGCATCGTCCTTTCGCTCGCACCGACCTTCACCTGCTTGAGAATGATACGGATGAGCCACGTCAGCTCTTCCGGGTTCATGTGCTCGTAGAAGGTTTCGAATATCGGCAATTGCTCTAACTCGCCGCTGGCTTCGGCCAATTTGTCTAGAAGTGCGTTCACCTGGCCGATGCGTAGGTCGCCCACTTCTGTCCGTAGCGGCCGTTTGGCAAGAAACTCGTAGCAGCGACCCGCAAAGTCGCCAGCCAAGCGGCTATTGACATTCTGGCCAGGGAGCTTCCAATGGACCAGGTTAAAACCGTCCTCGGAGTTTTTGTCGATTTTCATGAGCTTCACCAAAAGCTTGCCAATCGTGTTTTCTTTAAGCCCATAGACACTGCGATCGCGGTCCTTGTCCGGGAGGATGAGGCGGAGCGCAGGGTAAAAGTCATTCCCCACTTCCACCCGCCATCGTGATATGAACCGTTGAATGATGGCGCGCCGCTGCTCGTGAGGCGACAGTCGCGATGATCCAGGTCCAAAGCCTGCCTTGAATCGCGCCGGCCCGCGACTCGTGGGCTGTGCTTTGACCTCACTCAAAGGGTTGAACAAGCCACGAAACAGCTCAGAGAAGAGAAGCGTGGTCGAGTGATTATGCGGCCGGTTCGGATACCTGTCGAAATAGAAGGGCCTAGATCAGTACAAAATACGTTCGTTGCGCCAATGATGGCTATTTCCTGTCGCCAACCTTTCATCGGCCTGAGCGGCACCCGGCTGGAGTCTGTCTCCGTACTGGAGCAGGTCTTCGCTCCGTGCTTCTGCACCGGGCGAGTTGTCATTTTTTATGCGCGGGTCACTCATGTCTGGACCGAGCCCTATGCCAATTAAGATCCGTTCCGCTTTGCAAGGTAGCCAACGGTTGGCATGCCGAAGAACTGTGTGACACGTTAAAATGATTCGCGCATTAGGCACCTATCTCGTACTGCAGCATAAAGTTCAGTAACCAATTCACGTGACTGCACCGTCAATTAGCATTCATTATGTTCAAGGAAGGTCCTCAGGGAGAGACCATCAAACACTTCCTCTTTCGCTGCCCGCAATGGCTGGTTCAAAGACAAAAACTCCTGGAGCAAAGAGAATCGAAAGTGGACAACCTCTCCTTCTTCCTCGGAGGCAAGGAGGGTACTGATCAAGACGACTGGAAACCGGACATGAAGGCAGTACGGGCAACAATAAAATTCGCCCTGGAGACGGGGAGACTGGACTACGTACCGGAGGCAAAATAACGAACAATACACAACAAACCTTCGAACCGTCAAACCATTGAACCATCAAACCATAGAACCATCAACGATATCGCCAACAACCCCACCAACAACCTCACTGACTCACCGGCAATCGACTCGGCTTCAGGCACCGCTATGACCCTGAACACTTGAAGGAGAATCTTCAAGAAGGCGATATGCCCAGTAAATAAATCGGATAAGAAGAGGGTTCAGGGGAAGCCAGCAAACAGAGATGGGAAAGAAAGACTGTGGTCGAACAGGAGGGTGGTGTATTTGATAAGCAACTATTATGTAAGCAGCGTACAGAAGAGCCCTTTAGGCTTGGTGCCTCCGGGCGGAATAAAGTTTCATTCATTCATCCCTTCAGCCCCAGTTGCTTTGTCCATCCTTGGACCGCATCTCGTCCTCGATAGTCTGTCGGATTGCCGCCACGTTCGCCTTGTTGTGGTTTTCCTTGGTCACTTTAGATATGTCGATCGTGCACCGAGGAGTAGTTCGCCTTGTTCTGGTTTCCTTGGTCACTTTGGCTATGTCGATCGTGCACCGATGAGTTTCCGTCATTCTGGAGGTCTTCGTATATCCGTCGTTGAGCTACGGATGTTCGGGGGTTGGCTGCTCGAAGGCGTGCGCGCGGCCTCTGCGTAGGATGCTTGCCTGCTGGGAGGGGCCTGCGTTGCCGCTTTCAGTTCCTCTACCATTCTTTCCATAGTTTGACTTTTCTCTGCTATGACCTGACGCTCGTCTCTGGTGGCCTTGAGCTCGTCTCTGGTGACCTTGAGCTCGTCTCTGGTGGCCTTGAATATATATGAAAAAACGACAGCACAGGGACAACTTTACTACGACCTTTGAATAATTTCGACTCGGACAAACCCGTAACGGGATCGACAAGCCCTAGGGCATCGACCAACACGAACACACACTGCCTACGATGTTGCGTGGTGGATCCATCGTCCCCGAAACGCCCCGGCGCGGGACAGACGCGACGGAGACGAGTGACTCCCCCAAGCCGCCACGACGACTGACCCGCATCGTGAAGCCTTCCGCGAAGGTGCGAGAGGCTATGGTGCCCCTAGTACGGGGGCAGAGATGAGAGGAGGCCCAAGCATCACCGCCCGTGGTGAGGGCGGTGGGCGAAAGGCCCCTGAGCAAGGGGTGCAGGCGACGGATGGGAGCACCGACGGTACGAACCGAAGCGAAGGCATCGATGGCAGAACAACGGCCGTCCAGAAAATGATGTCTATGATGATGAATATGAAGGATACAATCAGTAGCCTCCATGGAGACATGCAGGGCCTGAGAAAGCAAGCCGCCAAGGACCAAGAGGCTATGAAGGAAGGGCTTCAGGCCACCAGAGACGAGCTCAAGGCTACCAGAGACGAGCTCAAGGCCACCAGAGACGAGCTCAAGGTCACCAGAGACGAGCTCAAGGCCACCAGAGACGAGCGTCAGGTCATAGCAGAGAAAAGTCAAACTATGGAAAGAATGGTAGAGGAACTGAAAGCGGCAACGCAGGCCCCTCCCAGCAGGCAAGCATCCTACGCAGAGGCCGCGCGCACGCCTTCGAGCAGCCAACCCCCGAACATCCGTAGCTCAACGACGGGATATACGAAGACCTCCAGAATGACGGAAACTCATCGGTGCACGATCGACATAGCCAAAGTGACCAAGGGAGACCAGAACAAGGCGAACTACTCCTCGGTGCACGATCGACATATCTAAAGTGACCAAGGAAAACCAGAACAAGGCGACCGTGGCGGCAATCCGACAGACTATCGAGGGCGAGATGCGGTCCAAGGATGGACAAAGCAACTGGCGCTGTGTGGCAGTGGGGCGTGACGCCAGAAACACCGACCGGATCCGGATCACCTGTAGAGATGAAGCTGAGACCCAGGACGTGAAGGAAGTTATCACGAGAGCAGATATCCCGGGCGTTCGACTTCTCCAGAACCAGCTTTATCCCGTCAAGGTCGACAACGCTTGCCGGGCGGGTATTATCAACGAGGGAGGGGCTGTCTCTCCGGAGACAGTCGAGGCACTGGCGCAAGAAAACGGGGTCAAGATCGCAAAGATTCGGTGGATCAGCAGGATGGACACGGGCAAAGCATATGGCTCTATGGTAGTGTACCTCACGAGGGGCAGTGACGCGGCCAAACTCCTACAAGAGGGATACTTTACGGCCGCGGGCGAATCGGCATACACGGGGGCCTTCGCGTCGCGGCAAGGCCCGACCCAATGTTACAACTGTCAAGAGATGGGTCATAAGGCGTTTCAGTGCTCAAAGCCACAGGTGTGCGCCAAGTGTGCTATACCGGTCATCACCATAAGGACTGCCAGGGTCGCCAGCCCAAGTGCGTGCCGTGCGGAGGGCCACACGAGTCGTTCAGCAGGACCTGTCGAGCACGTCAACTCCGACATGATGTGTAGTACACTCAACATACTCCAACTCAACGTACGCAAGCAACAGATGACACAGCAAAGTTTAATGAACGACGAACAACTAAAGAGTACGGAGTGCTGGCAGTCTCAGAACCCCATGCGAGGAGTATCGACGGAGAACTCATAACAAGCCCCATGGGACACCCGAACTGGACGAAGATGATACCAATGAAGAGACAGGAGGGGAGGTGGCCAATACGGAGCATGCTCTGGGTCCGGCGCGATCTCGGAACCACACTCGATGATAATTAACGGCGAAGGACCCTAGCCGGTGTCCCCCAAGGCTCGCCGCTATCCCCGATCCTCTTCATTCTCTACACTTCGGGCCTCTACGACGCACTCCGACAAATACCAGGGATTACTACTT
Source organism: Sporothrix phasma (assembly GCA_016097075.2). NCBI lineage: Eukaryota > Fungi > Ascomycota > Sordariomycetes > Ophiostomatales > Ophiostomataceae > Sporothrix > Sporothrix phasma. The sequence continues at coordinate 117,913 of JADMNG010000063.1, read as the reverse complement.
GCGGATTTGCAGACGACACAAAGATCCTGGGGTTGGACGATCAACGAAAGAGACAATCGCGCGCATCCGCGAAGCACATCGGGCTTGCATCGACTGGTCCCGGCGCTTTGGAATCAAATTTGCCCCGGCAAAATACCAACTACTCCACTTCACCCGTGGCAGGAGCTGGGACAGGACTCCACTGCAGCTCGAGAACGGAACCGTGATCCCCGCCGTCTGTGAAGTGAAGCTCCTGGGAGTCATCTTCGACCGAAAGTTGAACTGGAAGGGACACCACCAGTTCCTGCAGAAGAAGCTCGCCACCCAAAGACTGGCCCTGGACAGGATCGTGGCCTCGACATGGGGCCCGACACTCCGAAGGGCACGCACGCTTTACATGGCAGTGATCCGCTCCTCCATCGGAAACGGAGCAGCAGTCTGGCATCCAGCGCCGTCTGTCAAGAGGCCAGCCTCAGTCGGCACGTCAGCAATCGACAAGGTACAAAACCAATGTCTCCGGAGAGTACTAGGCGCGTTCAAGGCTACACCGATTCGACAACTAGAGACAGAGGCAGAGGTTCCCCCTCTAGACCTGTGGCTCACCGCAAAGGTTGCGGCCTTCCAGAGCCGACTAGAATCATCCGGTCTTGCAGAGTCCCTACGACGTGCAACGGACGTCGTCCGAGGTCACCTCCGCCGCCGACCCTCGAGAAACAGAAGAACTGGGTTCAGCAACTACCCTCGGCCGAGACCACCGACGACTTTCGAAAGGCGACAAGCTGCCTTCATCGACTGGGCTGTCGAGGAAACCCCCAAGGCAGCTCTACTCACTGCGTGGAAGCAGAGATGGGAACTGGAGCAGGAAGCAGCTCACAGAAGGTCGAGAGAGATTACCAGGACGGACCTGGCAGCGTCAGTCCCCCGGGAACCCGCACTCTTCGCCTTCACGACGGCTTGTACAAAGCGGAGTCTTCCCTTCTCGTCCAACTGCGGACAGGAAAGATTGGCCTGAAGCACTTCCTGCTACAGGCTCGGGTTCTTGACATCCTGACCGATACCTGCGATTGCGGCCAAGCGAGAGAGACGGCCAGTCACCTGGCTGTCTTCTGCCCTCTACTCCAATCGCAGCGAGCTCAACTTGTGTCGGCGATTCAAGGGCCCGTCGACTTCCTGGGTGCGATAGGCAATGCGAAGAAAACCAAGACGTTCGTCCGTTGGTTCATGCGAACTGGCCGCTTGGATATGTACAGGCTTGCGGTACAGCTGATCGATAAGTGGGATATTGAGGACGAGGATGGCGAGTTCGGAGGCTGAGGACTAGGTCCTACCTTACGGCAAATTGCGCTTGGTGGTGAGACCAAGCTCGGTGAACGTTGACGTTTCGAACGGCGAAACACGCTGAAGTGGAGGTTTTAGTCCAGGGCTGACGGCCCAAGGTTTCCTCTATTTAGAACCTGCGATAGACTGGCATACCCTATGGTGACAGCCACGTAATAATAATATATAATAATTAACGGCGAATTAACAACAACTCCAATGAGACACACGAACTGGACAAAGATGGTACCAACAGAGAGGCGGGAAGGAAGGTGGCCGGTACGGAGCATGCTCTGGGTCCGGCGCGATCTCGAGGCCGAGCAGGTCCCAGTACAGTCATCGGACCTGACGGCGGCAAGGATTCGTCTTCCAGACAGGGAGGTAGTGATCGTGTCGGTCTACGTGGAAGGAGCAAACCCCCAAGCACTCCAAGAGGCAGTGACAAGGCTGGACGGCTTGATCCGGCAGACGCGAGGAGTAACGGGCACTCGGACAGATATACTCTTGGTCGGGGACTTCAATCGGCACGACCAGCTCTGGGGAGGAGACGACGTCCACCCTAGTCGCCAAGGAGAGGCGGACCCCATTATCGACCTCATGAATAGCCACTCCCTCTGCTCCATGTTACCACGGGGAACAAAAACATGGCAGGGCCCCTACAGCGAAACCACGATCGATCTCGTCTTGGCGTCCGCCGAACTGGCAGAGGAGACAATTAAGTGCGCTATCCACCCGACCGAACACGGGTCCGACCACCGTGCAATTGACTCATCCTTTGATATCACGGTGCCGGAGAGACAGGCGGAGCCACGACTTCTGTTCAAGAACGCACCATGGACAGACATCAAGACTAGAATCGCGGCCAACCTGCAAAACGCCCCTGTGGGGGGCAGCGTCCAACGGCAGACGGATCAACTTATGGATGCGGTCCTCGAAGCCGTACACGCACTCACCCCTAAGGCAAGACCTTCGCCGTACGCCAAACGGTGGTGGACAAAAGACCTTACCCAAGTAAGGAAAATATACACCCACTGGAGAAATCAGGCACGGAGACAGCGGCGAGCAGGAAACAGACAACCAAGCCTCGAACAACAAGCACGACGAGCATCCAAAGAATACCATGATGCGATCAGGAGACAAAAAACAACCCACTGGAGGGATTTCCTTGAAGATAACACAAATATCTGGCAGGCGGCGAAATACCTAAAAGCGGGCAGCAGCTCCGGTGGAGACAAGATACCAACACTTCAGAAAAGAACGGACGACCACAAAAGACACGAACGAGCAAATAGACGTACTCCTGAGCACGTTTTTCCCACCACTCCCGGAGCACATTAACGAAGAAGGAGAGAGACCGCAGAGGCCGCCGGTGCCTATACCCGATCTCACTATGCAAGAGGTAGAGGAGAAAGTCCTTACAGCAAAGATGTGGAAGGCACCGGGCGACGACGGTCTGCCGGCGGTAGTCTGGGCACAGGTGTGGCCAGTCGTACGGGAAAGAGTACTCTTGCTCTTCCAGACGTCTTTACGCGAAGGGACTCTGCCGAGCCAGTGGCGGACGGCCAAGATTGTCCCACTCAAGAAGCCAGACAAGGACGACTACAGTGTGGCAAAGGCGTGGCGACCGATTTCGCTTTTGTCAACCCTCGGGAAGATTTTGGAAGCGGTAGTTGCGGAATCTCGTATATGGTGGAGACGTACGGGCTGCTACCGACAAACCACTTTGGCGCAAGACGAGGCCGGTCAGCGAAGCAGGCGCTCATCCTGTTACAAGAGCACATCTACAACGCCTGGCGTACAAGGAGGGTCCTTAGTTTAGTCACCTTCGACGTGAAGGGGGCCTACAACGGCGTGTGTAAGAACGGCTCCTCCAACGGCTCCGGGCCCGAGGCATACCACAAACGATCACTCGGTGGGTCGACGCCTTTTGCTCCAACCGCACAGCGTCGATCCTGGTCAACGGCGTCGTGTCAAGACAGCAAAATCTACCGCAGGCAGGGCTGCCACAGGGCTCGCCACTCTCGCCCATCCTCTTCCTCTTCTTCAACGCGGATCTCGTACAGCAAAGGATATCGACAAACGGCGGGGCAATGGCATTCGTCGACGACTACACAGCGTGGGTGACGGGCCCGTCCGAGGACGCGAACCGTGCCGGCATCCAAGACGTTGTCGACAAAGCGCTCGTATGGGCAGCTCGGAGCGGCGCAACATTTGAAAGCGAGAAGACAAAAATATTTCACTTTACACGAAATGTCTACTACACGGCCTCGGCTCCAGTCACCGTCCAAGGACAAGCCATTGGACCACAAGAGAGCGTCAAGATTCTAGGTGTGGTGATGGACACGAAGTTGCGATACAGACAACATGTTGCCCGAGCGGCAACGAGAGGGCTCAGAGCTGCCATGGCCCTCCAGCGACTAAGTATGCTCTCCCCCCGGGTAGCACGGCAGCTGTTTACGTCTACAGTGGCACCAGTCATGGACTACGCCTCGAACGTGTGGGCGCACCGCTGTCGGGCAGGCCCAACAAAAGAGATGGTTAGGGTGCAAAGAGTCGGGGCCTCCGCTATCACGGGGACATGGAAGACGGTGGCTTATACCGTGGCTGAAGCGGAAGCGGATATTATGCCGATTATGCTACGGCTAAAGAAACGGGCAACTAACTTGTGGACGAGCCTCCGCACACTCCCAGAGAAGAACCCCTTATCACGGCTAGGCCTCAGAGACACCATGAGATTCACATCCCCGCTACAAATGATACGGCAAGCACAAGGCATAGAAATGGGACGGATGGAGCGTATCGAGCCCTTCCCGGCCGCGCCATGGGACCACCGACTACAGACACACCAACAACTCGACTGCGCGAGTGCAGAGGCAGCTGTTAACGATACAAGGGGCATCATGATCGCGACAAGCGCCTCGGCACGAAACGAGGTGGTAGGGATTGGAGTAGCAGTGCGAGACAACGTACGCTGTGGACGAGACAAGAGGACGACGACCTTCTCAACTACGTTGGGACCAAGGGCAGAACTCAGCCCGTTCTACGCTGAGTTGGAGGCAGTAGGAAGAGGCTTGAAGAGTGTCCCAGACACGACCGTGAGCCGTACGGTAACGGTGTGGACGAGCAACCGGATGGTCCTGTCAACGATACACCACCCCGGTCAACAATCAGGACAACACAACACCCAGAAGATCCGCCAAGAAATTCAAAGACTCAAAGTAAATAACAACGAAGTAATACTACGGTGGCTACCAGCCGGAGCCAAGATCGACTTGACGACACGTGCCAAGGTAGAGGCTCGGTCCGCTACCGAACAAAACGCCACACCGGAAGCCCCCTACGACCAGGCCAGAACGACAGTCAAGAACAGCGTTATTTCGGAGCAACAGATACAACGGGAGATCCCAAAGGGGTAGGGGAGTACTCAAAGAAGGTTGACATGGCCTTACCTGGCAAACACACCCGCACCCTGTACGACAAGCTCAAACGAAACGAAGCACGTATCTTGGCACAGCTACGGACGGGCATGGCACGCGTCAACGGATACCTACACCAGATCGGAGCAGCAGAAACGGCGGCCTGCGCATGTGGCCAGACAAGAGAGACCATCGAGCACTTCCTCTTCCACTGCCCACGGTGGCAGACGCAGAGACGAAAACTCCTGGAGCAAAGAGAATCAAAAGTAGACAACCTCTCCTTCTTCCTTGGAGGAAAAGGACCGACAGACCAAGATGACTGGAAGCCAGACATGAAAGCAGTACACGCAACAATCAGATATGCCCTGGCGACGGGGAGACTGGACTACGTACCAGAGGCAAGATGAAGGACACACAAGCACACACCCGCAACAATCACATCGACAATACCACCCCCTCCGTCAGCAACCACACCAACCCGACGAGCAGAAGACCCGGCTTTAGGCAACAGCCATAGGACCCTGAACACTTGGAGGAGTGTCTTCAAGAAGATGTACTGCTTGAACAATGTACACGATGTGGAAAAGGGGGCGAATAAACAAGAGATATCGCAAGGCACAGCTTAGAGACGACGTAGGGATTACATAAGCAGCAGGATTAGATAAGCAGTGTACAGACGAGCCCTTTAGGTTTAGTGCCTCCGGGCGGAATAAATTCATTCATTCATTCATCCCTTTAGAATTAGTGCCTCCGGGCGAATTAACTCTTTACGAGTACCAGAGGCGCATATCATACATCGCTATCCGTAATTTTTGGGGATTTACGGTGCGGAATATTACGTCGTGCGACGTAGTCAGTCTCTTGAGTACATTCTCCAACTACGGAGAGCAACACATGCTTACGTCATAGGCGAACATCCCAACTGTTCTCGCTCGAAAATCTCAGCAGTTGGCGATCTAGGACGCCGGGACGCCAACCACAGTTTACAGAGAACGATACAGAATACAACCGCAAATAAGAGGGCGGCTCCACTAGTTCCTGCTTTCGAAAGTACTTCCATGAAAACGCAAAGTGTCGTAGCCCGCACAAGCTTGGTTAGCATTCTTGACAAGCTGTGAGCATTTGTTGGCTAACGGCTTTTGTCCATCATGACATCACTGGCACAGAGGACAGCCTCTGTCTTTACCCAGCGCCCTACTCAATGTATCTGAAACAACAGCCACGGTGGTGAGCAGGCAGGAATGCCAATAGCCATAACGGGCATAAATCAACTGTCGAACAGGCAAGTATTGGTTTTCTCGATTGCCCTCACGAAACTCGATCATGTCTCGGATTGGAACACTGTGATGCTCTACGAGGTACGGAGTACATACACGACAGTCAGCTACGCGCTGTGGCGTCAGGGCCTGGCTAGCCACTGTATGGAATCTGTCAAGGGGCAATTGTGCAATATAGGCGTCATCGGTCAACGATCTTCACCCATCCGGCCCGTAGGTATCTTGTATTGCCTTCTCCTTTCACACCTTCTTGATATTCGTCATCGGTAGGGCTACATTTCGCTACTGCTTAGCCCCGGACACGATACATGTGGCTTCGTCCTTAGTATCACACAAACACACGCACCGACAAAGAACTGCTTGTCCCAGATGAAAGTCGATTTCTGTCTCGCCCATGACGTCAACCACTTTTTGGGCGTCATGATCTCAGGAAAGGGGGCAGACCAAAGGAGATGCCACTGGCCTTGATCCAAGAAAGGGATACTATAACTCAAGTTATGAATACATATATAAGTTGAGCCTAAGTCTCTCAGTTGGTCGCATCGCGTTCCCATTTTACTCAATGTTGCTCATGTGATACACGGCCACAGCCCATTTCTCTGCCCAAAACGTTTTGTTGTATGAAAATCTGCTTTTCTTCCACTCCTCTTACCACTCGCATTATACTTTTGCCGCCATGGCTTCGACTGGTGTCAACCGGCCAACAAATGTTCGGCAGCGGGACGAGGACATCGACCGCAAGTTGCAACTATATGGCATCGTCAGCGCCTTTCAAAATGGCAAAATGCCTTCAAATGACCAGATCGACGCAACTTTAAACAGCTTCATCGCATCAAAAGCCCTTTCTAGCCCTTCCAACAAGTTGTCGTCTGAGGGAAGGGCACTCGTTGCAGACTTTCGCGACGTTGTCAATCAAGCCAAGCTTCTTTTGCTCTCCAAAAACGACGGCAACCTGATACAAGACTTTGTTTGGAAGACTAGCCACCACGACTATGACAGTATTGAGGAACGGGTGCAGTGATTCCCAAGGACCAAGCCAAGCAGGACGGAGACAAGGCTTTGGGGGCCTTAAGACTCTCGGCAATTTGCTTATTACGAACGGCCAATTTCGGAAGCTTTGTAAGTCAAGACACAACTACACTGATAATGTACCGCGACAAATTGATTGTGTATGCATCGAAGGTGGGCTGACAAGCAACCTCTACATTTAGTGAAGGACTCATCGGTCCTCTTCAGGGACATTCTTGCCGACTCTACATCGAAGGCGACATCTGCCGTGCGTCCCTCTGATGAGGCGTTGGCTCAGATTGATGAGCCTGCGCCGGACGACACTTGGCACGAAAGCCCGAACTTATCTAAGGACGATCTAAAAGTCGCACGAAGGCTCTGTACAAGAAAAACAACCTGGGTGGCAATACATCTGGAGATGTCGGTGTCGCATCGGCTGACGCTCAAAGACTCGATAAGCTTCAGGGTGCGGCCACGGAAACTGCTCAAAACAAAACTGCAGAGTATCGGGACCGCGCTAAAACCTACCTTCGGTCGAAGGTACCGCAAGAGCGCAGAGACCAGGCAGTTTGGCGTCTCAAGGTATGAGTTGCACTCATTTGTGTTGGGTTAACCGCCGAGCTTTATGTCGGATTTTTAACGATGTATCTGCAGAAAATGATTATCGAGTGCCAGCAACATCCCGACTACCAGCAAGCCATTCAGACGCTGTTGGATCTGGCCGAACGCTACCATAGCCATGCAAAGACAGCCACGGCACAGTCCAATGGTGTGGTGCAAGACACCCGCAGTCGTCTGTCGGACGCAGAGGCGGACCTCAAGACCTTGATTGAACGTTTCGCTAATGGCACTTCAACGGACAACCTCTGGAGCTCCATCAATGATATGTACGCATTAGCCGATAACGACGAAGAACTCCAATCGTGGTTCAGCAAGGTCAACCGCTTCCTTCGCCGTTGCCTTCAAGAGAAGGGTTTTGTTCTCGAAGATGCTTCCACCGAGGAGTGGAACCGGATATATGACCATGGCAATTACCTATTGCGTGAGAAATACCGGCCGCAGACGGACAATGTCGCCGACCAGGTCAAGTTTCTCACCGATCAGTTCGACAAGGACTCCCAAAATCAAGCCTTTGGCAAGTCCATGAGAAAACTATTCAATGATCTCGGAAATGATGAGAACGGCAAGCAGACTTTCAAGCCCCATTTGGTCAAGGACGTGACCACCGTGATTCTCCCGCCGCCCTTGAAAGCATTGCTTATATTCCCGTCCCCGAATCGAGTACTCCGACAGCCAGGTCGATGCTGTCATTGAAAACTTGGTGCTAGAGAGCGACAATTTCATGCCCAATGTTCTCGAGATATACAACAACAACTATGTCTCGTGGGGTCGCAAGCTTGGCAGAGTCGGCAAAAACCGGCATTCGGCCCAGGTTCATGTGTCTGGCATTCAGATGGACCTGCGCAATGTTAGCTACTATGTCAAGAGGAAGGAAGGCTTCCCTTCCCTCACAGACGTTGGTATCTTCAGTGTCTTCCTATCTGGCAAAGGCTTTAGCTTCAAACTGGGGCTCAGCACCGCAGAGCCTAGCAACCGGCAGCACTTCTTCAAGGTGGACAAGGTCGACGTGGATATCGACAATCTGAAGATTACGATGCATAAATCGCAACACAAACTTCTTTTACTCTTTTTAAGCCTGTCCTCATGCGCGTCATGCGGCCCGTCCTACAGAAGGTCTTGGAGAAGGCTATTCGGGACAACTTCAACGAATGGGACGCCACCTTGTACGGAATCAAGCAGGACGCTGACCGTGCCACGCAGGAGCTTGAGGCGGAAACTGACGAGGCGGGCTCGAACCCTAATGCGTACAGCCGCTTCTTCACGGCTGCTAAAAGGCGCATGGAAGATTCTAAAGAACGCAAGGAGGAGGAGGCAAAGAAGAAGGCGGCCAGGGCCAAAGATGAGCTGGATGACAAGAAGCTCAATATTGCATACACTAAGGAGGACAGCATCTTCCCGCACATCAACCTGCCTGGTGGTTTCAGCTCAAAGGCTTCCCATTATAGGTCCATGGCTCGTGAGGGTGACAACTGGGAAAGCCCCGTGTTCACGATCGGCTCGGCTGGTACCAGCAAGAACATTCCGAAACCGCCAGTCGTCAAAACGAAAGAAGCTGCGGCTACTAACAGCAGCCAGTTGAACGGAGTAAATGGAGCCAGCCAAACCAACGGCAACGAAGCTTTCGCCAGGGCGAACGGTACCAACGGCACGACCAACGGCTACCACGGCACTAGTGGTGCGGGCCGGCTCAATGTTTCCAACGGTGCGACTGCGCCGTTGGTCATATCAACGACTGATGCCGCTAGCACAGGCTATGTCGCGCCGGGTACTGGGACTGGAGCAACTCAGGATGGTGTCAGAAAAGTTACTGGCATTGCGTCGTCCGTGTCTGGCCGCCCAGTCTAGAACGGTTGCGTGCGGAACTTACTAGACCAAATTATATCCGGCAATTCTATTAGGAGAGTTGCGCGGCGTTGGGCTTGCTGCTTTTTCACTTTGCTTTGGGGAAGGGGGGAAGGGGAAAGGGGGGTGGTAAACATGTATCTGATGTCTGATTGGTATAAATTGGCTGATTATCCTTACCTTTTAATCATGTTACACATATGTACCTTTTAATCATGTAATACTTATCTACCTTTTTAATCGTGTAATACACATGAGCTCGGGCTCCTTTACTCTGTTCCTTTTGAATCTTCACTCAATAAGAGAGCCTCTTGCTGGCGCGAGAGCTGCATTAAACTACTCCAGTGCCCACAGCGTATGCATTGAGCTCGGCGGTACGTCGCATTATACAAGTTAAGCGACGGAAGTGATTAGACAGATTCATCATCTGTTCCTAGCCCATGATATCTCATCTCCAGCACCCATTTCTCGTCGAAATCTATACCGCGTCTAATCTTTGTGCCAGCCTTTTTCCACACCGCCGGACCTAGGCCTATGTCCGCAACAAAAAGTCTCCAGTCGAGCGCTTGATCATCGGCCACTGCTGCATCACCCGCACCTGGATCTCCTAATTCTGCAGCGGCCATAGCCTCCAGAAGCCCCGTTTTGGTGCCCCCAGTGCAACGACATAACGTGGACGCACATATAGCCGCGCGCCGTCAATAATACTGACATACCCGGAACTTGGATCAATGCCAGTAGGCACGTCGACTGCCAAAACGAATGCCTCGTTCCGGTTAGCCCACTCCATCAGCTCGTAAACGGTAGCCTGATCTCCCGTTCGTAGCTCATCGAAGGACACGACGAGGCCGAGAAGAGCATCGATAATGAGCGTGACTACCGGGGCATTACTGCCCACAGCACTCCGCGGCGTATCAATGGTGAGTGTAGGGATGACCGATCTCCGTAGGTGTTCGAACAGGTCGCTTTTGCTGTAAACTCGGCCGCCAAAATTTCGGTATATCCGAATCTGCTGGCGTAGGTCATCTAGGAGCTCTCGTTCTCCTCGCTCGATACCAACGACACAAAGAAGCACATTGATGCCTTGTTTCGCAGATGCCTGCCACCAGCTACAGCTCTGGTGCCAGATTTGTTGTTACCTGCTAAGACAACTATCGTCGGTGCCGATGCGCCGTACGTGAGGCCAGTGGAGGACACGCTGCCTTGCCGTTCTGATTGCCCAAGACGAATTTTGTTCGCTGGGTCAGAAAGAGTATCCAGGGCCACTTGCGCGATACCTCGACCGGCATTCTCCGTCATCAAATCCTCCGCGAGGCCTAGCTCGTTATGCGCAATGTTTCGAGGTTGAGCATTTGCAGCGCCGACACTGTCTCAAGACGCCGCTCCGAGGGCAAGACGTAAAAATGCTGCGTTGTGGAAGATGCGGATGATGGCTGCTTAGAATGACACGAAAGACAAAGCAAGCATTAGTTTCCGCGTGTTTATGAGTAGTGAAGACTGCACCCCGAAGCGATAGAACGACAAGAGTACATGGCTTCGAATGCGCGGGCCATCAAAATGGAGAGGAGGGGGAAAGAGGGCCGACGTACAGCAATAGAAGTAACTCTTGAAGGTCCTTGTCCAGGGGTTCCGGCACTGGCCTTCCGTGACTGCGACCGTCGCGTAGTCGGAACCTTGCTTTCGCCCCGGCGAGAGCTCTGGCGACTTCCCAGCTCCCGGCCACTCAAGCGATCCCCTCCACCGGTCGCACCGGCGGCACCGACACCCGGTACGGGTCTCGTATGTGTGTCATCAGCTTCACTATTCCAGAAGTCCGGTGACACAAATTGTGATTCTTTTGTGGCAGTGTTTGCTGCGATTGTGATTGATGGCATGGATTGGCCAAGAACGTTCTCTGTATGATGAAAATTCCCTCCTCCGGCGGTGCCTGGCTTTCGGTTGTGGTGACCAGTCGATCAGCGTCATCAACCTGGTCGTCCTTACGCATCTGGTCGAAGAGGGTACGTTTGTCGAATTTCGCTAGGCTTCCCTCAAAATCAAAATCGCCCATCTCCTGTACGTCAGTCACGTCCTCTGACGCCCACCCATTATCCGGGTTAGACGGGTCGCAGCGCCTGCCCGTTTTTTTTGAGTTTTTGAGAGATTTGTAAGGCTGGAAAGAAGCACTGGTCTGCAACATGGGCGTATCTCTCCAGCCCTTTCCTCTTCCAAGCTGTTTCTGACGATCCGGAGGCAGGTCCACATTGTCGTTCGCCTCAGTCTTTTTGCTACCGCGCTGTTGGCGTTGACGTCTTCGTATCTTGGGCGTGACTTCGTGGAGCGAGTTCGTATTTGCGTTAGGTGTGTCGGACAACGAGGGTATGGTATTTGAGATTTCCTGGGCGATCTTTGCCACAACCTTTGTGGACACAGGGTTGGCAATTTGCGATGCCTCTTGTACAGTGCGACGCGATTGGCTTGCCGTTCTGTTCTGGCTGTGGCTAGAGGTTGGCCGTTCCGGACGAGGCCTGAGAGAGAGTATAGCCGGGTCCCCTAACACGGGTGTCGCAGAATTGTCTTCAGCCCGTGTGGCAGGTGGCGCTGGGGTTGCCGGTAGCGGAGCAGGAGGGTACGGGATGCGCGGGTGCTTGCTGGCATCGGATATTTCAACAATATTCGCAGGGCTGACAGTTATCTGAGGGTGCCACGTGTGGCTATTAAGGGACCAAACTGCGGTGCATGAAATTAGTGCGTGAGGTTCGGAGGAGTTCGGAGGAAGACAGGAGAGCCTCGTCCCGGGATGCCATAAAGCTGAACGTACCATTGCTGAGTGTCAGGCTTTGGCCAGCTTCCACACCTGTCACCGATCCGTGCAGTCGCTCAGGTGGGTTACGTAGCTCAACCACCACGACCATTTGCAGGAACTCGCTCGCCATGGCATTGGCTTTGACTGTATGGTTGGCCGGATTTGTTCGACTGCGACAAGATAGGTGGCGTACTGATCCTCAAAATGTCGGGTTGGGCTGATGGAAAGCAATGCAGTCTGTCTTGACTGGAAAACGGGCCAGATCTAGGCCCACCAAACCTGCTCTTAAAGAAAGAACGAATTGATGTTGGGAAAGTATGCCTAGACTCCTTAATCATGTTGCTAGCTCAGTGGGTGGTTCTGGCCATGCGCCGGTACAAAAAAAAATAGCTTATCGATTACGGCTGTAGGGACAACGCCCTTTGGGGCGCGTATAATAATACAACAGTGCCAGTAAAGGACAATACTACGCACTGTTTTGTCTGTGACCCGATTCCTGCACAGACAAACAAATTCATTGAAAGAGCACGACGTAATCATGTCGTATAGAGCGTTTTGTCGTTTTGTGAGCTTATGAACATAAAAGCTATAAAAAAGTAGGCAACGGTGTTATAAGTATCTTTACGGCCTGAGCCGAATATACATATGGAATCCCCAAAACGCCCCCTTTCACCTCTCTATAGACCATTGCTGTGCCCGAAAACATCAGATATATTCATTGTGCTTGTAAGTCTCTACGTGGACCATCCACCCATTCTAGATGTTTCCAGAATTAGTTCTGGCTGTCTTGTGCTCCAAGGGGGGGATCTGATCCTTAACCGAGGCCTTGTGTGTGAAGGCAAGAATAGATGCGTTGCCCCGTTTGCCCTTTAAGGCGGCCTCGGCGCTGGATAAGTTGCCGTAAAATCCAATAACCTTTGGGTGTGCCATCACCTTGTGCTTCTCGAATCGTAACACTTGCAGCCCTCGTTTCGTTGTGGCTCGACTGAGTGCAACGTATGCTTGGCCCTTTTCAAAGACCCTGCCAAGATCCACCTTGACTCGCTCCAGCGTCTGTCCCTGGGCCTTGTGAATGGAGAGAGCCCAAGCTAGAATGAGGGGCAGTTGGGTACGCGAGGCTTGGACGATTCCATTTGGCAGCTCTGACTTCCACTCCTCTGGCCGTATAAGAATGCCGCGCGTAGAGCGCCTATGCCATGAAACAAGACGTAAGGGTAAAGTCGGCTGTTGTTTCCGGCGCCCTTGCCACCATTGCCTGTCGTGTTGTCGCTATTGAGGTAGCTGTTGAGAACACTAGTCCTCTTTTTGGCATCGGGGTCAGCAAGCACAGAATTGACGTCGAGGTCAATATACTCGCTTTCTGTCATAAATTTCTCGACGGTGCCGAGGGAGCCATTGACGAGGGACTCGTCCATATTCTTATTAACATAACTTGAGCACCGACGCGAAGTTCGAGCAGTTTCGGTGCCATCATGTTTTGGAGAAGTTTTTCACGCAGAGTCGTTCCCCTGTATCGAGAGCTTCGTAAAACATGGACTTATCCCGCAATCCGCGAAGTCGCCGTTCGTTGGAGCTTTCAACCTCTTGTCTTGTGGGAAACCTGTAGTATTGAGTATTAATGTCAGCTAAAGAGCCCCGACAGCACCTGCTCGCAAACAAGGATGGGCCGGTCGTACAATTCTGTTACTTCGAGGCCATCGTCGAATTGAAGAGGCCGGGATAATGCCTTAAAGGTCTGGCACAGTCTTCTCACTGATCTGGCCCAGCCGCATTTCGTTGAGCATCTGTGCAAATTCTGTTTCAAGAGCAAGTCCCGTGTTAGCCAAACTCCAATCGTTAGGCCGGCTTCTGCAATTAGACTGACCTGGATCCTTCTGGCGAAACACTTCGGTCAAGCCGATGGTGTGGTCAATGGAGTCCCCCCAAGTCGAAGCTTCAAAGGCGAACCTTACGTCGCGTTTTTCACGGTCAGGGACGGGAGGGAGTTGGAAGAAGTCACCGGTCAAAACGAGCTGTATGCCACCCAAGGACGGCCGTTTTTGCGGATTGTGCGTCCGATTTGGGACAATTTGTCAAAGAGATCTCCGTCTACCATGGAAATCTCATCGATAACAAGTGTCTTGGTCTTCATCCATCGGTTTTTGGCCTTCGGGTTCTGTCGTATTTTGCGGATAAGAGTACTTGCATCTTCCTTGCCAAGGCCGATTCCAGCAAAGCTGTGAAGTGTCATGCCCCGATATTGCAGGCCGCTAAGCCAGTGGAGGCTGTGACGCCGAGCTGCTCTGGATCCTTTGCATATTTTGTACGCAAATCGTCAATGATGGCTCTCATTAAGACTGACTTGCCCGTTCCAGCCGGACCTGTAAAGAACACGCTTGCTTTTTTGAAGCAAACAAGGTTCTTGACATGCTGCTGCTCGTTGCTCAAGGTCAAAGGCCCGGAGGGCCGCGGGAGGGAGCTTGCTTCGATGAGAAAGTCGTGCGAGCTTTTAACCTCGATAGGGCCGCCGGTCTCATCTGTACCGGCGATTGTCTGCTGCTTCCTGGAAAAGTCCTTGAACTGTTTCTTTTGGGTTTTTAGTATGCTGGCAGTTGCATCCCATATCGGCGCTATAGGCTTTGTTGTTGGCGTTCCAGAGCCGCACAGCGTTTCTTTTGCCTCGGGCTTTGTTCCCCATGAACCTGGCAGCGTCCGCTTTCGCTTCGCCGGCTGTGGAGAGCATGTGCCAGCACTGTGTGGAGAGACGCGTTTTGACGATACAAAAGACACGTCTTGAGGGTTGTAAGGCTTGGCTGGTTGAGATGTTGATGGCCCAGTAAGCAGTGGATCGGAGCCTGTGCCCAGTGCCGTGGGTGCTTTCGCTGTCTTTGTTGGAGGAAGAGCGCACGGAATGTCAAGATCAAGGTTTTCATCATCGTCAGCAAAGTCGTCTGGACAGACACCAAGTGCCCGCAGCTCATCCTCGGTCGCTTCTGTCAGCCCGCTACCTTTCGGTGCGGCAGGGGGGACGGAAGCTTCTCCGTGAACGAGTCGGACCTTCCGTACAGAGCCACGAGACTGCTGGTGTTTGGACGCACCGTCGTCGTGGCTGCATATGCCGCGTTTGTGGAGCGGTGTTGGAGAGGCTTGGTTATGGACGTCGGGCGAGGCTTGGGCGGATTAGACGACGGCGGCTGTCGCTTGAAGGCGGAAGCCTGGGACGTGCCTGCTATGGGACGCTTGTAATAGTCGCTGATCGAGGCATTGTGCGGACTGGAAGAGGTCAATGAGGCCCTTTTTGAGTCGTCAGTGGCGTGCGTTTTCTGTCCTCGAAAGAAGCGGCAGCAATCGGCCCGCCGGCCGGATTGGGCACCTTGGCTGCTCGGGCGAACATGGTCGTCGCCGGGACGGCGATAGTTTTTGATGAGCAAAAATAGCGAGCAGCGTGGTGGCGGAAGATGGAAGGGGATTTGGTAGTTTGGGTAGCTCGTCGCGTCGCCCCTCCTACAGTTGCAAGTCGGAGGTGCAAGACGTTTGACACACCCGTCTTCATACAGATAGCTGGTAGGAAGTCGGTTTGGTCGTGGGCTGTTGTAATTACCGTGTGGAGGCTGGATTTAACGAAGGTAGTCACTGACTTTCCACAGGGGATGAAGGACTACTCGTACGTGAAAAGCGCGTCGCGTCTTTCATGGCTCCGCCAACACCAGTATATTGGGCTACAGGCACTAAGCGTATTGGTCACGTGTAGGTGTTATTCGACATCAGTACGATGCTCATATGTCACTTTCACGGTTTTCCCTGCTTGTCTCTGACTGAGAGCATATTCGTACTCGTATACATGCCGAGGCCTATGGACCCATTGGTCAATTCGACTTTTTGGTTAACCCTTTTCCTGAATACAGTGTTTTTACGGTGTTCCGTAAAGGTACGGTATACACCATATCCTACGACAGATTTCACTAAGTCGTCCTGTAGATTGTGACTCGATTATTATTTATCTGCTTTCCTTTTTATTTTGTTTTCAGGACAACCACGCGTGGCGCGTGTGCTGATTTGAGGGCCTTCACATCCAAACCACCCGAGATTCATGGCAGTATCTTATTATTGCTTAATAATTCAAAGGATTTCATACGAATAGCAATGTGATATGAGCAGCCAAGTGACCAATGATAATCACAGCCACCTTCCCCGGCCTTGGCTCTGCAAGCACTGGGCTTCAGCCAGGCTGCAAATTTGCCCTGGGAAAAATTCGAGTCAACTGGCACGCCGGCTTGGCTGTCCATGAAAAACGATGCTTGACACTTGCATGCTGTACGCAGCCCAAGCTGCGTTACGACTCTTGAGACTGTACGAAGTACTCGGCACCAAAGATACGCCGAACTTCGTACTCCGTACATCGGGGCTAAGACTGCGAAGATGCTATAACAAGACGTTGCCGGAAGAGCCTCTGACGTACGACGTTATTCCAGATATTCCGTAGATGGTATGGATGCAAGCTTCAGCTTGCAGAATGGCTTGGACCCAGTCGCCGAGGCGACAAGTATTAACACTTGTACGACGTGCGTTTTTTTTTTTTTTTTTTTTTCAATTCAATAAGTGTATTCAATCCTACGGATTACGACACTATCTATGGGTGGGCCTGTACGACGTTTATTTTCGTATCAACAGCATGTAGTCTCTTTCTTAAGGCCATACGCTCGTCTTCTCTTAGTGGCCGAGTTGGGGATCACTGACTCTTGCGTCTACTCTCTACTGATCGCGGTGTAGCTGGGCAAGAGGTATCTACCCCGACGAACATTGTAATATCTGGCTGAGCGTTTTATTCTCTCGACGCTCAGGTTTGTATTACTGCGTACTCCGCACGAAGTAAGTTATTTTTCGAATGCATACGCTGCCAAGGCCCACTAAGTGGCTGTTTTGACGCCAAAAGCACTTGGCTGCTTGACTGGCTGCTTGGCCAGCTGGCCTGGCGAACCCGGGACGATAAGAGCAAGGTTCTTGGCAGGATCATGTGGCGTGGATTGGCTGGCCAGGCTCGGCTGGATAATCGACGCGTCGTCGGGTTGCGAAGTGATGGCAAAGTGTGCTATCGTTTCCTTTGATAGACCCGCCAGGAAAAGCAATCAGAGAGAGCCCAGAAGAAGGGCTGTGGTGCCGCCGTGCTGGCTTGGCTCAGCAGCAACTAAAGAACTACGAAGTACAGTCATACTCGTACGTCGCATTCCGTGAAAGACAGGGCAAGCATGTCAGGTGCGGGGCCGCTACTTTTGGTTAGCATGCTTTTGACTGCCCGTGAGACGTACATGTACGAGTAGTACATTACTCCGTAAAACGAGCCTAACAATTGCTGCATACTTCGTAAACTGGAGTTGTTGTTGTTTAAGTTGCCCCTCATAAGCCTGGCATGTTCCGTGGTTTGAAATACACAAGTCTACTGAGCTCTTTCTTCGATCCTGGTGACAGATAGAAGCTCATATGAAAGCTAGGCGATTTCTACGAAGCTGCATGGAGCTATCAAGGCTTTAAAAGGGCCGCACCGCTACGGGCAATCTAATCTCAACTCCAGCTCTAATCAGAGTACGTTGTATTGGGCTGCTTTCCATACTAAGATTGCAGGGTTCAGGCAGCCACGAAATCGTTTGGTGCCATGCGGCCGACGCACAGGCTCTTTACGAAGTAGTTGCTGGCTGGCCCACGTTAATGACAGTACGCAAGATACCGGCACCGCAGCATGATTCGTCTGCGTGTCGGGCGGAGCTACGCAAGGCCCGGCGTTCCTTGAAGGCGCAATGGAGCCTGCCAATTAGCGCGCCCGGCTCTTTTCCCCAGCAATTCCAGTCCTTCCAATCTCGTTTTTCTCACGACCATCGAGCTTGACTTTGCACTCCTCCCCTTCCTCTCTCATTTCATGCCTCCCGTCCCGTTGAACTTTACTTCGTATCAGCCCCCCCCTTTTCCCTTGCCGCGCAGGCACCTTCAGCTTCTTTTCTTTTTCATGTGCCTCTGATATTTTTGCGCGACAATCTATTCTTTTCTAGCCTCCGACACGCACTGCATGCATATGAGGCAGATAAGATATATATGAGTCCAGCGCACCAGTACGCCTACAGTGTTTTCCTACGTCACATAAAAACATGGCGCCCTAGCTCCAACTGGTCAAAAAGTCTCCAAATCCCTGACTGGTTTCTGCCTTCTTTTCTCCTCTCCTCCTAACGAATCTTGCTGATTTCGAGGTCGTTGAAAGACCCCTTTTCTTTCATATATTATTTTTGAATCACGCACGAACGCGTGTATTGATCGCACATACGCACCAGCACCACTTCGCCTGTTTCGCTTTCCTCCTTGGATGCCTTGATCACAGCAGCATCACTCATCCGAGTCGATTGATTGGGGTGCCGATCTCCAGCTTCCGAACGGCCCGTCACCACCTCTGCCGCGCTCCGGGTGCAAACAGTTTCAGCAACACGCCGTGCCTCTCACCTCCGCTCTGTGGTCCGATTTGGCCTCTTGTCTAGCAGGTGAAGCTTCGCCAAATTCGCACCGTCGTGGGTAAACAGCACAGAATCAGCCGCTCTTCTCTTACTCCGTTCCCTTGCTTGGCCGCGCCTCTCACCGGCCTCCTTCCCTCCGCCTGGCGGCCCGCCTCTCTTCTCCTCAAGTCCGCCACAATGGCGTGGGCCCATCTCTCTATCACCAAACCGCATTTGGTGTACATTATTCTCGGCGGCTTCACTTCTCTGTTCATGCTGTGCTCGTCATCATCAAAGAACGCATCTACATTGGTGAAGCAACCGTCGCCACCCTCTGTGGCCTCATATTCGGCCCCCATGCCGCTGACTTAATCGACCCAGCTTCCTGGGGAAATGTCGACATTGTTACTATCGAGTTCTCTCGCATCGTCCTTGTCGTCCAGTGCTTTGCTATTGGAGTCGAACTGCCTAAGTTTTACATGGAACGCCACTGGAAATCTGTCATATTTCTCCTCGTTCCTGTGATGACCTTTGGCTGGCTCATCACATCGTTATTTGTCTGGTGATGGTACCGCCCCTCGACTGGCTCGACAGCCTTGTCATTGCCGCCTGTGTCACTGCCACCGATCCCGTCCTGGCCTCGTCTGTCGTCGGCAAGGGCAAGTTCGCAAAGCGTGTTCCAAAGCATCTGCGTGATCTGCTTTCGGCAGAATCTGGATGCAACGACGGCATGGCTTTTCCCTTCGTCTACCTCTCTCTCTACCTTATCCAGGACAACCGCGACGCTGCAGAGGTCTCCTTTCACTGGATTGTCTATACCATTCTCTACGAATGTATCTTCGGCGCCATCTATGGCTTCTTGATCGATACATTGCTCGTTCACGGCATCAAATTTGCCGAGCGCCACGACCTCATTGACCGCGAAAGTTTTCTTCGTGTTCTACTTCGTCCTAGCGCTTTTCTGCGCTGGCTCTGGAAGTATTCTCGCGTGGACGATTGCTTGTCGGTTTTTTCATGCGGCGTGGGCTTCTCCAACGACGGCTGGTTCGGCCACAAGACTGAAGAATCGCACGTATCCAACGTTATTGACTTGCTCCTGAATCTGACGTATTTCGTGTACCTCGGGACTATCATTCCTTGGGAGATGTTCAACGACACTTCAATTGGTTTGTCCGCCTGGCGCCTCACCATTATTGCTATATTCGTCATTCTCTTCCGCCGCATCCCGATCATGCTCGCCTTGAAGCCGTTCATACCGGATATCAAAACGTGGCGCGAGGCCCTTTTTGCCGGCCATTTCGGGCCTATTGGTGTCGGTGCCATCTTTGTCGCCATTATGGCTCGGGCCGAGCTTGAAAGTGATTCGCCTGTACCCCTTTCTCAGCTCCCCCCGCCCGACTCACCCATTACACGCTTTTGACACTCGTCTGGCCCATCACAACATTCTTAGTCGTCTCGTCTATTATCGTTCACGGTTCGTCTATTGCAGTGTTCACTTTGGGCAAGCGCATCAACACCTTAACAATCACGATGTCCTACACCACCGCACCGAGGAGGGCCCGTCATGGATGAACCGCCTGCCGCGTCTATCGTCCAGTCTCGTTCGCAGGCACGCACCATGTCTGATACAGATGTAGACGAGCTCAAAATGCCAAGTGTTCCCCCGGGCACACTTTTGCCTGTTGGAATTCCTGGCAGTTTTTGCGCCGAATCAAAGACGAGGAGGGCACAAGCAAGCAAGGCAGCCGAGCGTCCTCACGAGCAAGTCGCCGCCGGAGAAAGAAGTGGGACGATGGTATAGGCCCGGTGGGCCTATCAGCCAATCCGCAATTTACCCTCAGCGACCCGCAAGTGATGCTCTCTTGTCATCCCCGCCGCTACAAACTGACGCGACCAGGCCCAACGAGCAAGAAGAACAGCCCTCGCAAGGCTCTGGGCAGACCATTGTCGCGAGGAAGAGGCCGTATTGAAGGCAGTGATGAAGAGAAGAGGGCCGCCAGCAACAGAGGGGGTCCTCTGATGAAGCTGACGACTCCGTGTCGCCTACCTCTGCGCCCAGACTGAATGTGTATGACGAAGGCGATAACATCATTATCGAGACGGATCAGGGCGAAGTCGTCGCCGTTGAACCTACGCATTCCACAACATGCCTATAGAAGGTGCCGACGTAGAAAGCTCAAGGAGAATCTGACCCCAGAGCTTTGAAGGCCGAGGCAGGAACATCTGCCTGGTCCTACGACGCTATCAAGAGAAGATCGCAATTGGAAGAATGACGAGATTCAGAAACGAAAAGAGAAGCAAAAGGATACCCGGAGACACGAACCCGCTCGAGCTTACCAATTTGCAATACGGTACGAATTTTTCTCACCCCTCTACGCAAGAGGCTGGTGGCTTGCTGCTTTTTATTTTTCAAAGTATTTAATGTTACTAACTGCTGATTTACTTCTGTAGATTATTGTCGAGGATGAAGACGGAGAAGTTGTCAAGACCTACGAGCTGCCGCCACAAAAGGGGATAAAGAGGGTGGCTCTAGTGACATGGTCTCGCAAAGTCTCAAATACATGGGCATGGGCGGCCTGATCCGGCCTTCTGAAAAGGTAAAGGAGCAAGATGAAGCAGAAGGTCTAGACGACGATGCCGATCCCATGACGCGTGTGTCTAGTAGGCCTACTATGCCTAGTTGGATCAATTTCGGGCGAACTGCTGCCGGGGAGCCATCGACCCAGAGGCAGAGGAAGAAGAGCGTCGCCGAGGTCAAAGAAGAAGAAGATGATCGCCATATCCGCTTCACCATTGGTGCGTTGGCCAGCGCATGACGAAGGAGGATTTATCAAGCAGATGCAGCAGCTGGACCAAAGTACGAGACGGGAGGTGGTCGACAAGTCCACCGCTTCTCATACCATCAAGACACTTGCCAAGCAAGACGTTCCGCTTCCAAACATTGTTGTGTCTCACCCCGACAGAAGCGGAAAGGTCGGGTTGTCTACGGCAGGCGGGCGCCGTCGCGGCGGCAAAGAAGTTGATGGCAACGATGGCAGCGAGAAGGACGACAATTCTAGTCGGCGCTCGTCTGACTCTCATCTAGAGATAGCTTCTTCGTCCCGGCATGGTCGCACGGTGGCCAGCTCGTCAAACGACGATGACGAGATACCAGAGACAGCAGTGGAGAGACGTCGCCGCCTGGCTGTTCTACAGAGTGTTGGTGACGACGATGCCGAGGATTCGGACGAGGGCAACGACGAGATCAAGGAACCCCTGCCGAGCGACGTCGGAGAGAGGCAGCTCTGGGCATGTCGAGTCACCAGGCTGAAGACAGCGACGACGATGACACACCTAGAGTGCCTTCAGCTCGCCGTGGCATTCGGTTTGCGGACACTCCAGACCGGCGGCAAGCTTAATTTATACACTGTCTCAAGGGCACATCCAATGTGTAGTTAAAATTTTCGAATCATAAAGTAATCACTTATTTCTATCAAACGGATCATAGTTGCGCATTGATAAACTAGTTGATTTCGACATGACGCTTGACGGCGAGTATTGCACGATTGATCCATCGAACTGCTTGTGGGATGGATGTAAAATGCCGTCACGTCGGATAGGACAGGGTTTGAGAGCGGCGTGGTAATAGCACATTCTTAGCCGACAGAATAGTGAAGAGTAGTACGGAGTAACAATACATACGAGTACTGATTACGAGTTGTTTGATGATTAGATGATTCTTTGGTGCACCTATTCGGGGCCGATTCTATCACACGTGACCATGACGTCAAATTGATATGAGAATGTCACGTGCCATACACCCGCGTTTAAAAATTTGCCGGGCTCAATCGAACCTGAATGTGTGAACAAAATAGTACTCCAGACGACAAACCACCAGCCAAAGAAACCCCAGTCCCCAACCCGCGAAGTTTGAAAACACATACACGGCAGTCACCATGTTCAATTAGTCGAGGTCGAGGACGAGCACTTCCAACAGCGCCCTGCTGGGACTGTCGAGGAGGAGGAGGATTTCACCGATACTGGTACGTAATTTTGGGAGACTACGATGCAAAAGCGAGTTCGGAGGTATGTGAGCCATCGCGTACTGCATCTAACCTGTTTGTAAACAGACTCGGAGATTTCCACCGACTCGGACTACGATCCCAGTCGCGAGACGTTTGGCGAGCGGCTCTACGCACTTCGCGACATTATCCCACCCACCACCCGCGGTTGGTTTTACAGCAAATTTCAGTTCGGCGACCGTGTCGTGCGCACTACTCTCACGTTCCTTGGTCGCGCCGCCTGGACAATTTCTGTGAGCGCTCTGCTTGTTGCGTTCCCTTCGCACTCTCTTGGGCCGAAGAGCAGAATATCCTGGCCATGGAGCAAGAGCAGCGGATGCGGGAGATGGGCAGTGAGCTTCTCACGTCGGCTCGGTGAAGTCCAGATGGTGGCGATACTGCCTCTCAAGTCGGCTCCGCACTTGGCGGGGCTGGCGCACGGCCGGCGCTGTGAGTTCTTAAATGGCTGTTGAGACTGAAAGTTGGGAATGATATAAACCCCATGACTGCGACGACATCAACAACGACGGGTGGAACTGGGATGGGCTTGGACCAAAAAATTGGCAGGGGCAGGACAAAACTGCAAACACCTGGGATGGGCTCTGGGGTGACCGAAGTGGCTTCCGGACAAGTCTGAAAGCCATACCGACGAGCTTTGAACCGCCCTATGCACTGTGCACAATGCCAGCGAAGCCCCAGCCATTTGCCTCTTGCCAATCCGTAGACAAATGAGCCAAGGTCCGCTGTGCATCTTTCCTATGTATCTATGAATTGTCAAGGCGGTCACGACTCATTGCATGGCCTAATACGCTTCTTTCTTTAGCTTGTTTTTCTCACATTTACTCCTCTCAGGTTTATTTTTTCTCCTCTTAACTACAAAAAGTACGGTTATTGTGTTCATATTGGACATGGGATGTTGTTAGATTTTAACCGTTTATATGCAACGAAAGCCCGACGGACGGGAGGAGTTAGACTATTGCCCACGGATCACACGCCAAATACAATCACAAAAATGTACCAGCACGATAACGTGTAAATGTAAAGAAATGAGATGTCGTACAATGCGGGCTGGAGCATGAAATACAGAGGAGTAATGAAGTTATATATGTGTGACGCAGCCTTGTCAATTGCGCGAGAGCAAGCACAAAATGAGGATAGTTCAGCGCAGGGGTGGGCTTTCATGGCAAGGAACCAAACTTGGCGAAACCCTTAATCGCCGTTATAGGAAGTAGACTTAGAGTTGTAAAAAAAGGTCACCATAACGCCATGATATCATCTGTTTTTCATTGTCTTAGCCAGACAGGTCTCGTTCGTATTCATTCGGCATGACAGTCTCTTAATGTGCAGCGCCAGGGGTGGCGTATCAAGATCCAAAGATCTCACCACGCTTCGCTGGCGAGCACTGTCGACCACGAGATTACTGAAATATTTCAGAGCCACCTCGCTTTCGGCCTTGATTTTCACAGTCTCTTCCCTGCGTGCGCCTAGCTGGTCCACCGACCGGTTGAGGCCATCGCGAATGGAATCAGCGGGATATCGCAGCACTTTCCGCACAGTTCCGGCAATTCTGGCCGAATTATAATGGACATAGTCGATCTCGGCAAGTCGAGATGAGATCTTGTGTGAAAGCCGGTGCGGTAGAGACTGCGGAATCTGTGATAGGATGTAGCCGGTGGCCGCAATGGCTGCAAAGATGAGGCCTGGTACCAGCAGGCGGCGAGTGCCGTTACTTCCCATAAGCTTCACTGCAGAGAGAGTATGGTCGATCCAGCCCTGACCACCAATCATCCGCGTTCCAAGAGCTGTGGCGACTGTCAGTGCCATTCCGGCCCCAGCAACCTTTTCTTGGCGCTGGAGTAACATCGACAAATCCACAAAATCAACGATCTCGGTTGGCACATCTAGCCTCCGGGCTAATTCGTCTCTCCGTCGTCGAAACATAAACTCGGGTCGAAAATTGAGGTCCGTAAAATCGTCTCCGAGGTGAAGAATTCCCAGCTGCTTGAGCGTATTCACACCACCACCCGCCTTCGCGCGTGCGTTTTCCTCGCATTCTGCCACGGTCGCCGAGATCTGCGAGAACATGGCTTGCTTGATGTCCTCGCATATTGGAACGCGGACAGAAGGCCAGGGTAGGGCACGCCCAAGTTCTCGTCACCGGCATGGACAATGGAGAAGCCGATCACAGCTCGGCTGTGATCGTACACGTCCTTGCAAGTCTTTTCGATTATTTGTTCGGCCTCAGTAGCGACCTCTGTCTTCGCCTTTCTGTTAGTTTCAAGCTGAGGCTCAATCTCGCTGAGCTCGTTGGCAACACGAGTTATCTCTGCTTGTGCGACTTCAGTGTTGACAGTCGCAAGAGCATTGACATCATTAAGTATGTTGAGAAGGTAGTTCTTCGCAGGCGCCAATTGGAATGAGCACGCTTCTCCAAGACAAAGCGCCGTAAAGATTGTTCCATACTCTCGAAATCTCGGACCTTCTCTTTGCCTTTGCCTTTTCCTTTGGTGTCATCATCATCGTCCCCACCGCCGCCGCCACCGCCTGAGGAGCTTCCACCACCTCCGCTTGGACCACCTGGACCGCCAGGCGGAGCGGGTGTGGCGAGATAGGGATCGCATTGCTTGATACAAAATGTACCAGCTCTGAGGCTTCTTTGTGAGTTTGGGGCTGAGGCTGGACACCTGTCCAAGATCATTTTCTTGCATCGCTCTTGGTCGCGAATGACGTCAAATCCGTTCACGACAAAAAAGAAATAAGCCTTTTCTGCTGCAGCTGCTCTGATGAACTCGGTTGCAGTAAGAGTGAAATGGTTGGCAGCAGAAACAACAAAAACGACCACGTCGATCTCTTCCTGTCGGGCAAACACTGCAGTCGTCTTGGTCGTGTCTGAATTGAGACCGGGAGCATCAATAAGGGCGATGTCGACAATGCCATTGCTCAAAAGCGACTCTTCGATAGCACGTTCGTCCTTCACGT
Organism: Sporothrix phasma; assembly: GCA_016097075.2. NCBI lineage: Eukaryota > Fungi > Ascomycota > Sordariomycetes > Ophiostomatales > Ophiostomataceae > Sporothrix > Sporothrix phasma. The sequence goes on along the minus strand of JADMNG010000063.1, from coordinate 92,197 downwards.
AAACTTTACACTGCATGTAAGTCGTATTGTCGTCACAATCTTCTCTAGCTCTTGAAGTGAGAAGACATCGTAAGTTGACTCGTCGTTTCGATTGTAAAAAGCATCCAAATGGACTGCATGTACCTCCTCCACACCACTGTTTTCGCTAGCATCCAAGACCTCGCAGAAAATGCTGGTACAAGGCTGCTGGTCCTCAGGCAAAATCTTTCTCCGTAAGAGAGCATTGCAAAACGTTGACTTGCCAGCATTCAAGTCGCCTGTGATCAGGACCTTGCTGGAGATGTCTTCGATGCGATCTCTCAGCGACTCAAGGTGTCTCAAGCTAGAGCGAATTTTCTCGTCTAGAAGTGATGCTATCGACGCCTTTTCGAGGGAGTGGACCAGCTCCGCTTGGTACATACCACCGAGTTTCAGATCAAGCTTGAGGACTGAAAACTCCTGTGCAATTTGTGGCGTGACCAGTCGCGGTTCCGTATATGACGGCCGCGATTCGGCTGATTTGCTGGATTCTGCCACAGCATTTCTTCCAGGGCGGTATACGATCGGCGAAGGGGGCCCCGGTCCGGTTGACCATTTGCCGGCGGATTTAATGTAGCAATAAGGTCCCCAACGGTAGTATGGGCATGCTGCAGGCCTGGGCGAGTAGGATATGAAGGCGGCAGCGGTGCCGTAGCACTGATGCGCTGCACTGTTGGGTAATGCGCAGGCCAGGACATGTTTGTCTTTTGAAGACCTTTCAGCAAATCCACCACCTGGGTGATTGACTTGCCGAGAGCAACACGGTGCTGGTTGTACCACATCTGGTGCACTGCGCCTGCCTGCAGGCGCCGACTAGCTTCGAAGTCCGCTGTGGACGACGAGGAGGCGGCTGGGTACATGTGGTGGCTATCATGGACAGCCGAGTCCCAGGCAAAAGATGGCTTGACTATTGAACGCTTGCCGTCGTCTCCTTCAAGAGTACTGCCACCGTAACCAGAGTCCTGGTCAATGAGGTGCTTCAAATTGGACAAATGTTCTGAGCCTGACCCAGTGCCGACTGTCAAGTACCCGGGCCGGCTGGCTGGGACCTGGCATTGTTGCCGTTGCCGTTTTCGTTTCCGTTGTCACCGGCATCGTCTTCACCGACTATTGCCGGCTTGTCGCTCGGGCTTTCCCCTTGTTTGGGCGTGTCTTGGGCTCATTGCGTCGACTGCTCAGCCATAAAAGTGGTGTTTGCGTGCGAAAGGAGAAAAAAGTTGCACAAGCGTGCGGACAGAATTGTCGAGTCCAAAAAAACACGTTGTAATGCTTGCCATCCGCAGTTGGGTTGGGTGTTGTTGAGCATTACTTGTCGATTGCTCGATTTCTGGAACGACAGAAGAGGCGAATTTTCGGAGAGCGCCACACCCGGCGAGTGACATGCTGATTGGTCCAGCCACAAACCACCCACAAAAGTGGCATCAACCATTCGAAGCAGGTATTCAGGTGTGGTGACGCAGCGGGGAGGGGAATGGGCGGTGGCCAAAGCTTGGCAACTCCCATTTTGTCCGACATAGCAGCTCTAACCAGTTCTGGGTGGTCAGATTCCATTGCGTCGTAAAACACCTCCGAAAGACGTAGTAATGCGTCGTGATTACAGTGCAAGTAACAGTAGTCTATCATTGATTCTTGTGTTTCCAAGAGGCGGGGCATTAAACTGACGATAAAATAGCGGTGGCAGTGTCGTACTTAAGGCACTGAGCATGCTACGATGATGCTCTTGAGTCCAAGGCCGCCATGCTATCGGCGCTACTGAAAATACGCAACCCTAAGCCCAAGCTGTCCAACCATCACAGCCTCTCTTTATTCTCCATAACGGAGCTGCTGCCTTATCTTTCCATCATCGCAACCGCTCTGCGCAGCCTAAGAACGCAGCGACGACGACGACGACGCCGACCACATCAACAATTTCCATGATATAGAGCAGGCTGGTAAGCTCTAGCTACGCAGCCCTTCCATTTCTTTCGCCTCTCTCAATCTACTTAACTCCTGCGGGGAAGTCGAGTCCGACACCATGAATGTGAGAGTGCAGCGACAGACACCGGCTCAAAGCCAGGAGTATCTTGCAGGCTGACAATTGGGGTTTTTCTGATCCACTACCACAGATGCTCGAATGGGCTTTCGGGAAGCGCATCACCCCGGCTGAGCGCTTGCGCAAAAACCAGCGGATGCTAGACAAGGCCATCCGTGAACTTGACCAGCAACGGGTCAAGCTGGAGAAACAGAGAAGGCGCTGATTGCACAGATCAAGCAGAGCGCCAAAAGGGCCAGATGGAGCATGCAAGATTCAGGCGAAGGACTTGGTCCGCACAAGAAGGTCAGTTGGGTCGCGGCAAACAATGCAAGGACAATGTCAGGCGAGTCTTGCCGCTCCGATCTAACAAAGTGATTCCACAATAGATATGTAGAGAAGTTTTACGGCATGCGCAGCCAGCTGCAGAAGATCTCTCTGCGACTCCAGGTTCGAAGAGACAATCACCCAAGTACGAGGCGCGCCTTCTTACACTCAAATACTAAGTTGTACTGCGCAGACATACCGAACAAATGAGCAGATGATGCAAGCTATGAAGGGCGCCACCATGGCACTCGGTAGCATGAATCGCACGATGAACCTCCCGTCCCTTCAGCGTATCGCCATGGAGTTTGAGCGCGAGAACGACATCATGGAGCAGAGACAGGAAATGATGGACGATGCGATTGATGACGCCATGGATGTCGGCGTCGAAGAAGAAGGCGACGAGGTTGTTGAGCAGGTCCTCGAAGAAATTGGTGTTGATCTTACCCAAGCTGTAAGTCATACGCACGGGCAGTCCGAAGCGGCGCTTTGGGGAGCAAATCACGCCTCGAGCTTCTGCTTGCCGTAGCATTTTGTTATGTGGAGGATGCTAATACAAATGAACCCTTTAGCTCGGCGACACACCACAAGGCTTGCAATCTGCAACAGCGCCAGAGGGCAAAATTGCCCAGGCCGTCGGCGGCGGTGGCGGCGGTGGCGGCGGTGGTGGTGACAATGCCGGTGACGACGATCTTCAAGCCCGTTTGGACAGCTTGCGGCGGTAGTTCACAGGAGGGACCTTGCATGAGGCAGCCAGGTCTCTCCTACGATGTCGTGACGAACGCCGTCTTCGTGTTCTTTTTTATTGTCTTGCCATCTTTCTTGTCTGGCTTCTCCATTATATTTAGAGGTCTTGGGGGTTTCGGCTGTTATCGTCTTATTCTAACCCAGCGTAATCTATTACTATCCTAACACACTTACAATTCGTTTTTTGTTGGGATTTATACTATCAAAGCAAATGGCAATGATTATCACGCCAGGAGACCAGTTGGACTAACTTGTCTGTGTTCCCTTCTCCCGTCGGCTCATCCTACGTTTCCCCATCTGCTTTAGACAGGCACCAATTTCCAGCCGGGCCTGTCAGAGCTCCATAAGAGCAGTCGTCCAGTAGTTTGGTGCAAAATACTGCGCTCTTTCTACTCGTACTCCTCAACTTGGAGTCTGCTTCTTTTGTCGTTGCTCTTCCGTACCCCGAAGCGAGTGGCTTTGTGCCATGACATATGCTTTGCCACCAGGGGTCAAAAGCACGGTGACAGATGTTATAGCTTTTGCGGCCAACTACCCTTGAATCAACTGCAATTGGCGAACGAGGGCCAGATCTGGCGAATGCTAGATTTAGTAAACCCGGTTCACACTTAGATAAGAGTCCAGTTCCGCTTAAGCAGCTCACGGGGGTCTGTGTAAGATACGTGTAAGTTGCGACGCCAGTATCATTTTGAATCCAATGTGATGGTAGTTACGCAAGCGAGCCCTCTTATTATTTTTGGTCCGGAGACTTCGACTTCCCATGTTCCAGCTGCCGCGCGGAAAGCTTGGCTGGCGGCTCGCCTGACCATACCCCGTACTTTGAACTCGCCAGGCCACTAAAAGCCCGTCGCCCAGTAGTGAAGTATTGGTTTGTATCTTGTCCTAGCAGCAATTCTGGACAATGCTTAACTTCCTTCGTCCCCTCCGTCCATCTAGTGATTACACATCCACCAATAGTTCATTGATCCCGCAGCTTCCATGACCACTGAAGCAAAGCGTTTCCTCCAGGTAAGAAACAATGCCTAAGCTGGTCAATCATATTACTCGGACCCCCCCCCCCCCACCACCCTCCCACCCCAAGAACGTAGGAAACGCTTACCCGTGCCGGGCGCCGGTTTATTTCGCAACGTTTGACCACAGCCTGAAAGAAAGTTGTATCTTGCGTCGTACCTTCTCGGAACATCGGCCTCACAAGACTAACCTCTCTCTTCTTCTCTTCTTTATTACAGCCGACTTGTTCAACAGCGATCACATAGCCAATCTGGTCTAGAATAGAAAACTGCCCGTCTTTACTCAGCATCGCACTTCGCCCAACGGTTTTTGCCCCCGGCAGCATTGCGTCTTCCCCAGTCCAAAATCCCTCCCTCTCCATCACGGCTTGGTTTTATCCCACCATTGTCTTGTCCTGCTTGGGCATCTCGTTGTCTATTTGTTTTTCAAGTAAGGACTCTCCGCCATATCTTGGCAGTGGTTGCCCGGTCTAGCTGAAGCTTTCGCACGTAGGCCCCTGTCTTTTGGGAAAATACCTTCTTCAGAAGACCCCCTCGACCACCGACCAAACTGGCAGGCAACAAGCGCGCGCAGTCTCTCCTCGCAGGGAGGACTGCTCAACAGAATGTTTGGCGGAGGCTCCTCCGCCTCTCTTAAGGCTGAGAGCGCAATCGATGACACTGGTAGCAACGGCGACAGCAGCACCCTCAGCCCGATGCTGCTGCTGGCGCTATCAGGAAAGACAGCAACAAATCGCTGTCTCGCGAACCGAAGCAGCGCCGATCGCGACCGCCGACAGTCTGACAATCCAACGAGCCCTGAAAGGCGAACTGGTCAACAAACAGCCGCCGACGCCCGGTAGCTCCGCGGAGCCCAAGAAACGACGCAGCAGCGGTGTCAGCAGTCGTGCCAGCAGCCTCCTGGCATCTGCAAAAAAACACGCTGAACTTCTTCACAGGCCGGACGTTCAAGTAGCGATGCGTCGCCGCCGACCCATACCCTCTACAAAGCTCGGAAAGCAGGATGCTGCTCTCGCTGTTCCCCAGGGGCAGCACAACAACTCGGCGGGTGAGTCCCTTCCGAGCCCGAGATCTACATTTCGTGTGGGTGTCTGGGAGGATCGGAACAAAAAGTGCCGACGCACGATGGAGGATACACACGCTTTTCTTTACAACTTCCTTCGCACACGCCGCCCCTGCCACAGTCACCGACAAAGAAAGCGCAAAGTCCTTTAAATCGTCATCCGACAGTAGCGGCCAAGATGTTGCAGTCTCTAGTCCCGGAAACAGCGGTGTGGATCTTGTCAGTGATCGCTGAGACAGACAATGGTTATTTGCCCATATTTTGACGGCATGCGGAACGTTTGCCGCAGACTGGTGCGGGAAGAAGTGCATTGATTCTCGAAGAGGTCATTCGCAAAGAATCCGAATGCGCCTATACCCGAATTACTTGATGAGAGCTTTCACGTCCGTCGATACTCAGCTCGAGAAGCTTCCTTTGAAAAACAGCGGCTGCACCGCGGCGGTCGCCGTGTTGCGGTGGAGGATCGAGTGCCCAGTAGCCAGTCTGCCACTGGCTCTCAGGGCATCGCCATGGCTGCCGCCGCAAGGTCAACAACGATCCGGGTTCAAATGCAGATGAGAAGAAAGGCGACGCTAGCAACATTGGCGGTGCCAATATACCTGCGCTCGCACAGCTTCCAGCGTGGAAATAGCCGCATGCCAATCTCAAGCCTAACGCTCTGCGGCAACGTGTTTTATATACTGCAAATGTGGGCGATGCACGCATCATTCTTTGCCGGTCTGGGAAGGCCTTGCGCTTAACGTACGACCACAAGGGCAGCGACGAGAATGAGGGGCGCCGGCGTTGCCAACGCTGGTGGTCTTATTCTCAACAACCGTGTTAATGGAGTTCTTGCCGTCACGCGAGCCTCGTGACATATACATTAGGAGCTCGTCACTGGCCACCCCTACACGACAGAGACGGTTATTCAGCCGGAACTTGACGAGTTTGTTATCATTGCTGCGACGGGTGTAAGTGTTGCATTGTATTTACACCATTCTCTTTTTCCGTTTGAGTACGTATTCATATCATGTAACGCTAACAATGGCTGCAGCTCTGGGATGTGTGTAGTGACCAGGATGCTGTGAATCTTATTCGTAATGTCCCAGATCCTGGCACGGCGGCAAGATGTGCTGGTTGACCACGCCCTTGCTCACTTCAGCACGGAGTAACCTTTCGTGCATGGTCGTTTCGCTTCGACAGAGAGGCATGGCCGAGTCCCATTATCAATGATGGCTTGATTGGCGTCGAAGGCGATGAGGTTGGATCGTGCGCAAGCCAAGCGAGGCGGACAAGATGTCAACGATATCAAGCAGAAGATTGCCGAGGGCGGCACGCCCGCTATTGGCGTGTCTGCGAGTAATAGTGGCCGTGGCCACGACTCTGTGGCTCCTCCGTCTGACGAAGCCTACAAAGCGTACGACAATTCAGGGCTGCGGTCGAAGAAGAGCCGGTATTTGCTGTAGCGATGGGTCGGTTTGAATCGAAGGCAGGGGCCTCCGTGCTCTCTGGTGAAACAGAAGACTTCGTTACAACTACCGGGGACCAACATGTTGAGCCAGCTGCGGTAGCTGAGGTGAAGTCATGAACCGACATTCCAGACAGGAATATGGGTGTGCGGACGATAACAGGAGCGCCAGGTTTGATAATTCAATTGCCGGTGACATCTAGATGAATGTGGAAATAAGAAGCAGCAATAAAGGTCATGTGCAGTCGCCTCAGTCACAATGTGACAATGATCTGTCAGCGCCGCGGGTCGGTATCAATGTCATCGGGTTGTTTTTGTTTTATTTTTTTCTTTTTAGACCATGTTTGCTTTTCTACGTATATGTTTTGACTTTGATTCGATTTGAGTTAGTTGAACTCCTAGAAACGGTGCTTACTTTTCCGACTGAAGAACGGCTTCGTTACCAGACGGCAATTCTTGCAGGAGAAAGTTGAATCCACAATACGGGATGTGTGGAGCATCGTTTTAATAGTCATACACAGCTGCATAGCCGCCACAGGGGGGCGGCTGGGACAGTTTATGAGTGAGTAAATCAATAGATAAACCCAAATCTTAACATCAACGCAATATCTTTCCCACTCCGGTCACTCTCAAAAATACACTGCAGCAACTTTTCTTTCGCCGTCGTTGTTTATCGGTCAAGCTCATATAAAAGTAGCTGATCTCTCTGCTTTCGTTAGGGCGAAAATGGGGATCAATATACGACGTAATAGCTGATAGACACTCGGCCTGCTAAGTCCCTGCACGCTTTCCTCGATGTGCCCAAAGGTTGGAATGTCCGGGTGATTAGTCCACCTGCAAGCATTGCGGATTATCACTTTGTTTACTCGATACACGCTCTTAGCTGCTGATATTTCATTGGCATAGGGGATTTGTTTGCTCGGAACGGTATTGCACAGGGCGGACATCCATAGCCGTGTGCGCTCTAAAAACCCCGTACGGGTTATCAAGCCTACGAATTTTACGCAGTCCAAGCACCCTTGCGTTAGTCGCCTTGAAGGCTGCTTCTGCTATCCTTGTAACGTCACACGCCAGCTCAAAGGCCGAGGCAAGGGAATTGACGGGGCAGGCGATCGCCTGCGCCCCCCCAGAAGGACGTCAAAAAGTGCATGTGCAAATACTCCGACCACTGTACTTCGTACGACGTACGTCGGTTGTATTCTGTCAAGATGCCATCGTAAGGAGCGCCACGAAGGCGATCTAAAACGTGACACAGCGGCACTTGGAAGAGACTGGAGCTTGTTGTGATACCTCGGCAGGACACAAGTGCTTGCACAACTTAGCTCCGTTTATGGCCACAGAAAGAAAACATGGAACACGCGGCATACTTTGTACGGTCTACGACGCTTAAGTACACTTCATCTGGGTCCTGGCCGTTAAACATGCGGATTGGGTGCATTAAAAGTTGGGTGGGTCTGAAACGGGAAAGCTTTCGATGGGCCAGTGTCCAGACTAGGACGTAAATGGCTAATACGACTGTGCTATGGAAGGCGCCTGCTCTTCCCCTGGCAAGCAGCCCTCTGTGTGTGGGAAATATTAACACAACGGGTACTCCGTAAAATAGACAGTATGGGGGCAATGGAAAGAGGAATGAGAACGGACAGAAGCAGTGTTCGGGGTTCGGTTCGAGCCTATCGTTGTTGCATATGGACTTTGAAGAACTGCAGCCTTTTCTGTGATAGTTGAGTAAAACAGGATTTCTTCTTTCTTACGCCCTGAGCTACTTTCAGTTGACAGTCTAATCATCTGTTCTGGTCCCGGCTCAATTGTCTCCCATTTGGTATTACAAGCCTCGTCTCGCCTCATCGCCATCACCTCCTTTCGGTCACAAACGCTTTGTGTGACTTGCCATCAGTGGGTGTCTCGCACGTTTTCTCAGGAATGCGCCTGTAGCGTCCGTGTGTTGCCCTTGCAGGTGCGCCCAAGGCTTGCTCAGAAGGCAAAAGAAGGCCACCGGCCTTTCCCCCCCGGATCCTGCCCGAATTCGAGGTCTCAAATTTCCCACAATCCTCCACGCTTCCTTCGTGAAGCAGGCCCTGTTTCTTCGCAGTCATCCTTTTCTGCCATAAACTACGACACTTGATTCTTCAATGATATCAATGGTCTCTCGAGACATACAACTCTGAATTGTGCCCCTGGCCCTTTCCGCCCTCGGCGAACGACGCGCTGTCACTTCCTTCCATTCCAAATAGGCGCAAGATAGCTGCTGCCCCCTGATTGTCAACCTCGCCAAACTCAAGCCCCATCACACAAACGACCCATTGTCCTCTACCTTGCTCTTCTGGTTCTGGTCTTGAAGTTGCAGGCCTATTTAAGCAGCCTCTGACTTGCTCGACAGAGCGCCGAACAGCGCGCCTCAAACAACACATCTCGCGCGTCTTGGCCAAACACGCCATTGGAAGCCATGTCTCTGAACGGCCTCGACACTGCCGCCGTTAAAGAGGCTCACGACGCGACAATATCTGAGCCTGGAGGATGGTGAGCACTTCCTTCTCCCTGGCCCTCTTATAATCCTTGATTGCCGTTCAGGCATTTATCTCCCCCCGGGTCGAAATGCCGGTTGTGATAGCGACTTGATGCTAACCCGCTCCTCAACCCTGCCATAGGTTCCTCCTGAAATACGCAAGTCGTGACGAAGTCGAGCTGTTTGGGCGAGGCAGTGGCGGCATTGCTGAAATCCGGAACGCCATCGCCCAATATGAAGAAGCAGCTCCCCTAATATGGCTTCCTCAAATACCGACGGAGGAACGTCATCCTCAATATCTGCCTGAGGACTGCTCTCGGTTGATCCAAGGTACGTAGCCTGTCTGTCAACCATGTGCACGGTCGTTTACCGTCCAGTTGCTGATTGTGATTTTTCAAGCCCGAGTCACTGTCCACTTCAATGCTGTCTGCGAACGTCTCACGCCATTTAACACAACGTTTTCCATTGCCGATGCGAACGAGCTAAAGGATACAAACTCTCTGCCGCGTGCTCCCTCCACACCGCCTCCAGCTCGACTTCCTCGTCAACGAGCTCCTTGAGAAGAAGGAGGCTGGTGGAAATTGCGGAGGAGGAAGAGGAGGAGCAACGAGCTACAAAACGGCAGTCGGTTGTGAAAGAAGAGGGACGAGCAGTGCACATGATGAGGCCAGCTCGACCGTATTCGCACACCGCTGCAGCCGGCCATACCACCGGTAACCTTAGACTCACAGCTCGCAAAGTCACCCGACGAGTCTCAATTTTCTGGGACCTCTGATCCACCTTTCTTTACCGGTATCGAACGGCCATCCTCACCCGCCAAGTCTCTCGACGCTCGCCGCTTATCTTCTCACTAGCTTGTCCCGAGTTATACAGTCACTCATCCTACACACACGGCAAACCGAAGGTTAAGCTGGCCCCTCGTCCCTCAATAGATACATCAGGGCGTCCACGCACATCCGCAGGCACGGGCACGTATAGGCCTGTCTCAGCCATCCCGGCCGGATTCAAGCTTTTCTCCAAGGGCTCTAGAAAGGGGAAGGGTGATGCCAAATTTCCTGGTAGCCTCTGCAGAGCAGATGAAGAGGAAGCCCATGCCGACGACGAAGGTCTCTCAACTACTGAAGGCATAAGTATTCCAGTGCCGGCAAATTCGACCGAGATTTTGGGTGTGAAGCGACCGCATACCAGCGGTGGCCGGCCCACGTCTAGCTCTGGCATTTCGATAAAATCTACTGCCACAACCGCAGCGGCAACGGCGACGAAGCAGAACACAATCACACCAGAAAAAGCGCGGCTCATGAAAGCTATGAAATTACGGGAGAAGAAAAAAAAGACGACAATCCGACCACCACTGCCTATTCCGACCGTCGACGTCAGTGAGGCGCCCATTTGTGAATTTGATTTAAGCACTACCCAGGGCGAGGAGCTGTCAAACAGCGCGCCTGCCACAGGTGTCTCCTCCACTGGAAGTTCCGAAGACCTGCCGAGTCTCGACAGACTAACTTCCGGTCGCCATTACGCTCCCGATACCGGCTCCGGGAATTTCGCAAACGAAGTCGGCCTCGCTGCTTCCATGGACCAAGTATCTATAGAGACGCATACTACGCGACTCCCCTCCCAGCCTCCCCCCTAGCCATGTCTTCCGAGATCGGTGATTCGACCAAAGCCTCCTCGCTCTCCGATTCTACCGACGAGACTGTTCAGGCACTACGAGACCCCAAAGCAGAGACAGACACGGCATCCCATGAGGAGTCCATTGGTGCTTGCAGTCATGCCACGCCGACGAAAGAATCTAGCCATCCTATACAACGCGATGGGGACGGTATAGGCGATGGGTCCCTAATGGAGGAACACGATACAAGCGGTGCTACGTTGGAGAACGGAGACCGAACAGGCCAAGGTTCCACTGAGACAGATGTTGATGTACTGACATCTCGTGATAAAGGCGAGCCTGCCACTTCACGGAGTCACTTGGACAATGGTGCGGCCGTCGAAAGCTCACCCATCCTGGAGCCTGTACACGAACTCCAAGCCGTCGAAGATGTCACCAGAGCATCTGATGGTGAGGTTGCAGTTGAGACTACAGACTCAAGCCGGACAACCGCAAATACAATCTGCGAATTATCCACAGACTCGAAGGATTCGATTCTGGCTACTCCTACTATCATCCCTACCATGATTGCACCTGAGCCAAGAGACAGCCAGTCGACAATCGGGCTCGAGACTAGTGAAAGCGCGTCTATTGACACCAAGCGTGCAAGACGCAGAGCTTTAGTCGACCTTTTCGAACCGATTTGGATGATGGCCCAAAATTGGGCGTGGCACGCTCTGATACAAGTTTATCGGACGATGACGAGCTGATAGACGAGCTTCAATCGGTACCCGTACAAGAGGCAAAGCCGATCAGAGTATCGAAATCGCCCATTACTCCGGCATATCCGACACAAGCCCTTCAAAGCACAGATTGCTGGCGACGAAGGTTTGGCCGGGTTGCACGTACCGTCTCTAGCCCTGTGCGCGGTTCCTTGCTAGTTCCCGGGGATACAGCAGCGACCTCAGCCAGGTCCGCCTCTTCAAGCGCCGCCCTTCTACAGAAGATTGCTCCGCAAAATGCGTCAAGCCTTGCTCCGAAGAAGACGAACATCGGCTCGAGCATATCCCAAAGAATAAAGGCTCTCGAGAAGCTATCAGCGAGCACCGCTGCTTCAGCGGCGGAGGCCCCAGCACGCGCCGAACGCCCAACGTCTACGTTTTTTTCTGTTCGCAAACCCGGTGGCCAAGATCCGTCCCGATCGTCCTCCGTTGTTGAGCGAGCATCGTCCCTGACTAGAGACAAAACCCCGTCCCGCCAACATCACGGGAGTCAACTCCGGAAATGCACAGGTTAACATCACGCGACCGATCTGGCTCAATGGCGAGCCGGCTTTTCCATGTTTGAAAACGGCAATCTACCGAGAGGGCGACCTGAGTCAGTCCAAGTTAAAGCCCGGATTATTCGCGACCCGTCTCAGCCATTTCCAAAGATGCCCGAATCTCATTATGATCCAAGAGATTTAAGCCAGCTGCATTTCAAACAATCACCCCTTGTTGTCGACCATCAAAAGGCAACCCGCTATTTAATTCGGCCTTTACGGCTAGGCCCAAAACAACAGCTGCGGAATCGCCAATTGAGTCTGAGCGCAGGAGGGAGAGCATACTGGAGCGTCGGATGTCAAAGGAACAGCGCCGTTCTCAATCTCAGGACAGGTCGACGATTGCCGACGACTCAGAAGGCACACGCCCCCGTCGACGATCCTCCTTGTCAGTTGTCAAAGACTTCATCAAGGACCGTCGCGGCTCGGTCATGGCATCACGCTCCCCCTCCACCGACAATCTCAATACTAACAGTTTTGCTTCTTCCGCTTCCTTATTTTCACCCTCAAAGTCGTCTTCACGACCACCCTCCGTACACACCACACACTCCGTACACACCGCACACGGGCTGGCACGCCGCCTTAGCATCTCCAGTCGCCGGTCGACAAGCAAAGACCGGGACGTGAACACGCCGTCCCTCAATAATCCCCTGTCGCCCTCTTTGATAACAGAGACGAGTGGCTCTGGTGACGAAGGTAAATTGTCCGCCACTGAACTCGGCCATAAATAAAACCGGTTCCGGTGGCAAGACTCGAGCATCTCGCTTCATGCGAAGACTATCGAGCTCTTTGACCACTAGCCGGAAGTCAACAACCCCAACCATTTCGCCCACTGTCGCCGAGAGAAGAGAGGCATCCAACGCAATTCCACCTTCGCGAGGGGGTCACCCGTTCAGTTACATGCCATCTCGTATATTGGTGATGTCAATGTCCAGTTTCCCGACAATCTGCTGTGGAAACGCCGCACAATGTTGCCTCGACTCTCAGGGCTTTCTGATTCTTAGCACGGGGAACAGCGTTTGTGCACCGGGGAGTGACAGGCCGGCTGGGACTGTCAAGCGCTACCATCTGAGCGATTTCCGGGTGCCATATATCCCCGAAATGGAGGTTCAAGAGCTTCCCAATAGTGTGTGCTTGGATTTTGTGGATGGCTCTGGCTTGCAGATCGCCTGTGAGGATCGTGCTGGACAGCTGAGTGTTCTTCAAGGTAAGTGTTCTCTTTGGGCAGAAATATGGTGCCATTGTAATGCTCTTTAATTAACTCGCATCTCTCCTACAGTCCTTCAAGAAGCTCACCAGGGTCATACTTCTTTCGGCCAGTAGGGTGTGCCTCCCTCTCCGCGGCTCCATCCACCAGCGGTAACTCGGGGGTCCTACGGGCAGCACTGGTCCAGCCAGCATAGTGCGCCTTGAGTACTTCCTGGGCGCGTGTTAGGTCATTTGCTTTTTATTTCATATCCACACAATTACCAGCATACCAACGTGCAACAAACGGTCACAACTACAATCGTCTTCTCATTTGTTTCTCCTCGATATTCTGTCTGTACAAACGCTGCAGCTGCAATCTACGGATACTGGCATAGTTAGTATCACATCTGCCACATATCTATCACTGGCTGCTCATTCGATCTTTGTTTTCGGGTCACAAAAATGTTCTTTTGTGGAACCGTAATTTTGGCCCGTCGTGTCAGTCTTTCTTGGGCATCTGCCATTGCAGATCTTTGTGTATTTCAATTTTCCACCACGGTCGCCGCATTTGGGTGTTCTCTGCTAATCGATACCCATTGACTCCAGCCTCTATGTTTCCAGTGATTTTTGTTTGCCTGTGCTGCCTTGGCTGTGCCTGCTTTATGTACCATGATAACTGTACGTATCATCGCATTTTTGAGCCGTCCAGGGCAGATGTCAGCGCGCCTGGATAGATATTATGGTTTAGGCTACGCTCGCAGTGCTTGCGTGATGGTAATGCCGTATGATGTATATTGATACTATTATTATTCGCCTTTCTCAGCCAGTACTGGCTATTGGCGTCTAGCTGGATAGAACCCTTATGAGAAGAAAACTATTACAGAACTAAGTGTGCAAACATTCTGGTTTGCGGGAGCGTATACTGGTCAGACAGTTATTATCATTATTCGCTTTTCTCAGCCACTCCTGGCTGTTGGCGACTACTAGAATCTTGATGTTATCTTCAACAATCAAAAAGAGAACTACGTGCATCTCCCTTATGTATAAGAATATACCCGGGCGAGACATCATGGTTTTTGTAAAGACTTGTACTGTTTTTGTCAATTCAAGACTGTGGCTTTGAATGACAGTGACCTCCCAAAGAAATTCGATAATAGCTAGTTGGGCTGAATATAGACGATTTGGCTCAAAGCTCTTGGCTGAAAAAGGTCGCGGAGAGGGAGACCGGGTGGTAATAGGCACATGACTTTTGAACCCCAACGTGCTCTAAGCAGCGAACCAAAAAAAAGAATAAATAATCAAAACCCATGGGGGTCCATGGCCATGAAATCAAGAAGATCCATGCCCGCAACACTGACACCTTCTGCTGTCATAGCGACATTGGAGTCGCCCATGTTTTGGAAAAAGGCGGGGCCAGCAGGAAGATACCACATCTCGTTATTGGTCCAATCTGTAGCATCCGGGTAAATGGCGTCGCCGAGAGGATTGTCCAAACCAACCATGGCAGCCGGCGTGGACGGTTTGAGCACGTAAGCCGTGCCTGAGGTATAGGGAAAGTTGCCTGCTGTTGAATGGAATGGTGTTGCAGATATGTTGGCCGGTGTGCTAGAACGCTCTACGCCTGCGAAGTAAAAGTGAAAGAAGAAGAAGAAAAGGTTAGCCGGACTGTGAAAAAACATCTGTTCAACAGCGAAAGCTCACCAGGTAGCCCGGATTTTGCCCAGGCCTGATCTCCGTTTGTCTGCAATGCAGCGGCCGATGCCAGGCTCTGTCCGAGTCCAGCGAGACTTCGTGCATGCCCATTCATACCCGCGGCCATGTCCACAGCCGGGTTAGGGCTACCACCGCCAGCTGACAGGGTAGCGTTTGCAGACGCAGGTAGAGATGGCGCATGGATGAAGCGGTTGCGGAGCCGACTTGTGAGTGTTTCCAGCAGGTCGGCAAAACGGGTCCCCAGGTGTACGTCGTCAACCACACAGTTGCGGAGGGCACCCACAGTACGGTCCATAAGCGTTATGGAAATCTCGACGTCGGCCTTGGGAGCGCCAAGTGCGAATGTTTTTAACAAGAACATGGCTCCGCTGATGATGCGAAAATAGGTCCGTACCGGGGCGTGCTTGAGATATCCTCCGGGAAGGAGTCCGTCAACGACAGTTCGAAGCAAGCTCCGGCACCCATCGACCACCTCCTTAACGTACGCCTGGTCTACGGCAGTGACACCACCAAGGCGGCCGAGGGGTAACTTTCCGTAGTAGTTTTGTGTCTGTGGAGACAGCTGTGGCGGTACTGCTCCGGGGGAATTACTCCCGCCTGCAGTGTTGCCCGCATTTGTCGTACAGCGTTCCACAACAGCCTGGAGGGAGAGGGAGTTGATATAGATGCGAACATATTCATACTCGATACTGAGAATGTGCCGGATGAACGTCGGTAGTTTAAATCGCTCAAACTCCTTCCACCAGTCCCGGAGCAAAGCTGAAAGTCTTTGAGCAGCTCGGTGTATTTCCCGCTCTGAATAATCTCCGTCGTGTGCTTCCGGGAGCAAAATAGTTTCTCGTTGCCAGTGTGCATGGCATTGCTGATTCCTGCCCAGCAGTGGATGATTTGGTCATCGAGCTCCAAGTTGGGGATATAGTTAAACGCATTAGACACGGATGAAAAACTGGTTCCAGGAGTCTGGCCTTCAAAAAAAGAGTTCAGTCGTTTGCGAGACGCGACCGGGTCCTTTTTCCGCAGACTTTCGGGCACCATATTGGTCCATCCAAGGCGGCCGGCCAGCTGGGAGAGGTAAATCAGGAGCAGTCGCTTGATGCGGTACGCGCGGAGACGGTATGTCTCTTCTTCGTACTCCGGACGTGTAATGCCACCGGAAGCGAGCAGCTCGTCAATGTCGTCGAATACGCCCAGCTCGTAGGCCAAGCCCATAGCGGTGCTCAGGAGCATCCAGCACATACGGTCGCTTCGCCAGGCAGGCTCCAGCCAACTGTCGATCCGTTTGCCACCAACGCCAGCGGCGGCAGGGCGCGAGCCGCCGTCTGCACCAATGACATCATCCTGATCATTGGCGGAAAGGAGAAGCTCGTCTGTGACATCGGCGGGAGGGAAGTGCAAGGCGCGCGGGTGCCATTCGGTCAAGATCATGAGCGACTCAATGGTGCCCAAGGTGCGGAGACTACCTTTGCGCAACCCCCGCCACGGCGCGGTGCTGGATGTCTGCGATTCATCGGCCCCTGAGCCACAAAAACCGCCACCGAATGCCTCCTGGCCCCATACGACACGCTCAATCATGCCTCTCAAGTATGTCCACAACTGCTCATGCACAGCGTGGACCGGCAGGCCGCACCGGCACCTACAAGCGATTTGTAACGGGATGATATCGTCAGAAGCGTAACTGCGAGGATGGGCTCTTCCGTCAACAACGTGACGTGGGTCGCTGGATTGCTGAACGTCGGCGGAGAGATGGGCGTTAATGGTGACAGGTATGTGTAGTAGCTGTAGAGAAGAAATCTAGGTCAGCCATTGCACTGGGTACGTCCATATCTCCCATGGCGTGTTAAGGTACTCACTAATCAATGTATTCGATTGCTTCCTGGGAAGTAAACCATCCAGCACGCACGAAACGGAACCTTGCCCACAATTTGAGGGCCTCTGTATAGCCAGGCAGGGTGGCCGGATCGGGCCGCTTGAGCTCCGGGTCAATCGCTTGTTCAATTCGAGACGCAGCGCGGCCGGGCAGGCTGGGCCGTAAGCGCGGCCGGGCGCATTAAAGTAATCAGACCTTAGAGAGCTCTGCCCTGGCTGCTGGACAAATGTATTTTGTGAGGGCCCTGTGGATGCATCATTGCGGGGCTTCGCGGACTCCGTTTGAGGGCTGTCAAATATGTGTCAGTGTGAGCAGACGCAAGCTGGTATCGTAACAGACGTGATATTTAAGTTTTGACTGCGCAAGATATCACAAGAGATATCGCCGAAAGTAGGATCGGGAAAGCAAAGGCAAAAATCGACGGACCTGTCTGTAGCTGCTTGATAGAGAAGGTCCAGCGCGTCATGTGGGCCGTACACCTCGCGGCGCAAGACGCTCTGGGCCTCGAAGTTCTCTAGCGGCGTGTTTGGTTCATCGGCGGCCGCGGCGCCATCGGACTTGCGCGTTCCAGCCTTGCCGTTGCGTGACGATGGCTCATCGGGCTGGGGACGCCGGAGGGGATGAGAGCGGACGTTGGCGATGCCGGCGGCCAGCGGCCCGTCGTCATATGCGCCGCCGTCGAGGAGCGAGGTTCCGGACTCGTCGGCACGAAGCTTCCGACGACCATTTCGCACAATGTAGTCGTTGTCGTCGATCCCTGCGTCGTCCTCAGTCTTGCGCTTCCGCCGGGTGGCACTAAAATAGCATTCTTTGCTCTCGCGCCGGCAACGAACGCAGGGCGGGTCGTGAGGATTGTCGACCGAACCTAGGTCGCAGCGCACCTTACGGCGACGACATGGGATGCAGGCCTGGTATACCCGCCTGTGGCCAGGCTGCTGAGCCTGAGAGTCCTGCTGGGGGGCGGCAGAAGCAGAAGAAGCATCGCGGGCAGGGAGGGCGGACGACGCAAACGATGGCGACCGGTCGGACTGCGACGGCTGGCTGCGGGCGTCGTCCAGCGCATTCGATGGGCGCGGCAGGCCGGATTTGGACATTGCCACGCGGCGCGCAATCGATGCACCCTGGCGTAATCGAGGAAATAAATGTGCTTAATGGATCCTGATGCTCGCCTATGCAGTGCGCGGGCGTGGGCAACGCTGGTTCCGAGGCTGAGGTCGCCTGAGCGTAGTCGGGATTAGATGGTTTCTGTCGGTTTGCGACGGGTTTGGCGAGAAGATCAGTGGATGGGGGAGGTGAGAGGGAGAAAGGGCGGCGATGGGCAGATAATAGTGGGAAAAGACAGATAAGAAGTACGAGTGGGCCGGGGGACCTGGCGTGCTGCGAAACAGGAAGGAGCTTCGTGCCCCATTTTGCCGTTTATGGGAGAGAAGGGCATTTTGGCGAATAGGGCCGGGGAAATGATTAAGGGTTTCGGGGGCTACCAGTGCTAGCGGGGTGCAGGAAGGTTAGTGAATTGGAACCCGAATCAAGTGGCTGTTGGGAGAATCGATGGCTGCAGTTGAAAAGCAAAGCACCCCTACGGAGTCGATACGTTGTACGACGAACGACGTATCACTTCGCATCAACTTAGGATGATGGGGAAAAGAGTGTATTCTGTCTGACATGGGACAATTCGTGCTTCTGGGGAGCGGGAGAAGGAGCGGAGCACAGCATCTCACTTTGTAAGATATCTAACTCTGTAATACGTCGTAGGACGTCGTATCGCCCCGTTTGCATCCTTGGCTGGCTGAGACAAAAGGCGCAATGCAGCCTGGAATTCACACGAAACAGACCCGTAGCAGCGCTTTACGTGCTTGGGCGGCAGGGTCACATGGCCAGCATGTGGCGTCTCATTCATCTACGAGTAGTGAGGCTTTGTCGCCAGTGATGAAAAATTGCGTCTGGGGAGTCAGTGCCACAGCCTTGTCTTGGGTCTGGGATATACGCTATCTCAACCTGCACAATGATAAATTCAAGTAGAAACCATGACGAAACCATGTGCAAGGGGTCCCATTAGCTTTGCACTGACTCTCAAGACTCATCGAAGCCTTTCCCTCTGTACAGTAAAGGCCGAAGTGGAATATTGCAAGGCTGCAAGGCTGCCTTTGTGGAGTCACTGGCTAGATACCTCCGCACTGCTTCTGGGCTCCTACTGATGCTGTGAAGTGTTCTTCGCTTATTTGCTCTTCTTCGGTGTTTTCCATTGCCTTGATTAGCCAGCGCCGGCATTCCGCGCACCATTGATACTCCTTCGTACGAAACCTGGGCCCGCGAGAAGGCAACGGAGATCGATAAAGCGAGCAAGAGTGGCGTCGTTTCGAAGGGAACAGTCTCATTTAGGGACCTATCCCCACATCCCACCGGCTGGCGAAAGCAGACACGCAACAAAGAGAGAGTAATAACACGGGTAACTAAAAGACACGGAGACACCGGAAAAGGAGAAAGACTATAAGCGTGCGCAAAGATAAATATGGAAATAAACCAACCAAACCCGTGAAACCCGCACCAAAAAAGCCAAAGCTGCCGCAACACCCTGCCGCCGGCCCCCGTTTGTCCCGATGCCAAGGATAAAGTAGAGCGCTTGGGTTGATATCCGTAATGTACATATAGGCACAAGTTCATGATACGAGCAACACGACACGGGCCCTTGTCCATCTCGACACATTTGAGATGGACACTTTATACCGGCCAACAAGGCCCGCAGCCGTGTCTGTCTAGTCAGAGCGATAACATGCTATAATGTCAAGCCAAGAGAACAGAATCATGTAGTGCAAGCGCAGAGTGTATGCATAACCAGGTCTGTATCCTAACGAGAGGCTCAGCCGTACCGATCCTCTATCGGAGGCGATGGCCTTCAGAGGATTGGGCCTTCAAAGTTTCATCTGTCAGGTTTTTATTTCGACTCAAGAGAAGGAGCAGATAGATTCCAGGACAATAAATCTGGGTCTGTGTGCAGTGTGGAGAGGGTGGCACGTACCAAGAAGTCCCACATTATCCGACACAAGTTGTCGGCATGGTATATAAGTCAATCGAGAACTCGCCGGCTGGAAACATAGAAATTCAGTAAGCGCTCATACATACTCCTTATAAAAAGATGATAAAGAAGGAACAAGGGCAGTTTAGGAGACAAAGCACACGCACCATCGGGATTATTCATAATGTACGTGTCATCGTTTTTGTTGTCGTGGATCAGCTGGATGATATGCAGCAGATCGTCTTCACCGAGGCGCGGGATGACATCGGCCATCTTCTCAAGGTCGTAAGTCTTCCTTTTCTTAGCAGTCGTATCTTGCGCCTTTCTTGCCTTGCGGTCTTCGTCGGTGGGTAGAGGGCCCGTTTCGCGCAGAATCGCCTGCAGAGCTTGAGACGGGTTCTTGAACTGAATTGTGTGTATGTTTTCGTATGTGGGGGTTGCAAAGTTGAGATCGTGGAGGATGGACTGCTTGCCGCCCTTTTCCGTCGTGTAGCAATCGATGGTCATCTCAAACTCACCCCAACCTTCGTTGGTGCACTTGAACGGCGGCTCGTGGAACGCTGCGTGGCATTAGCTGGCACGTTTCTTACAAAGCATACTCGAGGGCAAGCCGGTAACAAGCGAAACTTACTCTGCACTGGGTTCTCAAACGAAGGGTGCAGGTTGTAGACGACCTTCTGAAAGCAGCGCGCCGGCTTTTCCTTGCCCGCCTCGTCCAGAATGTAAACCTCTACTGTCCATTCTTTCATCGGGTAGCCCTCCATCTGCGGGGGCTTTGGGCTGTGTCGCAAGGAAGCATCTTGTTAGTCAAAGTAAACGGGTGTGATGGATGCTTCACAGCTCCCTAATTCAGAAATTTTTCAAAAAACCAACATGTTGTGCTGCTCTGTGACGAGCTTGACGCGGCGCTGGATCACGAGAATACCAAAGTTAGCCTTCATGGCCTACTCAAAGAGGCAACGATGAGGAAGGAGGCACCGGGCTGTTTGCCATACCTCGACAATCATCGCGGAGGCTGGAAAATGGCAATTGTGTGGGCGACTGGGAGGTGAAAAGTTAGCGATGGTCTCATAAACATTTGCAAAAGAAGTGCCTCATAGCTTGGTTGTAGGGCAGTTAATATGTGGCCTGAATCGAAAATGGATTCTTCGAGTCTGCCCTCAAGCTCGCCCTTCGTCCCCCTAAACGACTCGCGATGCGTCGACTGGCTGTCGAGCCCCGCACTTTCGGCACCGCAACAGCACCGCCGGCTTGCTCCGCTTGCACCCATATAAGTAGACCCGCCGAATGCAGACCGTATTCGACGGCTTCAGCGTCCATATACGCGACCAGAGAACAGTCTAGGACCGCAAGACATGGGCGACGCGCGGCGTGATATTCTCGCCAACCAGCTGGAGGCATTGCCAGAGGCTTAGCGCTCGGAGGACCAGGTTCTCTAGCATGTCCTCGGATGCCACCATACGCACTCCCAGGGTGGTATCTGGGGGCTGCTTGGCGTGAACCGGCCAGCCGGTCCTGCAGGGCTAGGGCGGACGGCCGTATCACTGTCCGTAGAAGGATACCGGCGCGGAAGCTCCAGGGGTGGTTTTGGCGACGGCGGCGTGCATCTCGTCGGATCCCGGGGCCCCATGGCCATCCGTAGTATATTGGTAAGCGATAGCCAGGGCTGACGGGGGGCTTTGAGTTCTTGCACAACAGGCCGCAGCTGTGCTGTGGGATGTTGCCGGGCACGGCTTCCTGCGCCAGCGAATATGTGGACTGTATGGACCTTGGCGAGGCTGCAGCAATAGCTGGGAGACCAGCTTTATGGAAGCAAAGGCAAAGCGCCAGTCAAGGCATGCGAGAATGGGTCGATGAAGAGGCATCGGATGCAAAGGGCGAGCTTCTAAAGCCAGCCTCAAAGTCGTCATGGAAAAGAACGAAATCCAGTGCACTTACTGTGTTCTGTTCAACTAAACAAGGCTTGTTCCCCTAGGAGTTGGCGCTGGTATTCAGTCGGTTTGGATCTTGCTATTCAATCGTTACTGTCGCTGGTCGTGGTTTGTCGTCGTGGTCGTGGACGTGATCGTTGCGGGCTTCGCGAAGCTTCAGTTTGCGCGTCAGAATGCGAATGGGCGCTCATAGGTACTTAGTTCCAAGAGGCGCGTCCTGGCGACGTTCGCTGATCCAGCATGCCCCAGTTTTCTATTTCGGGTTAGACCAGCCTCTCTTCATGTGGCTGCTCTGTCTTGTGGCTGGGGGCACGGTGCAAATAGCTAATCATATGAATGTCAACGTGCTTTGTTCCATCAATGTAAGATTCTATAAAATGTCAAACAGAGGTCTATAGTCGCGGTAGCATTTTCTGTTTGTTTTGTATGCTCTATCTCTCTTTTCTGTTTGTTTTTTGTAACAATGTTCGTTTTCAGTGTCAGTGAAATGAGTATGCAAAAGTGGGATATGTTGTATCAGCGGTGATGGGTGATAAACGCACACGTCCTTCCCCCCGGGCTTGTTACGTTTTCGCCCGTCTCAATTTGAGTTCATTCATATTCACAGAGTTGGAGCTGCACTACTATCAAAAGTCTCTTTGACTGTATCAACCAACTATCTAAGTGTCGTGGAACTCACTTCTCTTGTCATATTTCCTCATCCTGCACCAGTTTGTTGATCCAGCGCAAAGAACATTTGCCTTCCCTGTAAGGCCTGGTAGAAAGGGCCCAAATGAGCCATCAACCGACCATCTGATCCTTGGCTCCTGGACTGTTCCAAGGGTCGCAGCGGATCGGCAGCTTTCTAGTACGAGGCCTTTGGGAAGAAGGGTGAGGGTGAAGAGCATTGCGTGAGGGTTTGGGGTCTGCCAAATTGGCGGCTTGACAGCATAAAGCGCGACAGTGAGTTTCGTGTAATGTCGACGGGCGTCGTGTTGAAAGGAAGCAAAGGGGTCTGGGAGGGAAGTGGGGGATAGTCGACGACGAAAGATAGCCCAAAGATGGGCTTCTTTTAGCTACTAAAAGAGTCTGTAAAAAGAGTCTTTTCTTTCGTTGCTGCTAGAAAGAAACACATGGAAGAAGCGCAATGGCCTATGCATCCTTTGCTGTTTCAGTGGCCTCCTCCTTCTCCTCCTCCTTAGCCTCCTCCTTGGTCTCTTCCTCGTCGTCATCCTCGTCGGCATCGCCCGAGGCCTCGGGGAGGCACCATTCTCAGTCTGGGCCTTGATGAAGGCATCCTTGAACTGGTTGGCGTCTAAAGCACACGTGTGGTTAGTAACGTGAATTCAAAGAGTGTGGGAGGGACTGTAGCCGCTTATAGCTGATCGGCTGGAGTTTAAGAACGTACTGTCAGAGTTGGCGAAGCGGATGGCGAGAGTCATGGCCTCAGCCTCACCCTCGCTCACATCGGCAGCGGTGTTCCAGACCCAGCTGCGGTCGGAGCCGACATTAGGAGACAGGCGCATATCCGGCAGGACTGAGATGGTGAGTCAGCA
This sequence comes from Sporothrix phasma, assembly GCA_016097075.2. NCBI lineage: Eukaryota > Fungi > Ascomycota > Sordariomycetes > Ophiostomatales > Ophiostomataceae > Sporothrix > Sporothrix phasma. The sequence continues at coordinate 68,915 of JADMNG010000063.1, read as the reverse complement.
CACAGTGTTGACTTGGAAAGTCAAAGTTTTAGTACGTACCGTAGTGATTGGCGCAGACCTTGAGGGTCTTGTCGCGACGCATGACCAGGCGGGTCTTGCCGTTCTCCTTGTGCTTCAGCAGGCGGACGTCGCCCGTGCCGCGCTCCTTCCACTCGCTGGTCTCGCGAACAAATCTAAAGAGCTTGGCGCGCATCTTGAACGTCTGCTCCTCTGCTTCTTCGTTGGTCTTGGTCTCGACCTTCTCGGTCAACCGAATGACGGGCTCGAAGTGGACGTCCTCGGACTCGGGAACCTGGTCCTCCTAGGCAAGGGAAGCGTTTGTCAGTAGGCGAGGCAGGATGGTATGAAGTGGAAGTTGAGAAGCATTTCGCCTTGGCCTGCGTCAGTGCAGTTGGTACTCACCTCCTCTCCACCGGCGGCCGCAGCAGCGGCAGCGGCCTCACGCTGTGCCTTGTTGCTGCCGGAGACATCGCCACGGTCCTCATCTTCCCCCTTCTTCTCCTTCTTGGCACCGCCGCCAAACATGGAAAACACGGCGGACGAGGTGACCGGCTGCTCCTCGGTGGTCTGTTGCAGAAAAGAGCTCGTTAGTTATCATGCTCTACACATGCCCGTGTAAAATGGAGAGATGCGCGCATATTGCGCATCCTGGAAGGCGGAGGCGAGGGGGAAGTTGACTGCAGAATAGCTTGCCTTGGGGACCTCTGTGGCTTCGGCACCCGACATAGTGGCTGATTTGGAGGACAAAGATCGGAAAGGAGATATATTCGGGGCGGTATGGTCGGCTGGCCGAGGACGCGGGAGCTTGCACGCGAATATGAGCCGTGAACAAGCTTTGTAGGGTTGTAGGTGGGCGTGAAAGGAAAGGGCGAGATGCTGCCTAGCGAAAGCTGCTGTTAATATAGAATGCGGCCGGGCTGCAATGTGCTGACTTTTCCTTCTTTTACTCCTTCAGAGGTCGGGCATGCAAAGGCAAGGCGATACTGGTAGAGAGGGTAAATGGCAGCTTACTTTTCTTCCAAATTGCGTCTGTATGGGTTTGGTTGTGTTTTTTTCAGTTTAGCTTTTTTCGCTATTGATGTCGGTCGTCTGGGGAAGTTAAAATTGTAGGGCGAGTAACCCCTCCTTCCCCTCCTAAACGCCGTAGACCCAGATGTTTTTCAAAGTCAACAACAGCGCCACAGAGGTTGCTCTGGAGCACATGGGCAGGGGGCGAGGGGACATAGAGTTGGGGCCACTAAGTCGTTGGAAAAGGGGCAACAGAGACCAGAGGTGGTACCTTATCTGCCAAAATCAGTCACGGCGGTACCTACTTGTAGAGATTTAAGGCTGCAACTCTCAGCCAATCAAAATTAACATTAATGACGGCCCACCTGCTTTACCGACAACCTCAGTGTGGTGAGCGCCCTGGCTGTCACGATACAAGCTGACGACCCCGTGATTATGGAAGTGAGCATAAACTGGCATTTTGTACAATATTATTATTGCACGAGTCTACATGTTTCATATTGCCCGTTCATTTCTGCGCTTCGACTGAAAGGGAGAGGACGCAGTGGTCATTAGATGACGTTAGTTTAGACAGAACTAATATAGCTATGAGACAGTCACATCTAAGCACTCCATAAACTAGCAAAAACAATTCATGTTTTCCGACTTGTCTGGATATATGGAACGGAAAACAGCCTTCTTGAGATCCAATAACGCCCACCCCCAAAAAAGAAGTGAAATAGAGGCAGAAACTGCAATGGCGGTAGTGAAAAAAATATGAGAGCGACAGGAAGAGAAGAAATAGATGCCGCGCGAATAAGAAACGGGTCAAGAACAGCAGTCAGAAAAAAGGCCATCAAATGGCAAAAATGTAATGACTGAGGGCTTTTTACGACCACATGCCAGATTTGTGCGTGGATGCAATAGGGCAAGGTAGGTAGATGTGCGACGTGAACATAAACAAGGGGCATGTAAGAAGAAACCGCGTGAGGAAAAACAGGGGGGCGTGGTTGGAAGGTATAGGTAGAGACAAAAGCCAAATTCACTTCGCGTGCTTCTTGAATGCAAGAAGATCTGAGAGGCTGCCCAGTGGGCAGCCGTGCTTCAGGAAGTCGTGCTCGAGCAGTTCCTGTGACGAGGCTCGGCTTGTGACATCGACGCACAGGCAAACCGACAAGAAGGCCTTCAGCTCCTTGCTGAGCTTCTCGGGCTTCTTGAGGCGCGGCGTTCCGTTGGTGGCGATCAAATACAGAGCCTTAAGGGGCTCCTCGTTAAGGTAGGGAGGCTCGGATTCGATCATCTCAATAGCCATGATACCCAGAGACCAGATGTCGACCTTGGGGCCATACTCCTTTTGCTTGACAACCTCGGGTGCCATCCAGTACGGGGTGCCCACCATCGTTGCGCGCTTCTTCTTGGTATCAGTGAGCTTGGCGCAGAAGCCAAAATCGGCTGTTAAACCTGGTTAGCTTATCTTGGCTGATTTGTTGGTGTTCAGTTTGGCACTCACTAATCTTGACATTTCCCCGGGCATCGAGAAGAACGTTGTCACTCTTAATATCACGGTGGATGATGTCTTGAGAGTGCAGATGCCGAAGACCACGACATGTCTATCACTATTGTCAGTTGCACCGCCCAAACACATGCACATAACACAACAGGAGAAACGGAACTCGTACCTCAAGGCAGATAGTAGAGATCTGATCCTCGGTAATGACCGGGTTGTTGTCAATGACGTCTGTTAAGGCGCCACCCTCCATGTACTCCATGACAACCCACAGCTCAGAGTTGTTGTTGCGAAGAAACGCATCCAGAAAGTTGACGATGTTGCGGTGCTTGCTGTCTTTCATCACCATAATTTCGTTGACAATCAGCTCTTTTCTGGGTTGGTGTGCAAGGTCCATCTGCTTGATAGCCACCTGAGCCCGGCTGCCCTGCTCACGGAGGATGGTGCGTGCAATTGGCGAAACGGCGGTCTCCTTAACTTTAGCAACGTAGACAGAGCCAGATGCGCCCTGGCCAATCTTCTTTTGCTTGGAGTACGAAATGTTGGGGTCGTCCTTGGAAACGGCCTCCTTGAGGCGAATCATGACCTCGTTCTCCGACATTGTTGAGAGACGCACGTCCTGCTTCCGCTCCGGTGGCGGCTTAGCAGTCAACGCGGCCTCTGCAGCTTTCACACCGTCGGCCGGCTGGGATGCCTTGAGGCCCACATTGAGTGGCTTGACTGGCGCTGGCAGGCGTGATGGGGGCTGGCCCTGCTGTTGGCCATTCGCACGCGGGGCGCCAACGGCAGCCTGGCTGCCAGGCGGATAGCGTTGGGCCGTCTGCTGCTGATCAGGGCGTGTCTGCATGCGAGGCGCCTGTCCCGGCTGTCCGACAGGAGGGTCGCGCGAGATGGGCGGAGGAGCACCACCTTGAGTAGGGCGTTGAGAGCCGCCTGCGCTCGAGGGAGGTGCTGGTGCGGGACGCTGAGCGCGCAAACTGGCTGGCTGGCCCGGCTTGGGAGCCGGCGGGGGCGCACGGCTAGGGTTGAAGCGGTCGGCCGAGGGCCCGATGAGCTGCCGCCGGAGAAGCCGCTAAGCTCTTGCTGGGCTAGAGGGACTTTTGTCTTTGGCAATGAGGCGTTGTATGCCTCTAGCTCTCTGCGATTCTGCTCCTCCATCTCCATCATCCGCTGCCGCTGGGCAGCCTCGTACTGCTGTTGTTGCTGTTGCTTCTGACGCAGGTCATCTTGCTGGGACGAGCCGTTGTTATGTAGTTGCTGGCCATGTTCTGCATTTGCTGGCGCTGTTGCTGAGACTCCGAGGCCGACGGACGGAACTGTGCGCCAGATTGACCAGAGTTGGAAGGCATGTAGTTGTTGTTATTGGGGTTGCGAGTTTGCATGGTCTGCTGCATGGTCTGCGCGGGCTGCATCGGGCGGGGCGGTGCGACCGACGCACCGCTCGAGTAGCCCAGCTGCTTATTCTGCATCGAGCTTGCCGGCGGTGTCGGAGTCATGCTCGAGTACTGGTTCGGGTTTTCAGCACGTTTGGTGAGGTCAGAATAAAAGTCGAGCACCTCGAACACGGCCTGTGGGTTCCGTTCGTAGTCCTCCTGGGTAATGGCGGAAGAGTTCAGCAGCTTAGACCACTCCGGCGGCAGGCCGACGAACTCGCCCGTCTTAGGATCAAAGCCGACGTGGACGGCATGTGAGAAGTTGGTCGGGTTGCTCACACCGCCCATACCGGGACAGCGGGCGTAAATGAAGTCAATCCATTCGTACAGATCGTCGTCGCTCTTTACGCGAATCTGAAGAGTACGAATGGAACCGTCGTCGTCGCCAGGGCTTGTCGACGCTCCGTTGGAGTGGCGCTTGATCTCAAAAATAGTGCCGGCAGCTTCGACACGGCCGACGTTGATGACGTCCTTGAGAAACAGTGTGTATGAGACCTTGCCACCTTCCACCTTGTGAAAATCGAGCGCCTCTTTCCGTAGCACAAGAAACTTTTGTTTCCATGGCTGAATAAAGTTTTTGCTTTCCTTGACCTGAGCGACGCCCTCTTTGATCACTGCCACGCCCCTTGGCCATCGACATTGGAGTTTTGCCGCCCGAGGGGGAGCGAGATCGTCGATCCGAATAGGTCGACGAGGCTGAGCGCTGGATGGGCGAGCTGATGTTTAGGCTAGATAGGTTGGATTGGATGCTGGATGTAGGCGTCAAGTTAAGTCGCGGCCTGTCAGTTGGTGGGCGAGGGGCGGGCCAGGGTTCATGAACTGCCCGGTAGTGTATATACTTCTAGATTACAGCCTTGTCAGTCACTTATGGAACGCTTGCAAGAGATGGGACTTCTCGAGGGACGCAGACATCGTAGTGCACTTACCCGTTTTGTGTAGCCATTGTGACTGCGGGTGTACCAGGGGTGATTAGGGCAAGGGCGGCCGGGAGAAGGCCGAGAGAGAATGGGTGAGAGAGGGGAGGAGAGTCTTTCCTCTATTATTTGGGCGGTATCCAAAGGAACATATATGAGAGGGAACTATGCCAAAGCAGACTTCAGCGAGTCAACCTCGAGGTGACTTCCACTGCACGGTTGTGAACAGTGCACTTCAGGAAACAAAGCGACAGTTTTGGGGTAAACGGAAGCCGGCCGTTGCAATCGAGTGGAAGCGAGAAGGCAGCGCGATGTTGTTTGCCTGCAGCAGGCCTTGCAACACGCGAGTGAAGGGGTGGCAGGAAAAAGAGAGGGCCGTGAAGATGGGCCAGGAAAGGTGACTTGGAGCACGTCGTTCTGAAGTGGCGCCTGACCGCGAGCAAGAAAGAGTCTCAAGCCAGCATTGGTCGTCTAAAAAGCGAGGCAGGACGCGCGCCGAGGGCGAAAGCAAGAGACGGACGAAAGAGCAGGGACGTTGAGGAGACGACAATCAGGCGTTGAAATGGACAGGATGGAAGACGGCGAGAGATGAGAGACAAAAGACGCGAGGTTGGAGGTGGAGGTTGGAGAGAGGCGGTGGACAGAGCGGCGTGCAAAAGGACGCTATGTATCTTACGTTCTCGTTGTGCTCGGACGAGAACGGCGGGAGTGGTCTGTCGAGGCAGCTGCTTCCTTTTTGTTTTCTTTCTTCCAGTTGTAGGAAGTGCTCACTGAGGCTGTTGGCCAACAGGCAGACAAAGAAGTTTTGGTAGGTCGTTAACGTGAAAGGATTGAAGGTGAGGGAGACGCAAGCAGGGTGGCCGGCCGATAGAGATACAGCCGTATTATCTCGCGGTCGAGTATTTCTGAGTGCGTTGTTGCGGGCGCTATTGGGCAGATTTTTGGAGGTGTTTGGAGGTGGTGGTCGAAACGTGTGCGCGAGCACTGGGGGCGGTGGGGAAGGAAAAGGAGACGAGGGAGGGAAGGGAAGAACAGGGCCGACGGGGGGTTTGTCGGTGGTGAAGCACACAGCCCGCGAACCAACAGCCAGGGGTCGTAGCGGGTGGATAAGAGGGTACGAGAGATGGTGGTTGGCGGCAGGCGGGTGGGCGTTAATCTTGCGGCGAACAGTACTTCGTACTCGTCGTCTTACCTTTACCTACGGAACCATTGCAGAGACAAGATGCAGTGCAGAAGGCACCCTCCTGTGCGAGGCAAGAAGCGCAAAGTAGTTGGGAAAGATAGCGCTGCTGCTAGCCAGGCTCCCGCGAACCAATTTACTGGCTCGTCAAAGGCTGGCTATCGATCAGGCCGCCGGCCGGCGCAGGAGAATAGAAACGGCGACAATGGGTGCAATGTTCTGTTTACTCGTATTGGCGCCAGTGGAAGGCATAAAACAGCCAGGCTCGTGTGACGGGCGTTGCGGTGAAGGTTGGCCAGTGACAGTGAAACATGCACGCAGAGAGGGGTGAGCCCCAGTTATCATGCTACATCCGAGCGCCTCCCAACCCATGCGCTTCGCTGAACCCTCCAGCAGTGTCGAGAAGTACCCCGCTATGTGCAAGCGGGGCAGGGCGCAAAAGGCAGAAAGGGAGGGTGGGGTCTCGCAAGGGCTATGTCCCCCTTGGATTTAGAGCCCTTCTAACCTGGCTGTAACCGGCTGTGTAATTCCTAATTACTGAGTAAGAGTACTGAATATGTGACTTGGACTTGCCACTAAAAACACTGTTTCCTGACCTACGAGGTAACGTGTTTCGCAAATGCCCCTTGGAGAGCGTGCCAGCATGTCCAGGCTGTTTCCTGTTTGAAGTGGCAACGGCGCGAAGAAGGACGCACAAAGGAGGAAGTAGGCACGGACGAGGCAACGCGATAGTAAGAAACAAACGACAAGCTTGAGACAATTCATTACTGCTGCATCTTACGAAGCCCGGGTATCTTGCAACAGATGCGCATCCGGTAAACCTGGCCGGTAAACCTGCCGGTAAACCTGGCCGGTAAACCTGGCCGGTAAACCTGGGCGCCTATTTGTGCCTCGCCCAGCTCCAACAGCCGTTACATTCAAGTGCAACCGCGTCGGTTTCCCGAGTGCAGCCCGAGAAATACAGTGCAGTGATCTGTCAATGTACGAGTAAGATAAGTTAAGACTTATTACATTCCTAATCTGGCCAGGCCCCTTTCACTGAGCAAAGCTGCCGGACATGGCTAGTCAGGCCTTTCTCGGGCCGCATTTGCCAGCTGAGGCGGGCCCTATTTCTTAGAGGAGGGGCTTTAAAATTAACAAAGTTAGCAGGTATTAGGCCCCAAAATCGGTCAACACCGCAGCCTCTCATATCATGGCAGCTTATGGAAGCTTATGGCAGCTGGTTTGTTCAAACTTTTATCAGATCACACCATTTTCATCGCCTTGTGCGGCCTGCCCAGTTCTCTCTATCCATAAGCAAATGCGAGATACGGTGTACAGATTGCATCTGTAAACTACTTCGTACAGCCCATTCGTTGTTGTGCTACGGTGGCGCCCTTGGGTTGCCCAATAGCCATTCATGCGTCCCGACCCGCCTGTGCTTTCGATGCAGTCGTGCACCTGTTCGCTGCGACAGAACAGTACTTCGTAGACGCTGCATTGCTTTATTTTGGAGATGGCCTCTTGCGCACTTTTGTTTCAGCACACATGTCATAGGTGTTGGAGAAGAAAACGGCCTTATAACAACTGATGCAGTCCTGGCCACAAACTGTGTGGCAGCCTGCTACTATTAAAGAGCCACCAGTTTGGACAGGTCCGTGCTACTAAGCCACGCCGCACAATCGAGGGGAAGAGGGGCTTGTTCTTGAGACGTGATGGCCAGGCAGCTGGAGGCCGGGTGGCAGTGTGGCCAAGAACAGTGGTGCACATTATGCGGCTGAAAACCGGAAGCTTAAAAAGCAAACGGCGTGGGGGACGACCAGAACAGGCTGTTGCGTGGCATCGCGTGGGCATAATACTCTTCGACTCTCTGTTTGACATCCACATTCATTTGTTTACTCATCCGCGGTTCACACAGCTTCACAATGGGTCTCTTACAGCTCGGCACGGCATTGGACTGGCCGGAAGCCAAGACGCACGCTGACCAGGTCCGCCAATGGGGAACAAGCAGCTTCTCGAGATCTGGAACAAGGCCAAGACAAAAGAGAGGGACGCCCTGCTCTGGGGCGACGAGGTCGAGTATCTCGTCGTGCCGTACGACTGGGAGCATATTCACGGCGAGGATCAAGACCGCCACCAAGAACCGCGCAAACAGAGGGCCAGTAACGAGAAATCGAGGAACAGTAGAAGCCGAGGATTTTTGGCTCACGAGGTGCACTCCGGGACTGGCCCGGGCAATTCGTCTCCAACCTGCAGATCCGTTACAGATTACCATCTGCCGCCCCTGTCCGTCAGCACGGCCGCGGGCGTGAGCCCACGGATCTCCTACAAGAAATGCTTGTGCCCTGATACCGAGCTGGGCACAATCTTGGGTCGCCGTTTTAATCGACTGCCATGGGTCCCCTTCTTGAATGATCCACCGTCAACTGCATCAGAGTCGTACGATATCGCCAGCCTTCTCGTTCTTCCGGCGTCGCCCAGGTAAAGTCGCTGACAAAACGGTCAGAGGACAAACTAAAGGGCTTGCGAAGCGACAAAGTGATGCGTTGGTAGAAATTTTCATACTTCGTACTCGTAGAGTAGTGGCTGAAGCACAGACGGCGAGGCTGTGCTAAAGCCTCCCCTACTGAGACGCGTTTCTGAGCCCCTTGTATCTTATCAACATGCCCCTTCCCATCCTGTGTAGACTGAGTAGGCCAGCTATGAATGAGGCAGGGGCTCAAGCGCCTGTAAAGACAAGAGGTAGGAGCTTCATGCGAAAATTACGTAAAACCGGCTGGACCCCTGCTCTCTTCTCCGAACCGGTTCCTTTGGGATAGCCACTACCGTGTCACGGGCCGGCACCTGTTGATTAATTGTTGATTACGGGACGTTTGAAGAATGCCGTTCTTACTTGGCTCTGGCAAGCCAAGCGGTAGCATATTACAAAACAACCATTACGCTTGCTTTTAATCTTTATGTTTGTCACGATTGGCCCTGACAAAGAAATTGGAGAAGCTGTGCCTTGATGCTTTGAGTTCCAAGGGTCTTCATCCAAGATTTAGCGCTTGTACATGATGTCTATCACATTTTGTGACTACCGTATTTCTCCCTTCCATTCGTTCAACGGACGGGAATCTCAACCTCCTGCGACTCAAAGCCGGCAGCTCGGCCTGGATGTCCTTCCACGTCTTCGTGCCCTTGACAAGGGCCTGAATGGCCTCCAGAATCTTGTCCTCCGAAGCACGCACCTGCACCGTCGAGTCACGCTCACGGAGCGTCACGGAGCCGTCGCTGACCGTCTGGAAATCAATGGTGACACCGAATGGCGTGCCCAGCTCGTCGTTGCGGCTGTACCGCTTGCCAATGCTGGCGGTGGAGTCGTCGACACGGCTGGCCACACCAAGAACGCGCAGTTTCTGCGACAGACCACGCACAATCGGCTTGAACTCGTCCTTGGACGAGATGGGCACGATCAGCACCTTGGTCGGCGCAACGGCCGGCACGAAAGAGATGACACCACGAGCCTCGTCGCCGCCGTCGGCGCCACGCGACCAGTAGTTGTGCTCCAGCAGCGAGTACAGGATGCGGCCGATACCAAACGACGGCTCAATGACGTTGGGAGTGAACTCGCGCACGTTCTCGGTCCGCTTCGTAAACTCAACCGTGACTAGGTCACTCGACACCTCGGCCTTGCCGTCGGCAACGCCGGGCACATCGATCGTGACGGCGCCGTTGGCCTTGAGGTCCTTGGAGAGGGCCTCGAGTTTATCCTGAGGCAGGGCCAGTAGTGCAGTCTCGACAAATTTGGCGTCCTTTTGAAACGGGGACCAAACTTCTTCCTGTCAATCTCCACCGTCCACTCTTCAATCACCTTGGGCGTCTCCAAGCGCTGGCGCACAACCAGCGGCGCACCCGTCTTCTTGGCGTGCACCGTCAGATCGTAGGCGCTGCGGTCGGCGCAGCCAACACACTCGACCCAACCGGTCGACGTCAACAGCTCGGCGTCCCAGCAATCCGTGGCGTAGTGGGCCATCTCGTTGGCCATGTGCTGGCGGAAGCGGACTTTGGTCTGGTCGACACCAATCTTCTCGAGGAACAGGTGGATGCGGGCCAGGAAGTAGCCGAGCGTTTCATTGTCGACCACGCGGTCGCGCACGGCAGTGCCAATCGTCAGGGTGCGGGGCGTGGTCTTGCCGGACAGCTGGGTGTCGCGGTCTAGGAGCACGAGCTCAATGTTCTCAACTTCGTGGAAGCGGTGGTGCTTCTTGCCGCCCTCGGGTCGACAAAGTGCTCAATCTCAGCCATCAAGAACTCGCGCACACGCAGGAGACCGGCGCGGGGCGAGATTTCGTTACGGTACGACTTGCCAATGGAAGCCGACGCAAAGGGCATGGACTGCATGTTGAACTCGAGCAGCTTGGAGAAGTTAAGGAATTGGCCCTGGGCCGTCTCGGGGCGCATGTAGCCCTGAAGACCGCCGCTGGGGCCAATCTGCGTGCCAAACATGAGGTTGAAGGCAACAGGCGGCTCGGGCTGAATGCCCGTGGCCGGGTTGCGGAGGTCGAACTTCTTGATCAATTCGCCGAGCTGCTCTCCGTTGTAGTTGTCAATCTGGGCCAGCGTCTCCTCGTACTCCTGGACGACAGCGTCCTCGAGGCGCACAGCCTCCTGGCCCTTGCCCTTGAGCTTCTTCTTCTTCTTCTTGGGGTCCTCCTTGGCCGCCTCATCAAGCTTGTGGCCGCGGGCCTCCTTGTTGCCATTGAGGCGCTGCTCGAGGATCTCCTCAACGAAGTGGTCGGCGCGGAAAATCTCGCCGCTCTTGGAGTCCTTGCACATCCAGTCGGCAAACTTGTCGACGTGACCGCTGGTCTTAAGGACCTCGTGTGGGGTCAGCACGGTGCAGTCGACCTCGAGCATGTCCTCCTCGAGGATGAAGTGCTTGCGCCACAGGTCGACAATGTTTGCCTGTAAGGCACAGCCCGGCGGGCCGTAGTCGTAAAGGCCCGAAACACCACCATAGATCTCAAACGATGGCGTGTAGAACAGACGCCGGCGCAGCATCGAGTCCAGCACCTGCTTGTCGAGGGGCTGGCCCTTGAGGGTGGTGGCCGTGGTCGTCATTTTGTTGGTGGGAGGCTTTGATTCGTTCTTCTTCCGTTTCTTTAACTGTTTCTTGAAGCTGGCGGGGTTCGCTAGTCTGATGAATGGGAAGGGTGACGTCGAGGAAGTGCCAATGGCTCGTCGGATGTTGTACACAGGAGGCTGGCTATTGTGGCGGCTCGTGAAGGTGCCGAGAGCAGCAAGGCTGAGGATGAGGATGAAGAAAAGCTTGGTTGCTGAAAGAGGGGAACCGAAGTGAAATGTCCAAGACCAGCCTGCGCAAAGGAAAGACGACGCAGTGCAAGCGACCGCATCAATCGAACAGTACTTGGCAATCGAAAGGTGCGTTGTCTCTTGCTAGGTTTTGTTGGTGGTGCCTGTTGTGGTGAGTCAGTCTGTTATTGTTCCAGATAAATGGCCTGGTTGGCTGCGGCTCGATCAAATTTTCCCCCTCACCCATAGGACAGGACTGTCAGTCGCCCATAATACTCTTTGCGCTTCTCCAAAGCTCTGGCAGGTCCCACCAACGCTGGCGAAAGAGGGGCACATAGAACCGCGCCTGGGGCGCTGAAGGCTGGGCCTTTGAGGTCACGGAACAACAAATGACCGTGCCTTCTGGGCCTCTGCCACCTTGAGAGTCCCCGCCCTTGGTGGGTTGTTTGCGCGACGTTTCAGCGTCGTGTCCCGGGCCGCTAGAAATACACCATCTTAATGACGCTGATCTCGATCGCTTCATTTCGTATCTTGAAAACGCGTTGTTTGTTAATCTAAATGTCAAGCATCAAACCTCCCCGCGTGTAACGGCACCTTTGCTCATACTTCGTATTGGCTTCTAAAAGTTCAAACATAGCGTTTCGATTCCTTACATATGAGCATCTCCTCAATGTTTTCTCTATGTGCTCGCAAAATGAACTTCAGCAACCAGGCCGGGATAAGGATGGCTGGCGAAGTTTTGTATATAGAAAAAAGGCCAGTGCCTAGTGACGAACCCTGTCGTTTCCAAACGCCGTGAAAGAGACAGCCCCTGAAAACACGAAAAAGATAAAACCGGTAAAGTAAAAAGGAGGATCAAAGACAGAAAGTAAATGTCAAGTGAGAAGATAGCAAACAAATTGAGAAGACAGAAGATAGCCGAGAGCAAGCAACGGGTGCGGAATCACAGCCTTCTTCTTCTTCTCCGCGAGGCCGGATCGTCCCTCGTCAGCACGGACCGGGTGTCGTTGATTCATCACAACTCCTTTCTTTTCGGCCGCCGTCGTGATTGCCAGTTACTGGCCTCGGGCAGCCTGGGCCGCAGCCAATGCGGCGGCCTTCTGCTTCTCCTTGATCATGACGTACGAGTAACTGGTAGTGTCAGCAAAACGAAAATATAGAACCAGAGCTAGTTTGAGGTGAGTGGAAGGGCAACATACGCAATGATACCACCAACGGCGATGAAAACACCCAGGATGGACTTGTCGCCAACTGAGCGACCAGAAGTGGCCCAGCCCAGGGCAATAATGGTGCAGGTCTTGAGATGGCCGACAACCGTACTTGAGACAGGGCCCGTCTGGGCGATGATGAAAAATTGAGAAATGTTGATCAGCGAGGCAAAGGCACCGGACATCATGATCATCACCCAGCGGCTGACGGGAACGGTGCTCCAGGTCGGGAAGGTGTCAATGAACGGGATGACGTAGAGCAGCAGGAAGGCCGAGACAGGGGCCTGGTTGAACAGCAGCTGCATGCTGGACATTTGCAGCTTGCGGTGGTAGCTCGAAATCCAAACGGTGTATAAAGACGAGGCGAAGATGCCGGAGAAGGCAAAGATGATGCCGAGCGACGAGGTCGTCTTGACCTTGGCATCGGCGGCTGGCAGGGAGTCGTAGTAGGATACGATGCCAACACCGAGACAGGCCGGGACTAGGGCAGCCAAGGCGAGACGGGGCAGCTTCTGCTGGTACAGGACAAAGTTCATCGCAGCCACGGTCGGGGTGAGCAGAATCCGGGCCACTTGGTAAAACGTCACCGAGGAGAAGGCAAGGGATAGGTTGGGCAGGATGACGTTGAGGGCCATGGCGACGGACAGCGCATTATTTCGGTAATGGCGACACGGCGGGGTTGGAAGAAGGCGAACCGAGGGCGCGACAGGATGTAGAGCGTGAGCCATGTGATGGTAAAGTGGAAGGCGGCAAACGTCAGTTGCGCAAGCTTGAGGGACGGGTCGGAGAAGATGGCTTTGTTGGTGAAGACCTAACACGGGACGTGCGTTAGAAAGCTGTACGCCAGGGTGCTGCAGCTGCAGCAAAGGTAGAGAATAAGAGCGCCACTTACAATGCCGATGGTCGCCAGGGTGTTGATGGTTGTCCACAGGACGGTGCCGAACCATGCGGGTTTCGAATCGGCCTTCTCGACAGGCTCAGCGGGCAACAAGCCTGCGCCCTCGCGCTCATCACCCATCTCCATCTCTTCCGGCACCTTTGTACGCTCGCTCTCCTCGGAGTGGCTGCTGTTGTCTAGCCGGGCAAGCTTCTCGTTCTCGTCGCGCATCTCGATGTCATTGTTGGATGTGTACGAGGAGGCACCTTCGGTGCGATCGTGGTGGTTGGCCATGGTGAAGAAAGAGAACAAGTAGTTGCTGGTTGAGAAGTAATTTGGGGTATTGAGTTGAAGCTATCCAATGGCTGCGAAGCGGGAGCCTATCGATCGCCAATAAACGAAGAGGCCGACGATACTAGTCGGTGCTTGAAAGAAGAGTTGAAGAGTCCCGAGTGTGCTTGAACCTCCGAGTTGGGCGTTGATTCACGGTAACGATAGGGCAGAAATAGTTGCCGTGGTCAACAGAGAAAGAAGAGCGAACGTCCAAGACTCAGTTGTCAAATGGAATAGGAGAATGTAAAAGACGACGGCAGAAAGAGACCAAGGAAAACAAGAAGACAGGATGATGACTGGAAGGGAGAACACGAAAGGGAGGGCGTTCCGGCTAGGATGCCAGTCGAGACGGAAAAAGAGGGCCTCCAAAAAGGAATGCAAAGAACCACCTTTCGACGAATACGACTCAAGTGACGCGCTGCAAAGTTTGGTCTGGCGAATCAAGTACTGAATACATCCAAGGGCTGAGCAAAGTCGCGCTGGGCAGCCAGGTGCTGGAGGCTCTCAGTCCCACCCCTAATACTCGCGCCCGACAACGCGCTTTAGCGGGCTGAGAGCGAGTGGGACACTAGCGTGCGGCAAAGAAAAGGGAGCATTATTAACTAAGGAAATTTGGCCGTGCTTTGACTAGCGTGTAAAGGGCTTTTACAGGGCAAAGTGGAATACTCCGTTGTAAATTAGGTATGTACTTCGTACATAGAACCTGACAGCGGGCACGTCCTCGTATTGGACTTGCGACTCGTGTTGCGTCAGCACCAATTGCCACAGCAGGAGCGAAGGAACAGGGGCCCCGTGTGATCGGATGGGGAAGGGGGGGAAGGGGGGTGCTTGTCTTGAGGGAGGTGCGATCAACACACAAGAATGTCTACCCTATTCTACGAAGTACTGAGTAGGGATTTTTGTACTTTTTTCCCCAAGTCGTACGAAGTTATTGCTCGTACATCTACAGCCTCCTTTTTTATCACTCGGTACTGGGTATGACAGCAAATCTATTTCACATGGCTGTGTTCATCACATGTAGCCTCCTCAGACAGATGTCGCTGTCTTGAGCCAGTTGCTCTTGTGACACCGGTCTACAGTCAGCGTAAATGTTGTGCTCGACACCACACTGTACGATGCAAGAGTCGGGGCAAGTAATCATACATGCTGTTGTCGTCCTTCCATTTCAGATACAAAGTACGCCGCGGCGAGAAGCATCAAAAGGCGGCACGTTGTCTCTCCGCTGGCCGCAAACAGACAACAGACAGTGAAGCCCAGGCGCCTGGTTATTGCGGTGTTTTGTATCTTTCCTTTTTTATGGGGCTGACGGGTCCCGCACCATGTTTCTTCTTCTCTTTTGTCAGATACGGAATGCCTAGCGCCCTTCACCCTTTTAGATACGGTTCAGGGTAAATTACGAGGCCACCAGTTCTGTCGGGCCTTCCCTTGACATTGCATACGAAGTACGCACAGTGCGGCATGGTTCCCGTACGGGTCACAGAAGTCGACGAATTGCACAAACAGACACGCGAAACGTAAGCAACAAAGGCTGGCTACCTGCTCTGTTTTATTCAGTAGAAGCAACAGACTTGAAGTAATAGACTGCTCTCGATACTTCGTCATGATGAGGCAAGTATGTGCACTTGCAAAGCTGTCCGCAAGTCGTACGTCGTACGATGTACGACGTACTTGGTATCGAAACCCCTACTATGGCTGTGGCACACGGTGGGCTTGTCGACGCATTGCCGCAAACTAGACCCGATATGGGCAGAAAGGGGGCGTGTTGCGAGGGTGCACGAGTAGGAGAAATTGAAATTGGGTCGTCGGGCACCTCGTACGGATATGGTGACGAACAATTAAAATGAAGGCGGGCTCACGATCGAAATTACGAAGTACGTGCAAGCAGGCACGACGGGAGTCGAGTCAAAGAATCTTTTTATCCCTTTGATCTCTTTCGTCTTTCGGTTTCAATCCCTTAGAGATTTCGGGCTTTCCTAGTCGGTAGGGATGGAACGTTTTGCTGAGAAGGATGGCCAGCGATGCTGTCGATAACCAACTGAGAGGGAAGCAGCTGTCAACTTACGTCGTAACTTTCGCGATTGGATGGGCCACGTGTTGGCCTGTTGCTACAGAGAAATGATGGCATGCATGTCGTCTCGTATTGAAAAGAGGCTCGCGGTCAACGCAGCCACATATCGTCGGCGTTGTCAGTATGCCCCTTTTCTTAACCCAAGACAGGCAAATGCCAACCAGACACAGTGGGTCGCAAGACGGTGCAAAATGCGCGCTCGCAATTCGACACCATTAGGCACTGTGCCGGTTGGACGACGAAGAACGAAGTAGAGGCCAAGCCTTTTGGCGGGCTGTTCACCTTACTCCGTATTTCACCAGTTTGCCTCGAAGCGCTCCATGATCACCGCTTCCAAGGGGGCATGAATCCTCCCATTCCTTGATGGAATAGATACAAAGTACATTGTAGTCGTTTCAGATTTCAAAGAAGATCGATATTAGTAATTATGACGAACTCGGCAGAACAATACTGGCGATTGGCAAGAAACAGAACAAGAAATAGGCGAGATACCGTCAGTATATTATGGAGAGCATCTACGAAGTATGTTCTGCATGCGTCGCTTGTCATGCTGCAGAGATAAATCGGACGACGGCATACGAGTATTGTGATAAGTACCACGATCCATCAACTTTGCACACATTCAGGCGGCCTTGGCCCATCCCTGCCGCCCGGGGCGTGCAAAATTGAATAGGCCTCTGGACGTTTCATTTCGGCCTGGAATGTAAAGTATCTCACACTTCGCGTGAGGTTCTGTGTCCGGTTCAGCCCCGAGATGATGCTTCAGCAACGGCTCACATCGTTTGCATTGTGGATCCCGCTTCCCGTGCTTGCCATGCTTTTGGCTGTCAGTGCTGTGCTTGTGTATCCCGCCAAGTATTTATGTTCCATCTTCATCCAGTCTCGTGGAAGTTACTCCGTAATTCCTCCACAATAGCCCACAGACAGCCGGCCCTGTGTAAACTACATGTACAAGCTTTAATGCCGTATCATACTCAATCTTTGCCTCTACTACTTCTTAATCGTCCTGCCGCACGGTTGTAAGCGAGCAGCGCTTGTGTCGCACAGATGACGAGCCGGGGCCTTTGAACCTACTCGTGCCATACCTAGGAATTCATATTTCTTGAATCTTGACCCTTTCTTGCCCGTCTTCGGCATTGTTCCTACCTATCTCGGTGCTGTCTTACTCCAGTGTTTCCTCACACTGCCTTGTTTGCGACTGAGTACATATGTTTTGTAAGATACATTCATACGTCGTACTCCGTACATACATACTGATATATGTGCTCCTATTATCTCGTTCTCTCTAAAAGGAAGCCTACACTATCGCTTCACGGTGCTGTCCACGCAATTGTTCCATTTCTGTTTTCGGCTAGAGCAGCCTGCCATCCACCATTGTCTCTGGAGGGACTGACACGGATGATGATGGGGGTCTTACTCCGTAATACATGTCAAATGCGGTGCATACTTCGTACAGTGCCCTGACACTACGTATGTTGAACAATGCGGCCTGGGCCCAGCATCACCTTGCCGCAAACCATCGACCCGCCAGGGTTGGTTAGCGAGGCCCATTCGTGATCGAGTTCGTTTGGCGCCTTGTGGCATTCTCTCCAACGTCGTATGTGCCCAGCACGAGGCTGAAAAGGGGGGCTAAAAGCGGGATGAAAAGGAGGTGACAGCGGATGTAACAGCGGTTATCTCAATAAAACAGCCCTCCCAAAAGCTGGGTACACGTAATTGTATGTACACCAGCCTCGTTGTTTTTTTACGACGTAAGATACAGCACACTGACAACATAGATGCAGGGTCTTTCCGACCATGGCACATTGTGTTGTCACGTCGCGATACGTCGTAACCCCATACTCACATGCCTCACTATCTTCTTCGTAATAACGAGAGTGCGTCCTCCGCCGACGCGTGCCCTCCAACTATTCAGATGACACAAGCGTGATTTTCCTGGGCAGGCTCGAATAACATCTCCCTTTTTGGTTCTTCGGTTTGCTCGTTTGTTTCAAACCCACCATTGACGACCGTCTCCGTCTGGGCCCCTGCCTAGTGGGCTCGAACCATCAAGCAAGCATTCTTCGCGCTCATCATTGGTGTGCCTGGCGAGAGAAAGCGCCAATGCGGGCCCGCCGCTGTGTCTCTCATGGTAAGTAGCGGCCATTGTACTCGTAGTGGCTTGTAGCGCGTGCGGCAGCCCGCTATCTCGCCGCCTCGTAATAAGAACAGTATGTACTCGTAGAGATGCCCGCCGAGCTATTTTGTCCGTAAATAGGGGCTCTGTTCTCGCCCCCCGCCGCTTTCAGGCCGTGTCGATCACGGCGTGTCACCATATCTTACACTGCGAAGCCAGATACGAGTTTGCTACCGCCGCGCAAAGTTTCTGCGCCGCCGCCCGACCTGACTAAACGCCATACGTGTCCCGTCTTGCTCGTCAGATACGCCCCAAAGTACGGAGTAAAATACATGTAAGATACATATGCCACACAATAGTGACCTACTGCATGTTCTACGAATGAACGTCGCAGTGGCTCGATGGAGCATTTTGGGGCAATGGGCCGGCACCGTCGACAGATTTGGTAACATTTCTGACTCGCCTGCCCTGCCAGTGGCTGATAAACATTCTGGGGCATAAATACGAGTACACCACAACATGGACAGTTCACGGTTTTGGCGCAATGGAAAGGCCTGCCGTACGTGGCCATATGAAGATGCCAGTCGTTCCTTGCGTTGCTTGGGGCCACGGAGACACCCCTTAGAACATCCCTTTTTACTCTCCGTGGCGTCTTTTCCGTCTAAATGTTGCCCTCGCGTGCGTCTTTCTTTCGGGCCCCTATTATTTATAGACTATTTGCACACACGAAGTAGATGTACTATCTAGCAGCCCTATCCCCCTTTCCTTGCCTCGTCGACGCCGCTACTTGGCATCGTGGCCTTTTCCGTATCGTCCAGCCTGTTGTTCTTGCTCTCCCAGCGCCTCGTTCGGGCTCAGTTCACCGCCCTGCAAGTACCGCCGTGTTTTACAAGGCCTCTTCCACGGTTCGTTTTCCCCTCCATACTCCCAAGTATGTACGAAGTACGAGTATGAACACAGCTCCTCGAGTCTAGTGGAGTGCTTCGTACTTCGTCGCTTTCAGGAGTATCGTACAATCAAACCCACTCTACGAAGTACGGGCTGGGCTCTGAGACAAGGGTTGCTGTTGACAATGTTGCTCTTTGCCTATTTCGTCAGCAACTCTATCAAAGTGTTTGCCCGGTCTTGTTATGCCGCTTACTGGATCTACCCCCTGACCTTGCTAACATTTCCCTCTTGTCGTGGTCTCTACGAAGTAGCTTCCAAAAACACCCCCCACGCGCAGTCGTCAGAACCCACAATTCTGATCTTGCCCCTACAGCCAACACCGCCAACAAAATTCAGCGCGCCCGCCCCGCCAGACCTGTCCTCTATCGCAGCTTCCCCCTTTCCCTTCTGCATCTCTCCCCAACCACGACTTTCTCTGCATCACCAACTTCTGACAAACCTCTCGTACTGTTGACAAGCACAAGAACTCCTCTCGACACAATGACTTCCCCTCTGTACTCCAATGGCCAGGACAGTACGTTTCCCCGCCTGTTGTGTGCGCCTCAAGCTCTTTATGAGAATCGGGAACCACCGCGCACCTCTCACCCTTGACCCTCCTCCACCAAAATAGCAAATAGGCTGACCCTCTCCAATAGCTGGCCGCCGCGCAAACTTCTTCGAAGAGTTTGGCGTCTGGAAGGATGCTCCGGTCCTGACTGGCAGCACCAAGTTCGAGCCCTTCCTGGTGTCAAGAACATTATGATCACGGGCGGCGCTGGCTTCATGTACGTCCTGTTCTCCCTTCCGCTTTTTGGGGCCGTCCCGCTTTCTAGAGCGTTCGCGACAGCCTCGAGCAGCACAGGCAGTTTTCTTGCGACCCCTGGGCGCAGCGCAAAGCGCATTCGCCATGTCAACACTACAGACAACACTAAAACTTATCTCACTTCAGTGCTTGCTGGCTCGTGCGCCACCTCACCATCACCTACCCGACGCGTACAACATTGTCTCCTTTGACAAGCTGGACTACTGCGCGTCGCTGAACAACACCCGCGCCCTGAACGACAAGCGGAACTTCACCTTCTACCAGGGTGACATCACGAACCCCTCCGAGGTCGTCGACTGCCTGGAGCGTTACAACATCGATACCATCTTCCACTTTGCTGCCCAGTCGCACGTCGACCTGAGCTTCGGCAACTCTTACGGCTTTACCCACACCAACGTCTACGGCACCCACGTGCTGCTCGAGGGTGCCAGAAGGTTGGCATCAAGCGCTTCATTCACATCTCCACCGACGAGGTGTACGGCGAGGTTAAAGATGACGATGATGACCTGCTGGAGACCAGCATCCTGGCCCCACTAACCCCTACGCTGCCAGCAAGGCCGCCGCTGAGATGCTTGTCCACTCCTACATGAAGAGCTTCAAGCTGCCCGTCATCATTGTTCGCAGCAACAACGTTTACGGCCCCCACCAGTACCCTGAGAGTGAGTTGACCTGAATACCTTGATTCCTTTGATTGCCTCTTGTTTATTAACCGCTATCTGTAGAGGTCATCCCCAAGTTCACCTGCCTGCTGAACCGTGGCGAGCCTGTTGTCCTGCACGGTGACGGCAGCCCGACCCGCCGCTACCTGTTTGCCGGTGATGCTGCCGATGCCTTCGACACCATCCTGCACCGTGGTGAGATTGGCCACGTCTACAACGTCGGCTCATACGACGAGATCTCCAACTTGGAGCTTGCAGCCACCTGCTGAAGCAGGTTGGCATCCCCCACGACACCCCCGAGGAGTTCAAGAAGTGGGTTAAATACACCCACGACCGCCCCTTCAACGACCACCGTTACGCTGTGGACGGCACCAAGCTGCGCCAGCTCGGCTGGGAGCAGAAGACCAGCTTCGCCGATGGCCTGCGCGTCACTGTCGAATGGTACAAGAGATTCGGTGAGCAGTGGTGGGGCAACATCGGCAAGGTGCTTAGCCCCTTCCCTGTTGTCGTCGACCGCCTCATCGTCTCCGACAAGGAGCCCATCTCGGACAGCCCGGTCACTGCTGCTAAGTCTGCTTAAGCGACCATATTACCGACAATTTCGTGGCTGCTCCTGCGACTGTCAAGAAAGAAAGGAGTCTGCCGCTCCCGAGAGTCCAGGAGTGAGCTCGGCAACCGGACGCGCCTCGGCGGCTGAACTACTCTAATATATCCATCCTTATGTCTCTCTGGGGGGCGGAGCTCGCCGATGTTGCGCATTGCCTGCCTCGGTAAAGGAGGCGGCCGGCCGGCGCCGGTGGGCCATCGGAGATGTACAGACAAGATGCGATGAGATTAAGGAGGACAAGGGCTGTGGGACAAGACAAGCTGGATGGTTATTTTTTTGGTCAGACTGTTTTTTTGGGTATGTGACAACTGGGTTTGGAAGAGATTGAGCCTTTTTTTTGTCGAAACAAGCAACTTTTCTTTCGAATTGTAGCAAATTCTGTTGTAGACATCTGTTTGCTTGGTAAAATTTATTTACTCAATTCTTGAATCTTTCAAGAGACCTGTTATATGGAAATCCCCCCCCCTTTATTATTATAATTACTATCCGCCCTTCTCAGCCACTCCTGACTATTGGCGACTAGCTAGACAGAACCCTCTGGGGTAGAAACTGTCACAGATCTTTGTGGTGTGTGTTTGTGTTGTGTGTTGCGTGCGAAAATCCTGGAAGATACATAATAAGTTGTTGCTAATAGTCCCCAAACTATCCTTCCGAGGCCTCGTTATTAGTATTATGTGCTCCCTCAAAGGGCGTAACTGGTCCTTGTCCTTGTACGCCGGACACTTCGAGGGGGCAGTGCTCGACCGTCTTACACCTGGTTCACGAAGGCGGCTCCGCCTACCGACTTGAATCGCTCCACAGGGGCGGCGACCTACGCTCGACTGTCAACAGCGGGAGGTACGGATTTTTGACCAGAAGAAATCCTGCAAGCTAGGTTGGATATAAAACAATCCGTCTCGAGCCCGGTCTAGGATATGTTGCATGCTATACGCCATGAGAAGCCCGTGGTTCCCCCGATTACATCTAAATGTAATATGCGAGAACAACGACGCCGAGACGGAGCCACAGCCCGCTACCAGATTTTACAAATAGGCATGGCACATTGGGCGATACCGGAGAGAGCTATATCATGGAGGCCTTGGCACTTACAGTACTCGGCGCTCTCTCCGAGGCACAGCGTCACTCTGCCCGGTAGGTTTGCGATGAAGGGATCGGCAGCAGACAACCTGGATTAAGCTGATCTGAAACGCCATCGTGGATGGCAATCTGTGTTAGGTGCATCGTCATGATACCCGGGGGTGAGGTGGGTTGGCCTGAGAGATGCCATGTAAAATCCCTTGTGCTCCTCCAAGCCCCTCATGCTGCTTACCGTACGTATGCAGGTACATCATCTGCAATACTAAAGGACAATAACGGTAGATGGCGGCATATACGTCGAATCGCAAGGCCGCTCCTGTCTCAACCCGGACCCGCCGTTTGAGATCTTGTTGGGACATATTGAGCCCTACGCTGAAGAACCCTCTACGCACCCGCAAAAATGTGTCTGGTGGTTAGGCCGGTGCCCTCACCTTATCTTGTACCTGTGCCGCCCAGTATTACAGTGTCTTACCGCTCCTGATTAGTACATCGTACACTTGATCTGTGGCGTTGTTTCCCTTTCCATTGTTGGATTCTACTATTGGCTTCCACCGTCGGCGCCGGGCCGCATGAGCTGGCTCAAACTAACAAAGTATTGCCGCTCAGCCTGTTGTTCCGGGAGCTTTGACATGCGTTCTTCGACGTAGTAATGTGCCGAAGTCTTGGATCGTGTACGTAATCCTCTTCGTTGCCAAATTTGGTGTTCTTTTGCTATCATTGGTCGACCCGAACCAGGGTGCCAGAGTTTAAGTGTGCCGCAACTAACAGGATCTTGCCAAACCTGTAAACGTATCTTGACAGTATGACTTGGTTGTAGAGAGCTATATCCTCGGAGAAGCACCTGCTATCCATACTAGGCATATACATGTACATGTCCTTGAATTATAGCCTCATAATGACCACTTCTAAATATCGTGTATTTTCTCACGCGCCATGGTATTTCACGATGAGATGCACTGCCCAGATAGAACAAAGAGCACTCCGGCTGCAAATAAAGAATGTGTGGATAACTCTTCTATTCGTATTCGACTGTACCGTGATCCTGTACGACTTCCCAGCTATGAGGAAGCAATACAATTGATCTGGTGGTAACGTGTCTTCTCTCCTCTAAGAATCTAAATGCACCAAAACGCCATAGAGAACTCTTCCTTATGATCAGAAGTCTTCGGTGGCTTTCAGCCGCCTCCTACTTCTGCCAGCCACAACGCTTCTGACTTGGCCAGAGAGTACGCCATCGTACCATCACCAACGGTGCCACCATACCGACAGAATGACTTAATCAACACGGGTGTTTTCTGTTGGCCTGAAGAGGAGGGACATGGTGCAGGCAACAACGGGCATGGAAGACACGGAGGCCGACCGCGCCTTGTCACTGAAAACGCTCACCATGTCTGTCCCGCCGGAAAAAAGCAGCAATTCGGGTAGCCCTGACCGCAATAACGGCAGCAATTTGGCTTCTATCCTTGGGGACCCTTCATCATCACCAAGCTTGCCGGTCAGGCGAAAAGAGAGGCTCTTAGTTCGAGAAGTGGTAGCGCCTAATCAGTTCCTGCAGAGCCTCTGGCACCGTCGGACAGTACTTCGTAGTAGTGCCCTCTCGATACCCTCTACACCCGAACGGTCTCCCCTTTCGACTCCTAGCTCGTCACCTTTCTCGTCAACCTCCTCCCGACGTCAGCCGCACTTCGTATACAGCCCGCTCCTCTCAGTCGCCTCGTTGTGCCCTCTTTACCACCTCCTAGTACTCTCAGACTCGACATCGCAGAGGCTCTGATTGCCACTCCAACTCCCGGCCTCGTTAACTCCCGGTCTCGTTCAGCCTCCCCGACGAAGAAGGTGCCTTTTAGCAGTACACACTCGAGTAGACTGCGTCTATTATGAGGCGCTTGTTGGTGTGTAAAGCAAGACGGCATTCTCAAAGGCTTTGAAAAAGTAGGAGTGGGCGCCCGCATGGGAGAGGGTCTCTTGCGAAGTAAACACTTGAAATAGGCATTCAGACTACGCCAAAAAGCATCGAGGCTAAATATCGTAACGAACGCAAGAAGTACAGACTCTGGAAGGCATTCGCCGCAGCGTCAGGTGTGAGCTAAACGACGAGACCGGTATTTGGCGACAGACAGCGAAGAAAGGTGGCTCTCCTTTTGTACCAAGCTCAAGCGTAATCAGAGCATTGATTGGCTAAGACGTCAGTCTATTGATGACAAAGATGTGTATGCAGCGGTGTTGTTCAACGAGACTGTCGAGGACACTGGTATTGTCATGGCAGAGCCCATTATATACGAAGATGGAGAGGAGGACGGCGAGGCTATACGCGGGAGTGGCTCACGGCGCCGTAGAAGAGATGAAGACGATCCCACTGATGCTGAAAGTAGCCAGGAGTTGCCGGCAGATCTGCTAGCATTCGAAAGTCTCACAGAGGTCACTCGTGGTAAAGACTACCGCATCACCAAGCCCCAGCGCACTTCATCCGTTATGGTGACTGCCTCGGCTAACCTCCGCACTGCTGCTACTAGTTTTTCGAATCCTAAAAATCCAGGCGACTCGGATGTTGCTAACGCTGTCAAGGACTTGATGTTTCATTTCAGTAAGAATCTGACACCAAATGAGGTCAAAAAGTGTATCGATCAGCTTCGTGATAATCGTACGGCGGTGAAAAGGGTCTTCATTGACCAGTGAATTATATAAGCGTATGTAGTGTTTATAGTCTCTTCATATATAATTTCGCCTACTTACACTATAGTCCATGAATTATCTGCTGGGTAGGTGGTCACATGACTTAGCTCCACCTACCACCATATATTAGCCCTGCCCCTGAGAGCCACAGATTCCGGTGCCTTTCTCTCTTAATTATGCATTTACGAGTAGTCTTCTACGAGTATGCACATGCATCGTCCATCGCTATTCTTGACTTACGCGCCGTCGCCACCTCGTCGTCTCTCGATAACGAGACCGCTGCTACATGACGAGACTGCTCCACGGTATATTTGCCTTTGATACAGAGCCTCGCACGCTCTCTAGCAGTGCGTAGAAATCGCTTTTTGCAGCTTCTTCTGCTGTAGATTGAAGGGCACCCTTCGCTTCTCTCCTCTTCGCCTCCTTACTCCGTAACATGAAGTTATGTGCTCGGTGAACGACGACGTCACGAACGGTGAAATACGCTGCAGTGGAGGTTTTAGTCCAGGGCAAATGGCCCAAGGTTTCCTCTATTTAGAACCTGCGATAGACTGGCATACCCTATGGTGATAGCCACGTAATGATAATAATAATAATTCGATGGCGGGATCGATGAAGCCGTTATCTGGTAGCAGAACAGTGTGTTCATGTAACAAAATAAATATTCAACAGCCTCTTGATGACACGCCATACCGAAGAATGGCTGAGATCGAACAGCGAGGCAGCCATACGTTGTGTCGAGTTGTGCGCCATAACCCATAAAAATACAAGCACCTGCCTCTCGCAAGAAATATGAGGCGTTGCTGTTAGTCCTGCACCTTCTTGTAGCCATATAACGAGCTCGTAGAAAGTGTATTTTGGCATACGAAAGGCTTCTTCGAATCGAATAGTAGTACGAATAGCCGAAAACCCGTTGCACCACCTTTTCATCGCGCTCGTTTTTAGGGGGCTCTGCTCCATTCTGCCAGCGGGGGGCCCCAAAGCTAGCATCGTGTAATTGTGTACCACAGGGCGATCGGTAGTGTATGTATTTTTTTCGTACGAGTACATGCACAAGTAGGGTAGGAGCCGGGGAGCGAGGCGAAATTGTGAGCGTTGGGGGCCGGATGTGGCAGGAGCAAACTCACAAGTGGGACCAGAAAACAACTAACAAACGCATCGGCTGCGAGGCGTCTTAGTGTACGGCTGTAAAAGAGTGAGCAGCGCAGGCTACGGGCACCATGGGAAGAGTAAGTGAGTACGAGTATGTGAAGCACTGAAAAGAGCATCGCACATCGCAATTGTCCACTTGGCCATGTCAGAATGCGACGACAACTGGCCAGAGCCTAGTTCAACCTGGGCAACTGGCCGTATGCAGCGACAGCAGAGACAGGAAAGTGGAATGCCCCGGCGCTAGCCCCACATCAACGCCCCAAGGGTCACAGCTTTGCGAATCCCAATGGCGCTTGTTCTCAACTACTTTGTATCCGATTCGTGCTAGTGCCGCCAACGTGTTCAGCGGGAAGACATGGAGCGTTGCTTCTGTTGCTTCTGTTGCTTCTGTTGCTTCTGTTGCGTCTGTCACGTCTTGAGTGACTGGGCTGCAACGGGAGAGATGCTGAGAGGGGCAAGAGTCGAAGTACACCCTTCAGCGCTTCTTCTATCGGCTTTCCCCTCCTCCCTAGGACGCACATTACCCCTTATGGCAGGCTGTTTTTTCCTCCCCCTCTCACGACATATCAACCCGTACTGAGTAGTCAGCTTCTTGGCCAAGGACCAACCTTTAGAACCACAACACTTACCTGCACCTCGTCTACAGCTTTTCAGCACTTTCACCAGGGAATTGCCTCCTTCACTCACATCACCCAAACCCAGCCCGGCCCTGCGACCAAGATCAGGACCCAGGACCCTCTTTCAACACGCCCTGTCTCCCCTGGCGGCCGCACTAAGTTTGCTCCTGTCCTTTCGTTTCTCGACCAGGCCCCGCCCATCCAAGAAAGATCCCAGAAAGATCCCAGAAATCCCAG
Organism: Sporothrix phasma; assembly: GCA_016097075.2. Lineage (NCBI taxonomy): Eukaryota > Fungi > Ascomycota > Sordariomycetes > Ophiostomatales > Ophiostomataceae > Sporothrix > Sporothrix phasma. The sequence continues at coordinate 42,246 of JADMNG010000063.1, read as the reverse complement.
GAAATCCCGAGGAAAAGACACAGAAAATCATTCGAGGTTGGATCTTTTCTTGCTTTGCACTGCAACGGGAAGCACCGCACGACGACCTGCGACGTGCTGCATAGTACATTGTGTAGTGTCTACTTGATTCTCGTTGCTGGCCTCTGCCTCCCTCACTCTTGGACCCGAGCTTGTGGCTCGGCTTTCTGTATCTTGCAACGGCCGCCGTTCACTACTACCTTACTCTCCCTTTGTTTTTTGTTGTTGCTGAACTGGAACTTGCTGGCCCACATCTCCGTTCTCCGTCGTGTCCGCTTGATTGAACTGTTTCTCTCTGCTCATTCACCTCTCGAGTCATTGCTTTGTTTGCTCTCTTATGACACTTTCATCTCCAGCTAGTCTCGGCTGCCCAGCACGCTCCCTTCGCACCAAACGGTCCACTGGTCTTCACAGCCTCTTTCGCATCTTCACGATCCAAGGTCGTCTCTCCGATTTGCCCGACCTTTTCGCCCTGCCGGCTCTTCTCAACAGTTTTGCCATAGCTGAGACACGGAAGCTTTTCCCCTTGTGCGAGACTTTTCAGCCAATTGCGCCCTTGTTTGCGGCTCGCCTCGTACAAGGCCGCGGAACTTACCCCGAGCTATAGACCTCGTGCGCTTCTGGTCCTCTCGCTTTACGCGTCTGTCTACATACCTCTGGGGTTTTTTTTTTATATTTGCAGCCGTCTTCTTGACAAGAGTAGACTGATTAGTGGCCTCAATCATCAGACTCGACAACCACTCCGGCCTTGGAGACAGTTGTTGCTTTTTTTTTTGTTGCAAGGAGGCTTTTGACTGCCGGGTATGCCTCTGCGACGGCTGCGCCACTACAGCGGAAATAGTCGGACACATACGTGATCTTGAGGAGAGGACACGAAACGGAACTCGACAGTACGGGCATTATCGCAATCTAGGAGCCAGAACTTGAGCTTATATTGGAAGTCGACTTCAAGGCCTCGATCTAGGCAGGACGTGCAAACGAGCGACGCTGACACACTCTCTCGCTCCTATTGATCGGAGCAGCAAGACAACCGCGGAAAGGAACATGATCAAACCGTCGACATAGCTAGACAGCAACGGAAAACTTGACCACGGACAACTATTTTGGCGAACAGCGCTGAACATCCCGCGACAGATCCAAACAAAGGACATATACTTGCAGACAGAACAGCCAGTACAGCTGGCTAACCAGGAGTACACAACCTCGGACCGAGCGGTGGTAAGCAGTTTACAGAGCGGCCTTAGTATAAATGGGCACATTTAGCTTATTATCGACAAATTACGCAGAGACGAGGAACTCGCCGACACATATATGGATATGCACGAGAACGTTCTCGAGGTAGATGATGACGACGGTGAGGCGCCGGAGTCGGCTTACGCCACCAACCAGTATCCCGCAATACCAATTCGCTACCGTGTCGACCGCTTCGACGCGGCGGCCACGTAAGTGTTCGATGCGTTATGCGCCCTCAGAATGCTTTTCCTCTATTGCTGGCCATTTCGGTCTCTAACGATATCTTTTCCCATCCGATAGAACTCCTTCCTCTCGGTCTCTTTACGAAGAAGAACTCGACTATGTCATGGAAAACGGCCGTCGTTACTGCGGCGACTATATGTTTCCAAACGATGACCTGGAACAAGACCGCCTGCGAGTTGTTCACCAAGTGTTTTAAATGTGCTCAATTTTGAGCTGACATCCGTCCAACTTGAAGACCCCAAGTACATCCTTGATATTGGCACTGGGACTGGTGAGTGGGCGATTGGCATGGCCGAAGAATACCCTACATGCGAGGTTGTTGGCGTAGACATCTCCGCCATCCAGCCTACAGCTGTGCCTCACAATGTGTTCTTTGAGGTCGACGACTGCGAGGTAAGCCGCTACCATTCGTGTTACTTATATTCCCACTTCTGCTGCACATGTTTTCTGACTGTCGACAATAGGTTGAATGGATGCGGCCTGAGGATACTGTTGACCTCGTCCATCTGCGGGACATGGCAGGCGCCTTTGAAGATTGGGACTTTGTTTTCCGCGAGGCGTTCAGCTGCCTAAAGCCCGGAGGTCATCTCGAAGTCCTTGATTTTCACGACCAGGCGGGCCAGGCACATCACTTCCTCTCCTCTTTCCCAGAAGACGCAAAGATACACTCGTTTGCCCGCGCTATCGACGAAGCCTCAATCAAGGCAAGACGGCGCCGTGGCGCACACCACCTGACGGCCGAACGGCTCGAGCGCTTGGGTTTTGTCGATATTAACATCTCAGAGCGCGCCATTCCGATGAACGCACACAACAACTCGGTCGCCAAAATGTGGCTCATTGCTTGTTTACATACAGTTGAAGCTGGGTCATTGCGCCTTCTCACAAAGTATCTGGACTGGGACCCAGCTCATGTTTTGGAAGCGTGCGAAGAAGTCTGCCAAGAGATCAAGGCCAAGGCCCTGGACCGCTCTGCACCACCTAACAGCCTGCAGAACTCGCTTCGCGTCCTGACGGCCCGAAAACCAACGGTCGATGAGCAAGCTGGCCTGATGATCAGAGACGAGGCAGCGTCGTCTACCGTTGCTACAGTTGCCGACACCGGACTTGCTGTAGACGATGGCAAAAGCGGGTAAGAGAGCATCATTGGTGCATAGCCTCGTCTATAGCTTGTCCTTGTCGTCGCTTTCATTCCCTTCTGCTTTTTACTCTTTCTGACTCATATTTTGGAGCTGGCCATTTTCTTCTCATGCGGTTTTTGTTTGACATATTCTGAATCTCCATTTTACTTTTTTCGTGGTTGTTGCTGGGGACCAGGCTCTCCCCGCCTGATGCATCGACTTCTGGCACTCAATATTATCACACGTACTCTCCTCCATCTCATTGAGCTGAGAAACCACGACTTTGATGTTTATATAGTCTGGCAGATAGCTGAACCGCCATTCACGCTTCTGTGCTGATACCCGACTTCCTCTTCTATAGAACTGGCTTGTTTGTTTACTCCGTCTTTATGGCGGCGGCTTGGATTGGAGGCTTTTAGGCGAATTTGTAAAATGGCACCATCTGTGTGTTCTCATCTTACCACACACACACACACACACATATATGTATATATACGTTGCCAGATTTGTGTTCTTGGAGGCCTATTATATGATGTGTCAAGTGTTATTCCTCTAGTCGAACTCACGTCTATCTATAGCCGTGTCGAGTTTGTGAGCCTTTCTGCAATCCATCGACTTACAAGCGAAAGGACCCTATCTGCGTGTGACATCTGAAATGTGGTCTGCAAAGAATGACAGCATTTAGTCAAGATACGTGTGGTAAACATTGCCAGCTGGTGCGAATACTAGCTCCCAGTACGACGTCCAGATTCCAACACGAGTATTGCTGTTTTGGGGCGTGCTTGGTAGTGCGAGCGCCACCGCCTTTTAGCACCGGTGTCGTAGACAGCGCTTGTTGTATTATCTCATTGTGGAGAGCTTCTATTCCGACCTCCTGCGCACTACTCCCGTACCGCCCCAATCTCTCGCTTCCTTCCACGTCCCGGCCCGCCATCTCTCCCCAAAGGCCATGTGAGAACACCATCAACACGCACAATGGCTTTGGATCCGTCGAGCGGCTTCTCGGCCGCCCCCGGGCTAGCAGACAACAATGGCCTTCCGATCTTTGATGTGCAGCGCGTGCAAATGCAGTTCTCCATCGCAGCCAACTTTGTCGCAGCACAGGTAGCAAACAACGTGCTTGTGCTTGCTCTCTCCAACGGCCGCATCCTCCGCATTGACCTGAACCGTCCCGAAGACATTGACGATATCGACCTTCCTAAACGTCCGTCCGAGATCGGCGTCATTCAGAGGCTCTTCCTCGACCCGACCGCCTCCCACCTGATCATTTGCACCTCGGCCGGCGAGTGCTTCTACCTACATTCCCAGTCGCGCCAACCCAAGCCCCTCGCCCGGCTGCGCGGCGTGCCAATCCAGTCGATTGCCTGGAACCCGTCGCTTCCCACGGCCTCAACCCGCGAGATTCTTGTTGGTGCCGCTGACGGCAACATTTACGAAACCTTTTTGGAACCATCCAACGACTTTTACCGCAAGGAAGACAAGTACATCAAGAGCTTGGTCCGACTGCCGGACGGTGCCATTACTGGTCTTTGGGTCGACGCCCTTCCTGGCCGCTCTGACCAGTCCCGACGCGTACTGGTGGGCACCTCGTCGCGGCTTCTGCACTGGGTGGGAAAGATTGGCCGGGCGCAGGAAGGCGGAGGTTCTGTGTACACAAAACTATTTGAGGCCGAGCAGCCAGTCGTCCATGACTTGGCTTCTTCTTCATCCGGAGGCGCAGCTTCCACAACCCCCCAGCGCCATCGTCTTCTGCCTCGGCACCCGCGTCGACTTCATCGGCATACGCCTCCTCCCTCGTTGTATCGCCGGATCCAGAAGCTGGCAAACCCTATGAAGACGTCAGCCCTGACCGGGCATTCGCCTGGCTCTCCTCACACGGTGTCTACCACGGGAAGCTGCTCGTGGCGCCCCCTAAACCCGAGCTTGGGACAAACGTCTTTGCCGAGTCGAAGCTGATCCCGCGATCGCAGTTGGCCGCTGGCTCCGATGCATCGACTGCTGGCAGGCGGCGCATCACCAACGAACCGATCGACACCATTGCTCTGACACAATGGCATGTGATTAGCCTCGTGGCCGGCCGTATCGTGGCCGCCAACCGCCTGACTGGTGCCGTGGTGTACGACCAGGTTATTCTTGACCCTGGCCAAAAGCCGATTTCGCTGTGCGTGGACCTGCAGAAGAGCACCTTCTGGCTGTTCACGGCCCAGAAATCTTTGAGATAGTCGTTCGCGACGAGGACCGTGATATCTGGAAGATCATGCTGCAGTTGCAGCAGTTTGATGCGGCAATGCAGTGTGCACACAACCCGGCACAGCGCGATGCAGTGGCCACGGCGTCTGGCGACTACCTGCTAGGCAAGGGCCTCTTTGACGAGGCGGCCGGTATCTACGGCAAGAGCAGCAAGCCATTCGAAGACGTGGCTCTCGCCTTGATCGACCGCAATCAGCCCGATGCGCTGCGCAAGTATCTGCTGACAAAGCTCAGCACGTACAAGAAGCCAGGCGTCATGCAGCGGGTGATGGTTGCCAGCTGGCTTGTGGAGATCTTTATGGCGAAGCTCAACTCGCTGGACGACACCATAGTCACAAAGGCCGAGCTGTCGGAGACGCTGGACCCGGCACAGACGCGGGAGCAGCTTGAGCTGGTGCGAGACGAGTTCAAGGCATTTGCGCGCAAACACAAGGCCGACCTGGACCGCAAGACGGTCTACGACATCATTAGCAGCCACGGCCGCGAGGAAGAGCTGCTGTTTTTCGCCGATGCCATCAATGACTATAGCTACGTCTTGTCTTATTGGGTGCAGCGGGAGAAGTGGTCCGAGGCGCTTGCGGTGCTGAAGCGGCAGACCGATGCCGACGCCTTTTACCGCTACAGCAGTGTGCTGATGACACACGTGGCCACGGAGCTGGTCGATGTGCTGTTGCGCCAGGGCAGCAGCATCAACCCGCGCAGCATGATCCCGGCACTGCTGGACTACGACAGCGTTTTCAAGGGACCCATTGCGCAAAACCAGGCAATTCGCTACCTGCAGTACGTGATCACCCAGCTGCACTCGACAGACGCAGCCGTGCACAACACGATTGTGTCCATTTTCGCCTCACATCCGTCGCGCGACGAGGCAGCGCTGCTGTCGTACTTGGAGTCGCAGGGCGACGAGCCGCGGTTCGACCCAGACTTTGCGCTGCGTCTGTGCATCCAGTACAAGCGCGTGCTCTCGTGTGTGCACATCTACACGAACATGGGTCAGTATGTGCAGGCCGTGGACCTAGCGCTGTCGCACGACGCCGTCGAGCTGGCGGCCGTGGTGGCGGACCGGCCGATGAGCAACACGGCGCTGCGCAAGAAGCTATGGCTGGCCGTGGCGCGCAAGGTCATCTCTCAGCAGTCGAATGGCGGCATCAAGACGGCCATTGACTTTTTGAAACGCTGCGACCTACTCAAGATCGAGGACTTGATCCCCTTCTTCCCGACTTTGTCGTCATTGACGACTTCAAGGAGGAGATCTGCGCCGCGCTTGAGGACTACAGCCGCGAGATTGACGGCCTGAAGAAGGAAATGGACGACAGCAGCCAGACAGCGGCCAACATTAAGGTGGACATTGCGGCGCTGGACCACCGGTACGCCATTGTGGAGGCGGGCGAGAAGTGCTACGTCTGCGGACTACCACTGCTGAGCAGGCAATTCTTTGTGTTCCCGTGTCAGCACGCTTTCCACTCAGACTGTCTTGGCCATCGGTGCTGGAGCAGTCCAGCCAGGGCGCAAGGCGCAAGATCCGCGAACTGCAGGTTCAGATCACCAAGGGTCTGGTGACGGGCTCGAAGAAGGACGCAATGGTGGCCGAGCTGGATGCTCTGGTTGCTTCTGCGTGGTGAGTTTTCTTGTTCTTCCTTTCCTCCGCTTGGTAGATCTCCCTACTAACACGTTTTGCAGTATCTTGTGCAGCGACTTTGCCATCAAGAAGATCGACGAGCCCTTTATTCGACCTGACGAGAATAAGAATGAGTGGGCGTTATAGCCGTGCACTGCGCTTAGGGCTGCGGTGCACGCTTCCTGTTATATTATCTGTCTATATCATTGCGCCTGTTCCATATCCAATACACTGTTCTTATTGCATATCAAGTATGTGCATCCTTCGCTGTGCCCCTACCGACCTCTCTCCGCCGATGCCCTCGACGAGGCGTTTTTTGGCGGACTGCTCCTGCGTGCCACGCGTTACTCACATGTCAAACTGTGACATGAAGGGCAATCCAAGTATGGGGACGGCTGGGTAGTCGACGGCGAGTTCCGCAGGCAACGTGCTCAACGCCAAAATCTACATATTTGAGCCTGTCATCAAGCCTCCGGGCAATCAACTCGTCCCCAAACAGCCCAAACAGCTCGGCGAGCTTGGCCTGTCTCTTAATATGCAATGCCATTGATACCAGCCTTGTGGTAACGCACGCGGAACGAGCTGTATTTTTTTTCAGGATCAATGTTAAGAGCGACGGCAAGCAAAACAGGACAAGCATGATCTACGTCGTGGAGAAATTGGAGGCAATAGAGGAAAGAAACAGAGGATACAGAGAAAACAGACCCGTAGGAACGAATCTGAGGGACTGCACTCCACAATGGGAGAACCGGATATCTGCAGACAAGAAGATCACGAGAAAAGAGAAGAAGAAGAAAAGACGAGACACGAATGGAAACACGGTTCGCAACGCTCAATGGCCGGCGATAATAATAGACCTGCAGCTTTCCGTCTGGACAACGAGCAACGTATTGTCTACGTTGCAGACGCATGGAGAAACGGGCTGCGCCTCGAGATTAATCGTGGTCTCTGTGGCAGGTTTCTAGAAACTGGCCACCGCGAGTACAAAGTAGGGCTCTTGCTCTTCGTGCAGACCACAGATTATGCCTGATAATCCGCCGGCCGCGTGTCAGGTTTCGGGCCCGGAACCAGGGGCGCTTGACGTCTGTCTGGAGTACTTCGTACGAGTAGTGTGAGGAACGGTGTGGTATCTTGACCGAGTTTGGTGCTGCCGGTCTGCCGCTGTTGACTGCTCCTTTGTTTGGGCAGCCTTTGACACACTTTGGTTTCAGGAGCCCCAGCCCGTTTTTCGGCCACTTGTGTGCTAGTGTCAATGCCTCCTAGCCGCGCGTCCATTGCAGCAGGACAAAGTACAAAGTATGGCGTACGCCGTACTTCGTCCTCAGACACGCCCCCTCTCCACCCGCGCCCCAAGGACCCAGTGATTGCACAAGAATGACAGGGCGACGACTCGCGGCCAAGGCAAGTCGGCCAAGCAGCGAGTGAGGCCAAGAAAGGCTGGGCCGAGCCAAGAGCCAAGGGGCCAAGCCGCCGTGCAGGGCACGCCCAGATGAAAATAGATGAATGGAAGAGAAGGTGAGTAACCACCAGCAAGAATGGAGCCAGGAGGGCGGAGAAGACTGAAGACTGAAAAAGGGTTGCGACGAACTCAGTCGAGTTGGCAACAGACCCACGAGACGATGAAAACAGATAGGCCCATATCTTTCCAAGAGCCAGCCAAGTGCCGAGACGCTTGGCCCACTGCGCTCTCTTCGAGTTGATGCTTCTCATGAGCTTTTGGTGCTGCCCTTCCTCGACTGTTGACCCTGTCGGCGCCCAAGCCTTTTCTTGAGTCAGTACAGAAGACTAGCCAGACATGACGAGATCCGGTGCCTCGGCCATCCGTGCCTGAGCCTCGTTGAACGTGTGGCCGCCCATCCGTTGGCATCCTGGCCCGCACAAACAGCGTCGCAAAACAGGGCAAGCCCCAGCTCCGTACGAGGTCTCCGTAGTCGAGGCTTCGTCAGTTTGCCTCTCCCCTACTCCGTAGCCTGCACACTTGGCTGCAAACCAAGCCGTGGGCGCCAATAGGCGCTGGCCGTGGATGCACTTGCATCGCTTTTGCCCTCCTGGGTGACGCAAGCAAGCGCCCCAGTATGGGTGCCGTCAACAAACGAGCTACGTTTCTCTTGCACGCAGCCACGCAAGATTACGTTCCTGGCTTGCTCTGGCTCCGGTGCTCCGTTTTCACCGAGGTGCCGTCAGTCTTTGTCCGCTGGGCCTGCCCACTGTATGTAGTACTCGTATATACTTCGTATTGGCAGCTCTCGCGATCTCCTTTCTGGCTCATGTTTGGCATGTCTGGGTCGTCCCCGTCACAAGAACCACTCGTTTGCCTGCCAAGTCCGCATAAACGTCCTGCGAGCCCCATTGACAAGACCCTCCAAGACGTCCCAAGACGCTTGGCCGTTTGTTCTTTTGCACATCGTTCTGCCTTTGCTTCTCTCTTCCACTTTTTCCCTTGCTATCCTCCCCCATTTTCCTTCCAAACCCCTACGAGCACTTCGTGAACCTATCCGCCGCAAATCCAACCGGCCTTGGCAGATCACACAGTTCCGTTCCCTCTCTCCGTCTCTCTCGCTCTCACCTTATTACTGCTCCTTTCTCACGATTAAATCACCTGCGTGGCCTCGCCCTTTCGCTCCGCCTTACTCCGCCTCTCTCTCTGCCTATTTTCCTGCTTTGTTTTGTACTCAGCAGCCATAAGACATAACGTACATATTCCCGGGCCTCCCTCCTATGCCATCTACCGCCACTCGTCGGTCGCTCTCATCAAACTCCAACAAATCGCACTATTTGTTTACGGTGCACATTTCTCATCTACACTTCATACTCTCCCCTTTTTGTTTACTCTACTGGCATTGTATGGCACTATAGTTTCAATCTCCGAGCCTCCCTTTTTCCTTTCTCACATTCTCTCACCGAGGCTCTTGCCTTCGCACCACATAAATCCTCCGCCATGAAGTCCGCCACCATACTGGCCGTTTTGGCCTCTGCTTTCACAGCAGTCACCAACGGGCTGGTCCTGCAACAACGGTCAGACGGTCCTCCGAGAGTCATCAGTATGTCTACCGAGCGGAGAAGAGTCAGCAACCCAGCACAACGAGATCGGTTACGGCGCCGTGCGTCCACCGTGACGGCCAGCCTGGACAACGAAGAGACTCTGTATTTTGTGAATGCAACCCTGGGTACACCAGCACAGTCTCTGCGCCTACATATCGACACCGGCAGCAGTGATCTGTGGGTGAACACTCCCAGCTCGACACTATGCAAGCAGGCATCGCAGCCCTGCGCCTTTGCTGGCACTTACAGCGCAAACGCCTCGTCTTCATATGAATACCTGGGCAGCTATTTCAACATCTCCTACGTGGACGGCTCGGGAGCCAGCGGCGACTACGTGACGGACAAGTTCAGCATCGGCACAAACGGGTCCACTGCGCTCTCACAACTGCAGTTTGGCATCGGCTACTCTAGTTCGTCCTCGCAGGGAATCCTGGGTATCGGCTACGAGGTCAACGAGGTGCAGGTGAATCGTGCCGGCAAGGCGACCTACCGCAATCTACCGGCCCAGATGGTTGAAGACGGCATCATCCAGAGCAACTCCTACAGTCTGTGGCTGAACGACTTGGACGCCGACACTGGCAACATTCTGTTTGGCGGCGTCGACACGGCACAGTACACGGGCTCTCTGCAAACGTTGCCTGTTCAGAAGCAAGCTGGCGTGTACTCCGAGTTCCTCATCACCTTGACGGGCCTGCATCTCGGCACGGCCACACTGGCAAGCAACATGGCCCTGGCTGTTCTGCTGGACTCGGGCTCGTCCCTCACATACCTCCCGACTCCATTGTGCAGACCATCTACAACCAGGTCGGTGCCACTTACGATTCTTCCGAGGGCGCCGCCTATGTGCCCTGCTCGCTGGCCGACAAGGCCAACGCCAGCGTGACCTTTGATTTCTCGAGTCCGTCAATCACAGTTGGCGTCGACGAGCTGGTTCTCGACCTGGTCACAGCCAGTGGCAAGCGTCCGACTTTCCGGAATGGCCAGACAGCCTGCCTGTTCGGCATTGCCCCTGCCGGCAGTGGAACAAACGTCCTGGGCGATACATTCCTACGCTCGGCCTACGTCGTCTACGATCTCGACAACAACCAGATCTCGCTGGCCCAGACTGTCTTCAATGCGACCGCCTCCAACGTGGTGGAAATTGCCTCTGGTAGCTCGGGTGTTCCTGGCGCCACGCTCGTGACCAACTCCGTCGCTGCCACGTCGGGTCTGACGCTCGTCGCCAGCGACAGCAAGAAGAACGGCGCGTCGGCGCTTCCTAGCCAGGCAATCGTTGCTGTTGTGGCCGCGCTGATTTCTTCCACCATTGTCGGACTTGGCCTCATCCTGGCTTAAGCTCTGTTCGCAGTGCTGTTCCCGTTGTTTCATCATGCACTTTCTTCCCTTATTACTTGCTTATTGGCATAGCGACAGCATATGGGATCGTGGCGTTTTATTTTGGTGCCATTTTTCGAAATAGAAGATTACAAGGCTGGGCATGAGACACTTTGATAGGATCTGATGACATCAAGGTCGAGGTTTTTTTGAACAGCTAGAGCTAGATATCCTTCTGCTCGTTCTGGGCTCTTTCTGGAGCATGGAGTTACGGGTTACGGTTTGCTCTATATATTGTCCTGCTGGACAACTCATCATACTATTAGCGTGAGATCTTCTGCATCTATGAACGATATACCATTCACTCAAACACCCACTCCATATGATCAGATCTTTTGTGCGCCAGAGGTCTACTCATTGAATGCTGCCGAGAAACTCGTATGCCCATGGGCTCATCTAGCACTACTTTTATTCAAGCTAAATTTACAGCAGCTTGGCATACGCGAGCAACAATCTCGTCTCATGGTCCTACTGCGTGATTACTTCTAGCTTTGTGTCCCCCCCCCCCCCCGCTCTTGACTTGTTTTACTCAACGCCGCGGTGTGTCTTCTATTTGTTCTTGGCAACTGTGGTCCGGTGACACAGGGTCTATCCGTCCAACAGAGGACTGACCAGGAACGACTTGGGCTGTGCAACGGACAAGATCCCAAATCTTCATTGACAAGAGACCCGAGGAGCGTTGGTATCAAGGCGACTGAAAAAGGAGTACCTACAATGGGCAGCCCATGAACGAGTGCAAGAGAGGCAGCACGACGTATTGCACGTCTCGGATGATTCCATGAGTGTAAACGAATCGAGACTATCTTGGCCGGTATCGAGCGCCTACCCGTGACAACCGACAACCAAAAACGTATACTCGTGGCACATGTTGTCGCGGCGGCTCTCCATCGTGGATGGTCGCGGACGGGAAACAGACGCAAAAGCGGCCGAGTGGACGCGTGCCGGGCACCGTTACGAGATGCACGGGCGGCGGCACACTCATGTGGCCGACGAGCTGTCCTAGCAGCAGCAGGGAAATCTTTTCTGACCATCGAATACAACCAGACGTCACGAGGCTACGAGGTGAGCAGAGTCAGGCATGTCAAAATGAGTAGTCAACATAGCAATGATCGGTTGCAAATAAAGCATTCCCGTTGTATGTGTTGATGTGTATACATAATGTGTATTACGAGATCCAGCTCCGCACGCATGCTGAAGAAAAGTCGTTGGTCCTAATAGGGAGTGTGAAATGGAAAGAAAGGTGCGCTCATGGTCGTCGTTTCAAAAAGGGTCCTGGAGAAGAGAAAAATGGGGAGAATATGAAGCCAAAAAAAGAGTAACACAATCAACCAAAAACAAAGCACGTCTCTGGATCCAGTGAAAGAAGAAAAGACAGCAAGAAGAAAAGGCTGAGAGATCGAGGTTCCTTCAAATCCTTTCATGTGATGGGAGTCAGGAACGGACTGGCCAGCAGGTCATCTGCGCTGGGCCGCTTGGTATGGTCCATCTCAAACGTCTGGCTCAGGAAGAGCTTGGCCTCCTCACTGGCATCCTCGGGATCGTCGGTGCCGCCTTGGCACCGCCAATCTTGAAGATGGCCTGCAGCTGCGTGCAGTCGGGAAAGGGGTGTGTGCCCGTCATCATCTCACGACCAGGCAGCCAGCGACCAGATGTCGGCCTTGCGCGTGTAGCTCGTGCGCTTGACCACCTCGGGCGCCATCCAGAAGACAGAGCCCTGCATGGACGGCCGGTTCTTGCTGTTGTTGGCGCCGTTGAGAATGTTGGTTGCCTCGACCTTCTTGGAGATACCAAAGTCGGATATCTTGATGGTACCCTTGTTGTCCACGAGGATGTTGGCACCTTGATGTCACGGTGGATGATATCGCGATGGTGCAGGTACGACAGGCCGTGCAGGATCTGGCGGACAAAGCTGCGCACAAGTGGCTCGGGAGCGCACCGTACGAGTTGAGCATCGTCTGCACAGAACCTCCAGGCACGTACTCGAGGAAAATGTTGAGGAAGTCGGTCGAAGAACCGCAGCCGAGGTACTGCACAATGTTGGGGTGGCGGAGATCGCGGAGGAGACTGATTTCACGCTTGAGCGCCTCAATCATGCTCTTCTTGCGCGAGTCAATCTGGCCGTTGGCGCCAGGAGAAGGTGCCTCGACTTGCTTGACGGCCAGCAGCTCGCCCGTAACGGCGTGCAGGGCGAGGTACACGCAGCCAAACGAGCCAGAACCAATCAGAGCACCCTTCATCCACTTGCTCTCATCCCAGGAGTCGCCCGCGAGGAAACTCGAAAGCACCTCATCGGCACCCTCACCATCAGCATCCAGGGCCTGGCTCACCTCCTTCAAAGAGCTGGAGCCGGAGCCGGTGGTAGTCGTCTCGTCGTAGAAACTGTGGCGGATGAGGTTGCCCTCGGGATCTGTGATGCTGACCGCGGCAGTGTCAGAGCCGCTATCAGCGTATGAAACGTACGACTTGCGGTTGGGCTCCATGGGCGACTGCTCCTCTTGGAGCGTGTCCAGCATGGAAGAGGCAATAGAGTCACGGTAAGCATGGGGCGCGCGAATGCTGCGCTGGTCCCGCTGCTGGACCTTGGCCAACTGGCCGGCGGTGTTCAGCCAGCTGTCGGCAATGGTAGGGATAGGGGGCGCATCCTGGATACTAGAGGCAAAGCTGAAGTTGCTGGCCACACTGAGGCGGCTGTTAACCTTGCTCAAGCGTGCCGAGCGTCTCATAGACAAACGGGCTGTGCGGTCGATGTCCTCGCGCGGCTGGTCAGGGAAGTAAGTAGTCAAGTCTGAGGCAATCAGCTCGCTGGGCGGACGCAGGCCACCAAACTGTCTCAAAACACCCTTTCCGCGAACGGGCGGGCGAAGGGTATCGACGGGGCCGGGCGTTCAAGATCGCGAGCAGCATTATTCACATTACGCTCGCGGTCGTCCTGGTAGGTCACCGGAGACAGAGGAGGCTGTTGGTGTTTTAAGTTGTCCCAGCTCTTCACCGAGCACCTTCTGGACCTTGAGCTGGCTCCGCTTTTCTACTGTGGGCAGGCTGTGGCCGTGGTTCTGCTGTAGCTCTTCCATTGCAATGGCAGAGGCTCTCTCCAGCTCGGAGCGGCCAGGCTCGCCAGATGGAACTCGGCGGAGAATGAGACGGTTTCGTTCGGGGCGCGTCTGGTCCTTGATAATGCGCCAAAGCTCGGTATCGCTCAGGCGGATGCATTGTTGGGGGTCGGGATCGACGCCGTTCAAGACCCAGAAGCAGTAGTTCCGTTCGTGGTCTTCGCGAAGGGCAAACTTCCGCAGGGTTACGCGCATAACTTCTTCGCAGGTTTTGCAATCGGCAATCTTGACGACTTTTGTGACGCCGCCGGTTGAGATCACGCGGATTACGTCTTGGTTCTGTGGTAGAGCAGCCATCAGAGAACCGTCCATGCTAGAGTTGTTGCGGGTGTGTGCCACTACCAGACGGCCGGCAGACTGTGCAGGTACAGAGTCCGGGGAAGGGGCGGGGAAGCGGCTTACGGCTGTAGCCGTCGCCTGGCCAGAATATGCCTGGTTTGGAGTCGGATATCTGCCCGGGCGCGCGGTGCGCAGCTGCTCGCACTTGAGGGAGGGGAGTTTGGACGAGAGGACTTGGCACCGATGCCTTCGAGGGCCAGAGAGGAGAGATCGATCTGGCGGGAGTACCGTTTGTTGGCGGTCGGTGTGGGGAGAGCAGAGCGGCCTTGGTTTACGATGCGGGGCGAGCCCGAAGAGGGACGTATTGGATGTCCAGACCGCCAAAGGATTCCTGTTGGACGTGTGAGAAGGAGAACGAGGGAGCGCACCAGGGAAATGTTGAAAATGGAAGAGGAGAGAGAGAGGGGGGGGCGGGGAGTTGAAGATGGTAATAGGTTGGGGCAGGCTCAGATAGCAAATAAGCAAAACAAGCAATGCAACCAAGGAAAAGCAACGTACCCTATTCCGCTTCTTTTGGTTTGCGTAGGCCTTTGTCCGCAGTTTTTTTATGCTGAGGAAGAGGCGAACGCGATCGCCAACCTTGTCGATGCCATCTCCTTGAGAACCTCCTTGTCCATCTCAAGCAGATTCTCGCCGTTGATGTGGTTTTTCCGGAACATCTTCTCGTAGTCGCCGCACTTGACGCTTCGAAGGTATTCGCATACACGTTCTTCGTCCCAATTCTTGACGGAGTCGGGCCCGTCTGAGTCGGAGAATTCCGAGTCCGTCGGGCTGGCGAAAGACGGATTTGTGGCAGCCGGAGCGACCAGAGCTCGCCGGTAGGAGCGTAGACTGTGGACGGCGTCGGCATACCCGAGACGAGGCCAGCCGATGACTGCCCGCCGAGATTCGGCGGTATGGCGACTTTGCAGCCAGCATCGCATGTATGTCGTTTGTCGTGTGTGGATGGAAGAGCAAGAGATTCAAGCCTTTGTCAAAGAATCCTCTGGCGAGGAACGACGGTGAACGATCCGCCGCTTCTTTTTGTTCGCGGGGTTTGTCGTCGGGTGTCGAGGTATCAGTACGCTGTCGTGTAGGCCGCCGGCGGACTATGGTGGTGTTTATGAGGTATTTGTACTGGGGAAGCGAGTGTACTCGTATGTTCGTTCGTCTGCTCGTCTGCCGTTCTTCGTAGACGCGTCTCTTGCGTGGGTCTCTGACCGAGACGAGAGAAAAAGACCGATGAACGAGGACAGCGCAAACGTCAGCCAGACGCGAGAACGTGTTCTGAGGGCACAGACAGGCCAGGCGGGCGTGCGGCGGTTTTGTCAAAAGACAAATGGAAAAGGCAGCAGGGACAGACTCCGGCGAGGAAAAGCAAGGCAGGCGTGGGTGCACCGGGTTTCAAATAGGAAGATGGGGGACAGAGGGAAAGGCGAAGGAGCAGGAGAAAGGAGGGGTGTAAGACAAGGGTTGGCGGCGACAGAAGAGAGAAATAAGGGTAGATGGAACAGGGGTAACGGACAAAGGCGCTGCTGGGTGTTGCTTCGTTGGGTGTGCAGAAAAAGAAACGTGTGTGTGAGTTGTACTTTGTACGAACGTCGCCGTTGTTGCCGCTCAAGGACCGTGGATCCAGTCGGAAAGGTATGTGGTCTGGTGGAGGATAAGAGGCGAGAAACAAGCAGACGAGGAGACTACTCGCAATGGTGCTCGAAGGGCGAGTGCCGAGTGCCAAAAGAGACAAACGAGCAGGACGACGAGAGAAGGACGACGGAGGACAAAAAGGAGAAAGTGGGCGTTGGGAGAGGACGAAATGGGGGGGGGGGCAGAGGCGAGAACGCGTTACACAGCCGGGACACTGTCGAAAGGCGATGCGGTGTCCCGTTGACAGACAAAAGCAGGAGCAGCACTGGGCAGTTGGTTGCTGGTTGTCTGGGGTCGATGCATGGGAAATGCCGACACGAGAGGCGCCCGTGATGGCGAGAGGAGGGATTGACGATGGCGATGGAGAAATGTCCAGTGTGCGTGGAAAAGTGGAGGAGTTTCAGTGGAGTGTGGACGACTTGGAGCTCGTCTCTGGACACTGCAGGTGAGGCTGTTTTCTCGGTCGTTTTATCTTTGTAAACAGTGGAAGCGCTCTCTTTGCGTCTTCCCAACTACTTCGTACAGTGCAGGGGCGTCCTGCAGCCTGCAGCCCCTTAGCCTAACGGCTCCGCCGGGTCCTCAGTTGCGACCAAATGGTTCTTTGCTTCTTCGCTGCTGTTCCTGTCTTGGGAAAGGGGGCGGGGCGCCTGTTTTAGCGTGGTGCTCTTTCCCTTCTGGCGCGGCGAGACGGGCTCGGATTGGCTGGTGGTAGAGCGTTCACCAGGTCCAGTGCCTTGGAGGGAAGGTGGCGTAGTATCTGTCATGGGCAGCAGATGTACAAAGTACCAAAATGCTCCGTTAAGCACATTCTGCCTCTGCTGCTTTTTCTGCAACGTGCACCGCCTTACAAAGTCAGAGAATGCGCCCAAAATAGCCCCAAAGCTCCCTCCAATCAGCCAGGACGACCCCTGGAGCCACCTATCATTATGGCGCTGCTAGACAATGCCTCCATCTGGATGATCGTGAGTAGCAGGAAAAAGGAGGAAACGTTTGTTTTGCTGTTTATCTACAAACGCCCCGTTCTAAAGCAGTTGCCGTACGAAAACAAGTGCGACCAGTACCAAGTAACAGCAAGGACTTAGTACGCGGCCACTACTTTGTATGGAAAAACGGGAAGTGGATGGAGCAACTTTGTGTCTGCCCGTTCCTCTTGACTATGCGAGATAACGTATCTTACTCCGTACTCTGTATCACCGCTCGCTGTCTCCCTTCCCTCTTCCACCTTCTCGCTCCACGCCCCGCGGCAAGATGAGCACCGACGAAGTACTTCATACAGCTTCAATTGGACCATCGTCTGCTCATCGTATGCACCCTGAACAAACACCAACAAATCAAAGAAAGGAGCCGCTGTCCTAGGCTCACTCTTTGTCAGGCGCCCGCTGGTGTGAAACGTGCCAGAGCGCACGGACCAGCCGACGAGCGCTTTTGACGAGTCAAACCAGTCACAGGCCGTCTTCTGTGCCTATCTCGCCGGTTTCCTAGCGCAGTCACCCACTGAAGCCATCAACAGCCTCGCTGTAAGATTGCGGAACTGCTGCTGCACATGTAATACTCAGTATCGTATGCACGTCAACCACATGGCGAGGACCTGGTGGATGAACAAGTAGTCCAGGTTTACTTTGTAGTCGCACTGGCGCTGAGATTGTGAAACACGCTGTCTACGGCACACTAACGTAGGGGCCCAATAGTTTAGGGGCTACGTAGCTGCGGTGAAAAATGGCACTTGCTGGGCAAATGGCGCAGGATCAGCTCAACGCAGAACGGAAAAGACAATGTCTGGACACTGCTTGATTCTCTATTTGCGCTTCAGCAAGAGAGATGCACGAAGTATGGGAGACGAGGAAAGCCACGAGACAGAGTGAGGGATAAATTGGGCAAAGGGGATCATGACAGGCGACAAAGAGCAGCAGGACGGGGGCGCATCCAGGTGGCAAGGATGGACAACGAGCCCTACCGTCCAGAAATCGCGGGACGAGATTACGGAACAACTCGTAGAACAAGAAAGGCGCAAAGAGCACAAAACACGATGCGTGGTTCTGTGCGTGCATGAGGCTGTGTTGCGACGTGAACGGGTACATCACAGGGATAGTCCGAGGCTGTGAAGGGCGAATGTAATTCATAGGCCTGACGTGAAGGAGGGTGTGATGAGCGTGTGTGCTGGGCCATGATAGAATGCATGTGGAAGGCCTGGGAGGGAAGTGTATGTGGGTTATGTCGTACGAGTGAGTGTAAAGGAAAGCATGAATGACAAATCAAGGCACAAGGAGCCGTTTGTATCGTCAACGACCGAGCTTCACAATGAGAGGAAAGAAGAGGGACCCGTTGAGGATCATCACGACAATGGTCGTCGCGGGGGCTAGTAGAGGGCCTTGTATGGATGCATACTACGAAAGGGTATCGAGATGAGCTCATCGTGATCTATCATGAAAGCATGCCATGATCAAGTGCCTAGCGGTGCTTGACGGTGCATTGGGCGCGGACAATTGTGAGATGTTTGGCATTGTGCCTTTCACCCCGTAGTACGGAGTAATAATTTGACGCTGGGGCGCGGGGAATGTTTCCATGCACCAGTAAACAAGCCAAGGGAAGGCAGAGTGACTTCCGACGATGGTAGACGATAGACGAATTAGGCGACGGCAGGCGAGGACAGAGACACAATGGGTGTGAAAGGCGGGTCCGCATATGGTTGCCGAGCATGCGATGCTGAAAATCGGGATGAGCCGTCATGCGACGATACAGAGTGGAGGTATGTGATGGCGAGCAGTGAATTTTCCTGACAGGTGGCAGTCTATGCTTCCAGGCGATCACTTGAGCTCGTCAACGGCGGTCGGTTAGCGGTACTGGAAACAATAGGGGAGTACTTCGTATGGCATGGGGGAAGACAGGGGAGAAACAGGATGAGAAGTGCACCCGTGATGATTACGTGAGATACGTTCTCTACCAGCAACGCGCAGAACCAGGGCGCGATTTTGAAAAGCACTCAACAGGGGGGGGGGGTAGGAAACCTGAAACAAGGAAACAATCCCATGCAGCCAAGGAAGGCGACGAGGGCACGAAGCCAGGCAGACGTACGTCTACTCGTACAACCCTGCAATAAGAAGCATCTCACTGGGCACGACAAGAAGCAACCCCCCTCCAAGAAGGGGCTTTGCCATCTTGAAACCCGCCATGTTTCGACAAACGCTGGGACCCCAATCCACACATGATCGGTGGCAAAATGGCAAGCCAGGACGCAAATAGGAACAAGGACTGACCGACAAGTCTGGGAATCTGATAGCTATCCTGGATCTTACGTTGATAACATTTACTTACTGTATATTTGGCAGCTATCACAAAAACAAGCAGAATCGTGAGGTTTGCTTTGGTCATGCAACTACGAGGGACCATTGCAGAGTATCTGTTGAATATCGGAGTTATCTGGTCGACAAGCACGTACCGCGCTCTTTCTTCTGATGTTTTCACGACCCTACTCTTCTTACTTCGTACATGTGTACTGTTGTCACAATTGATGGACAGTGCCGAATCTGCCACGTCCACGCCGTCAAAGCTTGATCATGTTTCGAAACATGGATGTTCCACATCTAGAAACTATGCATTACATAAGGGCATGAGAACCTGAGCAAAGATGGCTTGCCAACAAGAGAGAAAAAGGCGCCCATCAGAAATAAAGATAGAGACACCGGTGTCTCTTGAAATAACAATATGATACGGTGGTTTTCCAAACTGACTTCTCATTGCTTTTCGCCAAACCAATTACGGAGAAGTGAGGCAATTTCAAAAGCGACACAAAAGCAGTCGAAGTTGCATAGGACAGATCGAAACAAAACAGAAACGAGACTGTCCGTGTGCCACGCTCAGCATCGCCAAACACCGTGCTGTTTCTTTCACTGGCGTCTTTGCGGTAGTCGAATGTTTGCGGCTCATCCACGGTATGGGGACGGGAACAACACCGAAACTGCTCGTACGGGGTCGTTCTCGTGCCTTCACCCTGCCATTTTACAGTCGCACACGGGCACCAGGCGTGCGACAGATACGAAGCAGCATGGGTGGCCGGTCTTCCAATCCCGTTCTCGGTCAACAACCCAGCATGAGCGCATACGAAGTACACAAAAACGCACGAGAGAACCCGAATTGGCCGCTCGCCCCCTCTCGGCCGTGGAACATTTTCTCGTGCGCGGGCGGAGTAATTCGTTCAGCTAGAGCGCATGGGAAGGCAACTCAAGATGATATGCGAAATGAGGCAAATGGGCATAATACGTACTTCGTATGTAGTCGGCACTCAGAAACAAGCCTCGGTCATCATTTGAGCATTCCATACCGGCTGCGATTCTCGTTTGTTCTTCATTTTCCCCATCAAAATCGGCATGCTTGTATTTATGGTGTCGGAAGAACAAAGAACACGCGGCCCGAAGCATTTGCCAGAACTGGACAGAAAATCGCCGCAGAAGACAATAGAAACACGCGCACCAGTGACGTCTGGCATCGACAGCTGAAAAAGTTCGCAGGCCCACGAAGCTAGCCAGATAAACACCGGCGGATCTCGCCGCCAAGACCCCGCGGTTTGGGATACTAATAGAAAAAGACGGCGAAGGATCTGTTTGCGAATCGATCATCGAGCATCGAGGGCTTGGCCAGGCCACGCTCTGCCCGAAGGACCCAAATTACGCTGTGCTCCTACACATAATATGGAGCCTTTCTGGCCTCTGCAGGTCTCGTTTTCCGCAGGGCGCCTTTTCTGTCCCACTCCAATCAGCCGCCGCTCGGCCACCGCCTATTGCTCTTGAGGATTTCTTCAGGTGCTATCCACCCGAATTCAGAGACGGGCCCACAACAAAGTGATGCCATCAACGCGTGGCATGGCTCTTGGAGACGCAGTTCTCCGCCTCGTGCACCGACGTGTTCTGATGAATACACCCTATTACGTCGTATCGGCAGCCCGCCAGGTTTTGTCCTGTTTTGTGGGCCCTGCAGCGTTGCACTCGCAGAACGTACGAAGCAAAACCAAGCGTTGACGCGTATGAAGATGCGCAGTATCGAATCGCACCAGATGCTCTACGAAGTACTTTGTAGAGGACGTACAGAGTATGTTATCGTACACTTGCTCTATTTCTTAGCTTTTTTCTTCTTTTTTCTTTTTGGCTCGATGGCGTTTTCCCGACTCTCTTGATAGATGAGTGCATTTCCAATCGGGAAGAGTCAGCTGCAGAGGTTATCGGCCTCTTGCAGCATGCACTTTGGCTTCTGAGACGGGGAATTCCAGTCGGTTCCTGGCGAGACACAGCCAACGGAAACGGTCGCCACGACTACCACAGAAAGGAAGAAGCTCGTACGAGTAAATCTCAAAGACAAGATATGACCCTGCACGCCCGGGCCTTGCACACCACACTACCAAGAAAGTCCGCCGAACGCAGCGGGGTCTGGTACGGCCAAAACGGCCAAACATGCCCGATAGTCTCGATTTTCCAGCTCAACCAGGACCAAGTTCAAGGCGAGGCCCTCTAGCACTTTGCGCCCCGCCCATCCCATTGGCCAATGCCCCTCCCCGGCTGAGAGCAGGATGGAGGGAGGCAGACGATAGCATCATCGGCAGCCCACCGCGTGCCCACCAGGCCAAGAGGGAAGCAGAAAAGGTCATAAACTCATACACAGAGGCTAAGATAACACACGATCAAACAAAGAGTCGAAAAGGACTGCGCCAGTCCGCAACTAGACACCACGAAAACGCCGGCTGGCGATCGCGTCCGTCCTGGCGCTGCCCGTCATTTAAAGCTTTTCGCGGCCGCGATCGCTTCGGGCACAGCACTATCGAGGCTATCTACTCAGTACGCCGTCCGTACCGGACCGCATCTTTGCCGTGGCACAGAGGCGAGGCACAGAGGCACAAAATGGCTTCGAATGCCACCGTACCATCTATCGCCAGAGACGATTGTGGCCCTCAAGTACGAATAGCGTTCTTTCATCGAGCCATACGAAGTAATATCGGTGTCGTTTCCGCCTCATTATCCCTTTGGAGGGGCCAAGGGGGATGGATCGGCGAAAGGCGAGATGGCTCTGTTCCTGTCCGTTCCTGCCTTGGCCGTCTGGTAACATCAAGGTTCTACCTTTCGTCTCGTAGACACAACGAGCATCACTCCTCCTTTCCTCTTTCCATCTCTCCCATCTCCGAATCGGCTCGACCTCGTAGTAAGATGCACGTACTGAGTAACTGCCTCCTCCCCTCGCGACCCCACGACGCCTTCCTGCCTTTCCACCAAAACCCTCGTAAAGCGCTTGATGTAACCTGCGCTAATGGGCTGCCTCGATGGCACTAAACCAAAACAAGGAAACTACAGCCATGCAAAGGCAAGCACACCGACCGCTGGGTGCGCCTTCCCTGCTTTTACTCGTAAACTCCTCGATTGCAAAGGGTTAAATTATTGTCGGCCTGCCAGCCGTGTGTGCGTGTGCCGTGTTTCTTCCCAGAATCCCAGAAGTTGGGCTTTTTTTTCGCGGGCGCGGTCTGATCTCTGAATAACCTCACTTGCTTCTCTTTCCTTACCTTCTTCTCACCTTGGTCGTCCATTTTGATCGCTCGCTACCCCATCTGTCGCCCCCCATCTCGCTCCATTCCACAGGCTCGCGTGGCCCTCGAATTCCACGCTGCTGCTGCTGTCCAGCATATCCCGCCCACCGTCTTCTGTTTCCGGCCGTGGTCTCACTCGATCTTGTTTGGCACCACGTCGGACACCGTAATGCGGCTGAGACACCTTGACTCGGATCTGAGTTTTACCAGCAATTGCCCTGACTGGCGGTCTGTTCAGACGACAAAGAGAGTTATTTGCCGGTGACAACAGGCAACGAAAGCACGGCAGGCTCAAGAGTCGAGGCATTGTGACGGACAGAGCAGCCATCCGCGGCCCTGTCGTTCGTTTCTGGTCGTCTCTGCTCTCCTAGTCCGTCTCTCGTTTGCTTCGTCGTTCCATGCCACTGATGTCTTGGGCCCGTGTCGAGTAGCATTCCCAGACGCTCTTTCTCACTGTTCTTTTCACGACTATCTCTCTTTAAGTCTGCGTCTTTGCTCTGCCAACTCAATCGCTATCCGATCTCTCCTTGTCACTCCCGCTTCTGTCTCTCGCTTTTCCCGTCTCGTCTCGTCACATTACCGACGTTTTGTCGGCTCTCTTAAACCAAGCCGATTGCCACCTTTTGCAGCCTCCGTCATTGTTCTTCGTCTTTTTGTTTTGTTTTCTTTTCTTTCGCCTTCTTCCTCCGCGTTTCCGAAACCCCCCTTTCATCTCTCATACTGTGTTGGCTTTGTCAGTCGATTTCCTTGTCTCCATCGGATACTACTTGGAAAAATACCTGCTTTGGCGCCCACTCCGGCCTTCTGTTGCTGACTGACGGCGATCCCAAGCTCCAAAACAGCTTGCATCAACAACGACCCACCTCAACCTCCTTTATCGCCTCCGCACTCTGCACATCCGATCAAATAGACATCGACAACAAAAGGCCTGGCCTGCCCACATAGGCTTTCCTTATCTGCTTCACACGTCAAATCTGGCCAAAAACAAACGCCGACAATAGCTCTCACCAACGCTTTTTCCTGCATCTCGCCAACCTGCACAACACACAATGGATATTCTTCGCCGGAAAAGAAACAATGGCACGCAACAGGCCAGCATGCCACCGCCGTCTGCTCCCTCGCTCACATTTACGCCCATCTTGCCCGCCTCGCCCATTTCTCCTTGCAGCGTATCTACGAGCACAAGCAACGGGTCCAATGGGGCCTCATCGGCCGCAGCCATCAGCAAATCCAAGTCCAGAGTGACGTGCCTGGCTTGACTGCCAACTCGCGCACGAGCTCTATAGACAGCAACAAAAGCGGCTTCTTTCATGGCTATATGCCACGAGCTATGCGGACACTGAGCCGTGGCTCTACGACTTCGATGCGACAGTCAGCCGCGTCCTCTACCACATCCATGGCCACGGCGGCAACCTCACCAGACTCGACGCCTTCATCTTCTTCACCGCAACAGCAATTTATGTCCCAATTTCCTCGCAAGGTTCTCCGCAAATCGCACAAGCGCATGTCGTCCAGCCACGACCTCCACAGCCGTCGCGGATCGACTAGCTCAGATGTCTTTAGCCGCGTGTCCCGGGCCTCGACCACTCTGAGTGGCAGCTCCTCAAGCAACGTCATCGACTGGCGCATCCAGCCCGTCGAGATGCACACCTCGCTCGACTATCCCGAGTCGCAGTCTTCCAAGAACCGGCTAAGCTACCTCGTTGCCACCGCCGACTACATCATCATCTTCAAGACACGGGCCGATGCCTTTGCCGCCTTGCCACAGCTGGCCGATGTTGCTGCCCAGAGCCCAGACAGCGTCACAACATCAAAGCCCTCCATGCTGCCACCCTCTGATCCGGCCCATGTCATCCTCTACACGCAATCATCTCCGTCTTTCGTGCCGAGACCATTGCGTGGCCCCTTTGGCATTGAGATCTGGTGGCGCTTGCCATACCCCGCCATTGCTACGTGCAGCACAACCGTCTACCTCAAGGACGGCCGAGACCGGGAGAATTATCTGGATATGCTTGCCTCCATGGTCAAGATTCGCAATCAAGACCAACCCGACGCATCACGTGTCTACTATGAAGTGGAGGAGTGCATTCGCAAGATCTTCCAGGCAGAGGAGCCCGGCTTCACCAACACCATCCCGAGGTTTCCCCGTCGTCTACCGCAATGCCCCCGACCGTATCAAGTCCAAGGCCGATGAAAAACAACTCAAGAAGGGCCAGATTGAAGGTGTCTCGTCTCACTACCTGGTTGTTGGTGTCAACCTATGCTTCTTCATTCAGATTAGCCGCGCCTCCGCCGTGCAGTCGACTGCCCTTGAGGTCAAGTATCAGACGTGTGGCATCGTCACGCTCGAGTCTTTTACAGCCGATTGGTCATCTCGTGATGAGCGGTTCGCTATGCGGTTCCGGGACCCCTTCAAGAGCCCCGTTGGCCTCGAGCTGTCAAGTCGCCACTACCGCCGCATTATCCTGACACTCACAAAGGCCGACAAGTTCCTGAAGCCCGCTTGGCCGACACAATGGCAGATCCAAGAGGTGTTCCACGTCGCGGGCCTCCCGACACCACAGCACATTGTTGCGGGCGAGGACTTTGTGGCTTCCAACGGACACTCTCTGCTTTCTATGCTGCATATCGGTGTAACCCTGTGGACTGGGAAATTAACTGGCGCACCCCCTTTGCGCCCGAGTTCCGTGTGCTCCCTTCAACAACGGGAGTATACACTGAGCTGCAGCTTTTGCCGTCCTGCGCGCCCTGCGGTACAACGACTACTTTAAATCTTTGTCTCTCTGTGACGTGGACCTGTCTAGTCTCCTAGACAAGTACGACAGCCCCCGGAAGGGCAACGTCGCTTACATGAGTCGCAATGGTGAGAATCCCCTTAGTGCACAGTAGTATATTGGGTTTGGCGCTTTTTTACCTTGGAGCTGCGGTTGCTAACACTTTGTGCCCCTTTGCCCCTGGCTAGGAGTCTGCTTGACCTCGCACGAAACCTCTCTGGTTCAAAAGGCCAGCATCCTTTACCAAGAATTCCACGCTCTGGCGTTCGCCTCTGGCAAGATCAGGCAGATTGATTTTACCAACTGTCTGCCCGCTCTTCAAAAGGGCGGCGATGCGAGCAGCCGCAGCGTCCAGTTTGTTGTTCCTATCATGAACCTTTTGGCTGCCGGCTTGACTCGTTGTAATCGGCTTCTTCTTCGGGGCTGCTACCTCGGGATATTGATGTCGAGAGTCTCGGTATGTTCCCTCACAAACAAGTCCCCGTGCAGTCACTGTCAGAAGACCAAGCACTAACACCGTGGCTTAGCTGGGTGTGTTTCTCCCTCGCCTGGCGACCAGCCTGATGGAACTATTGCCCCAGGCCAGGAGGCAGTCAGCCTGGAAGCTCTTGACGTGGCCAGCTGTGGCCTGTCTGACCAGCATATGAAGATGCTGTTCCAGGCGCTTTGCCAGTCTGCCTGGACGCTGCAAGTGCTGGATGTTTCACAAAACTTCGGCCGTTCCCCGGCAGCTCTGATTCAGCAGTTTATGGAATCAGTCGGCAGCTTAAGACAACTCAACCTCTCCAGCTGCATCACGGGCACCTTTGAGGGCGAGCTGCTGCCACTCGAGGTCCTTGACCGGCTCGAGTACCTTGAAGAGCTGGACGTCTCCAACTTCAAGCTAAACGAGAGTTCCATCGCCGCACTGGAGACGTTCCTGCAGACCCTGGCGGCACGCCAAGCCTCCATGCAGAATGGCGGCTATGGCTACTCTCTCCGGCGCTTGGTGCTGAACAACTGTGGCATTACCGGCCACCTTGCCGGCCGCATCTTCAATTCTCTGGCCGGCCTGTATGATATCCACCTTCACCTGAGCAGCAACCCTCTTGAGGATGGTATTGAAGACTTTGTATCAGCACTTGGGCACAACTGGGGCGGCCGCTTCGGCCTGCACCTCAACATGATTGAGTTCCAGGACGAGGCAAAGTACGTTCAGCTAATGGGTGCCCTGGCCGCGAACCCGTTTATCGACTACCTGAGCTTGGTCGGCACCGCGCCGGTCCGGTCACCGATGACGCCTGCAGCGACAATACAGTTGAGGCGCTAGAACGCTTCTTTGAGGAGAACCAGTCTGTCCGGTACCTTGACATCTCTGGCTACTGCGGCAAGCTTGATGATGGTCGGCTGGGCAAGGGCTTCGGCCGTGCCCTACGTGGCCTCGCGAACAACAAGACGCTGACGCATCTTCGCGTGCGCAACCAGAGACTGCACGACAGCACTGGTACGCTCGGCACAGCCGTCCAGGCCAACAGGACCCTGCTATACCTCGACTGCGGTGACAATGGGTTCAATGCTACCAGCCTGCGCTACATGGCCAAGAGTCTCGA
The DNA here is from genome assembly GCA_016097075.2 of Sporothrix phasma. Taxonomy (NCBI): domain Eukaryota; kingdom Fungi; phylum Ascomycota; class Sordariomycetes; order Ophiostomatales; family Ophiostomataceae; genus Sporothrix; species Sporothrix phasma. Next base: position 15,353 of record JADMNG010000063.1, on the reverse strand, counting down.
GACCAACAACACCCTCCTCGTTTTCCCGTTCTCGCCCGAAGAGCTCGAGGAGGTTTTCAGTCACTGTGTCAAGGATATCCCTCCTCCACCGTCACCGACACAACCGACAGCATCAAAGCACAAGAAGAAACTCTCTGGCCCCATCATCGACCCGGGATTGGAACGTCAAAAGGCGCTCTTGCGGGACGAAATCGAGACGGCGGCCTCAGAGATTATGTCGTACATGTCGCGCAACATGACCAAGCTCCAGCAAGACACAGGCTGCGTTCTTGACCTTGACGAAGCATACGACACGTGCGGCGAGCGGGGCTGGCCAAGCCTTCAGCTTCGCATGCCCGAGGGTGTCATGTTCACGACGACTCCCATGGAGGAGGAGGAGGAGCAGGGCATGCATGGCCAGGCGGACAGTCCGTCTACAGACCCGTCATCCTCTAGCCACCCGTCTTCGACGCATAGCGGATCAGCAGGTGCTCTAGCGCGCCAGCAGCCTGTCAACTCGACCATGGTGGTGCCGCAGATCACCGAGGACATGCCGTACCGGGTGCAGCAGGATGACGAGGCGCTCAACAGCCCTGTCGATGGTCTCAGCTGGGACCTACCCAAGACAACCAAGACTCCATCGGAGACGACAATTGAGGCGACGCTTGACAGCGCGTTCCTCGAGAAGGCCTTTTTCGCGGAGTCCGACCTGACTGAAATTCTCGAAAAGTTTACGATGGAGGATGGCACCGAGTATGTCATCTGTACAGAGTCGTAAGACGCTGTCTTGTTTTTGAAGTAGAGTCCCTGGCTCGTCGCCCACTTTTTGGAGTTTTCGACTGTATTACTTGGTGTTACCAGTGAATGGTTCACTCACTTTTGTTCTTCATGCGTTGTTTGATTGGCTCTGGTTCTGGTTTACAAGGCATGGCATTTCAGGCGAACCGAGACCGGGATCACAATAACGGGCATACCACTTTGTAGATGCATGGCACTTTGAACGATACCTCTAATGTTTTTTACTCGATTATTTTAATATTTTTTACCCCTTTGTTTTCTATTGTCACATATTCTTGTCATTACGGGTCTGGTGCTATTCCTCGTAGTACCATGCGTCGTCCCATTGATCGTCCTCGCCGGCTGTCTGGGCGGCATCCCTTGTCTGAGGCTCGCAAGTGTCGGGGCATGTGATGGCCGTACCGCGCGCGCAGATGCTGCCCCGGCTGTTCTCGACCCAGACATCCCACTTGCCAAAGCCTCGTTGTTGGCCGTTACGGCCGCTGGGATCTTGTGCATTGCGGTGCACACACACCTTGAGCTCTTCGTTGGCGTACAGCGGTGCGAGGTTGCGGTAGTCAAACTTGCGGATGTAGCGGTGCGGCATGGGTGGCCGGCCATTGCCCGTGCTGGAACTCGCACTGCTGACGACCTCGTGCAGCTGCCCACGGAGTGCCGAAAGCATGAGCACCAGGGTCAACGGACCGTGAACCAACAGGTCCGGTAGCCCTCGACGTTGCGGCAGTAGTTGACATCGAGGTGGATGGCGTGGGCGTTGTAGGAGAGAGCGCTGAACTGGAAGAGCAGCGTGGACGTGGGCGTAAAGGCAAAGGAATACTGCGGTGTCCGAGAGGCTGTGCGGGTTAGTATCGGATATGGAGGTTGTAGGTGATGCCCCGTTTCTGCTCTTCTTACCCTTGACGATCCGCTCCTCTTGGGAGGTCTTTGGCTTTGCCGCCTCGGCCACGGCGCCTTTGCTTTTGGGTGCGCCCCCGTCGTCTCTGGCCCGCAGAAAGACGAGCGTGCGCCGCTCCTCCAGAGCCGGGTCCTGCCACACTCGGTTTTCCAGCTCGAGGACCTGGTCTGGGGTGAGAGTGTCTTTGGTGTCTTTGCTGGCGGCCCCGCCGTACCGCCGCACGATATCCACAAAGATCTTCTCATGGCCCGGGCCGCCCCGCATCACCATATTCTTCGTATCCAGGCCTCGACACAGACGGTGCGCTGGCCATCGAGGGCCAGCCGGTGGGGGGCTTGAAAGTGCAGCGAGCCACCGGCCCACATGCGCCGCACAAAGGGCACGCCCGGCGACTGCGCCGGATCCGTGCCGTCTGGCTCGAGCAGCGAGATGGGCCGCTGCAGTGGGTAGTACACAAGATGGTGGCCGGCGGGCAGGATACGCGCGTGATTGGCAGCTGTGCCTGTGGCAGTTTCTGTGGTGGGCAGAGCAAACGGATCCAACAGGGCGTCGGACGCGGTCCCCTGGGGATCCGGGACCACGCCTGCCCGGGCGCTGCGTGGCAGCACATCGTAGAGCGCAATGTTGAGCAGGTGCGAGTGCGTGGGCGAGAGATGGTCGTAGGTGGCGAGGTGTGGCCGGCGCGCCATGCTCTCGCGGAGATACTCGACATCAAAAGGCTGACGGGCGCGGGCCAGGCCGGTCTCGTGCAGCAGGCCCTTGCTGAGATTGTCGTCACTGAGCTGTGCATAAAACGCCTCTCCTCGCGCGTCTTGCTGGCCAGGCTCTGCCGTCGTCTTTAAGCCACGCAATTGGGACAGAGAGGCCGGGATCGAGGCCAATGCCCGGCCGGCGCTCAGCGCCGAGGCAGACGGCCGTGTGATGAGATATGCCGGCAAACGGCGGGCCCTTGGGGCCTGCAGTCGCATGATGGGCAGCATATTTCTGGTATGTGAAGGTGAGGGAGTCTATGACAGGGAAAGAGAAGGACGCTGGCGCTCGCAACATACACACCGCGGAGTGAATGCCGAGGCAGTTTGTTTATGATACGGCTACGGACGGGTGTTTTCCTGTAAAGAGCGGGGACCGTTTGGAGAAATTGCGGGGAATAGGCACATCGTCGCTCGGCAGACCAAACTACGTCAACCGCTAACTGTGACATTGTGTCGGTTTGTGTAGCATCTGGAGCGGAAGTATGTTGCATCTCATGCTTACAATACACGCCGCTGTCAGACTGATGTATATTTACTTACCATTAGTACTTGGTTTCGCAGTCTTACATGAGATTACGCCAGCTTACAGTTCTATGATGGAAAAATAGGACACCAGATCTATTAATCTAATACGCTGCCATGTGCTTTTCTCTATTGTTGACGTCTCCATGCAAGTGCGATACTCTCATGGCTGCAATGGCTCTGGCTTGTTCCATGTACCCAATAACCGGTGCGTTTCGGCCACATCGGCCACTTCGGCCAGGACCCGCTGTACTCTCACGTCCACCGATTCTCCTGTGTATTTGGACACGGATGCGACCTCCGCCCCCGCCCCGTTCCTGGCTGGCTCGTCACCATGCTCAAACTCGACAAAGAAGAGGTAATGGAACGCATCGCCAGGCTCGGCAGGCTGTTGATGCTCGTCAGATTCAGCCGTGCCCGCCGAAGCACTCTAGGACGTCGGCCAGTGCACCAGGACTGCGGTGCGGCACTGTAAAGGAGACGAGCGACTTGGGGCATGTCGTGGCAGGCGTTGTGCTGGGAGCTCGCGGCGGGCTCTTCTGCAAGACGTAGAACCGCGTCGTGTTGTCGGCGCGGTCCTCGATGCAGCGCGCCAGCACGTCCAGCCCAGACGTCTCGGCGGCCATGGCGCTCGAGATGGCGGCACTGGTGCCGGACGCGTCGGCCGCGGCAAGCTCGGCGGCGCGGCTGGTGGAGCTGGTGTCAATCATCTCGGGCGGCGCTTGGTGTCGGGACATGCCGACGGAAAAAGGCCGTGGTCTGGCCGAACGCCTGCGGGTGGGAGTAGATGCGGGCGACGTGGTCGAGGAGGTGAGGGGCACGCCCGAGGCCGACGGGTCGATGCGATGTCGGTGTTGGTGTCGGTGTCGGTGTCGTCTGGATTTGGCGCAGATTGCCTCCGCCGCCCGACAAGGTAGTGGTGCACGGCCAGATAGGTCTCGCCGCAGACGGACAGGTCGCCATATGCGCCGTCCCGGTCGGCGAGGCCGGCGAGCGTAAAGGTCACAGGGCCGTGCGTCGAGTTCTCAAACGGCACGACGCCATACGCCGCATCGCCGCTGCGGACGGCCTCAAAGACATCTGAGGTGAATGGTCAGCTGTGTACTTGAAAGTGAGAGCGGGACGCGAGACGAGAGAGGCCAGGAGTCAGGACCTTTGATGGTGGGGACTGGCAGCAGCTCATTGCCTGTGCCAGCAAAGACAGACTTGGCAGCCTTGCGAGGAAGAAGTGGTCAGTCAATTGTCCACGTGAATGAGAGAAGGCACACGCCGGGCGGCAATTGTGTCGTCTACAACGGAGGGAGCCCACCTGGTGTGTATAAGAGGCAACGGGCCCAGAAAGGCCACGGCCGGCCGTGTCATTTCGTCGTGGGGTCTGTGATACAGGGAATACAATATTGGGTGATGGGGGTCTGGCCAATGGCGGAATCGGCTCGTGAGAGTTCCCAAGGGTAGATGCACAAGCCTAAAATATAACAGGAGTGGCCTGGTCAACCCAGTCTGCAGCGGCCCGGGTTGATGAAGGAGAGCAGAAGGGCTTCCGGGGCCGTCTGCTGGTACCAAAGAAAAGTCCGGCACAAAATGCGTGCTAGTCTCGGAGGATCAAAGTGACTGGGCGAGAAAACGTCGTTCAGGATTCGACGTACAGAGGAAAGGCACTTGTACGACGTAAATTTTTAGTGGGTCCACCTCACACAACCTCAAACTGGCAATAAAACGCCATGTTGTGGACTATGGAGAACTATGGGGGAGAAGCAGCCCAAACTACCACCATGAATGATGGCAATTGGTGACAACCATTATGACTTGCGATCAGAAGTATCGCCTCTGGTGGGATAGTAGCCAAGAGCAGCCAGTCTCCACGCCCTACGCCCTACATTCATGCAGAAGAAAGAGAGCCGACGATACGTCCTGAGGAAGCGCTGTTTTACCTGGAGAAAATCAGCTTTGACGACGGCCGCTGCGAACAGGCTCGCCTGAATCTCCCCTTCCTCTGCTGGCCTGCACTTGATATATTCTCTCGCTCCAGATATTGTATTCAAGCTAATGTTCTACTTCTTTTGTTGATTTCTGATTGCAAATTTCACATCTCTTACACAAACTTTTCATCCTCTGCCACCACCACAAACACTGCCCAAAAAAGACAGTCGCACATATCCGCAAAAAATTGCATCTAGTCATCTATACACCGGCGTCAGAGAGAGAAACAAGACAGCAGATACAGGTTTGACCTACTGTTTCCTTCTTGAGACTCAAGTTTACGTTGCCATCATCACGGAGCGGAGCGGGCTCGGCCGGGTCACCTGGTGGCCTCGGTCCCCGCCCGCACTGGCCGCTTTCGCAGAGTCCAGTCCCGTCGGTGGGGCTTGGGGCGCTTGGCGGGCGTCGGCGATGACGGCGAGGCGTAGTCGTGGTCATAGTCGTGGCCGTGGTCGAGGCTGGGGCATCTTGGTGACCGGAGCGAGGCGTCGACGAAAGCTGGTAGCCGCTGCTGCCGTGACTTGCCGCTGCTGTTGCTGAGGCGGTAGTTGGAGCTGCTGCTACCGGCGCGGTCTCCCTCGGCGACGTCGACCTCGATCTCGGTCTCGTCCCCTTTGCGCGGCCGATGCTGGCGGTGACTGGGGTGATGCTGAAGCTTGTGGTGGCGGAAGCCGTGGTTGTAAACAGTTGAGCCACAAGTCCCTCGCTGCTCACGAGGGAATCAGTTTGTCAATCGTCGTAGTAGTCGTCGTCGTCATCCACTTCGTTCAGCTGCTCAAAGTTGACCTTGTAGCGCAGGAGGCCGCCAATACCGCCAAAGCCCTTGACGAACTGGTTGCCTTCCGTCGAACGGTCCGACACAAACTCCAGCGTCGTACCAAAGTCCTTGTAGTGCTCGGCGATCCACTCCAGGAACGACTCCTGCGACACAACCTCCATCTCCTGGCCAGTCACCTTGTCAAGGAACTTCTCGCGGTTGCCGTCTCCTGCTGCTTGGTCGTGTGCAGAATGCTGTCGGCACCGTTGCTGTCCTTGAGAATCCAGCGCGTGATCTCGAGGTTCTCAAACACAATCAGCGTCTCGACGGCACCGAGCTCCAGCGCCTTGAGCGTATCCTCGATACCGTAGCAGACGCGGCCGGTGTCCTGGCTGATCTCCTCAAAGTACTTGCCAATCAGCTTCTTCTCCTGGATGAACTTGACGTTGCCGAGCGTCTCCGACGACAGCTCAATGGCCTGGTTAAAGCCGTTCTCGCCACCGTACGACACGTCGACCACCTTGATGACCTTGACGGCCAAACGATTGTCAAACATGTCGGAGCCGTTGAGGTCGTTCTTGAAGTCGGCGGAACCGGCCAGGATGAGACCGGCCACGTTGACCTTGTCGTTGGTGATGAAGTTCTGCACGGCCAACTCGAGACTTTGCGGACGTAGTTTGTGGCGCTTCTCGTCACGCAGACGCGCGAAACGCAGAGCGGACTGACCACACGACCGTGCTTCTTGGGCAGATCCACAGAGAACTTGTGCACAATCTCGCGCGTGTTGCCGCTCAGCGTGCCGAACAGGGCACCGTTACGTCCATGATGATGAAGCCAAACTTCTGGTCGGATTCGAGCAGCTCGGCGAGAGCTCGGTGTGGAACTTGTTGTCGCAGAGGTACAGGGAGGTGTTGATGGGCTTGAAGGGCTCAAAATCAATGTTGACCTTGCGCTCCTTGCCCTCCTGGGTCAGATTTCACCGCAGTATACGACGAGACCGTTGGGCGGGACCTTGTTGTAAAGCTTGAGACGCTGTTGAGTCGAGGTAATGGCGGACAAGACCGACTGACGGTTGACACGGGACTTGATGTTCGAGGCAGTACCCTGGAGAGGAGAGCTGTGTTAGTGGTGTGCTTGTGCGACACGAAAGGCAAGACGAGCTTGGACTCTAGGAGGGAGCTGTGACGTACGTATTCTTCACCAACATCTTGAGATACGCGAGACCTGATCCTTGGGAGCTGCGGGGCTGTTAGTGGGCTGTCCTGTGCAATGTTCTTCGACCCGCTTGGCATTGTGTCTGCCCGTGGACTCGAAGGATGAAATAACGCAAGAGAGGAGTTTCACGCACGGATAATCAGCGAGATCATGCTGGTTCCGTTGCCGCGAGCAGCTTCAAGCCGCTTGATCAGCTTCTTCACCTTCCACATCTCGATCTAAAAAGGTATTAGCAGACGCAAAAGAGGAGAACCTTGGCCGGCGACGGCCGGTTCCGTTTGCAAATAAAAGGCATGACTGACGTTCTTCTCGGCCTCATTGCTCTGGGGGTCGCTCATCTTGGCGGTTTGGGGGGTTGTCGACACGAATGAACGGGTTCGAGGGTTGAAGAAGGATGCGAGGCAGAAAAGAGAAATTCCACAAAAGGCCGTGACCTATTGACGTCGTGTGCGAGGTGTGCTGTCCTGCGAATTCTCTCCTCAAGGGCTCTTCGCTGTGTGGTGAAGAGAAGGGGAAAAGGGTAAATAGGAAAAGTCGAGCAAGACAGCCAAAAGTCGTTTAACGGCGATTGAAAGTGGTGGGTGGGTTTAGCCAGAGCGGAAGAAGGAAGGAGGGACGTAGCAACACAAAAATGCAAAATTGGACAGGCACGACCAAAAGCAGGTTGTGCAGAAGCCAAAAGGCAGGGGAAGTGGGCGGTGGATGGCGGGGCTACATTAATAATTTGGGGCTTTTTTCGAGGTCGTTGGTTTGGCCGAGCGGCAGGTGAAAACTCTGCCCTTTGTGCCGTGCGGTGGCAGCGCGGCAGCGCGACGGCGCATTCGAGTCGACAGCACTCCAGGCGAAGCGTGCGCCGTTCCTATCCTGACGGTGGTCCAGACAGCAGCCTTACTTCGTACAAACACGCGCAATGCGCTGGCAGCTGAGAGTCCAGCTGCTGTGGCGCTCCCCTAGAGCCTATCATTTACAGGTGTCCGACTCTACAAAGTACTCGGTATTGCGGGCCGCTGTAGTCAGCAACGCACGGGCCACAAGCGCGCATATGACGTCCGAAACGGGATGAAAGGTACTCCGTACATAGGTCCCATGTACGAGTAGTTACGAGTGTGAGTACTTGCCCATTGTCCTCCGCCGTAGCGTCCGATTTCAGCGATTCGCGTCACTCTGAGCAGCCGCCAATGGAGCCGAGCGGAACAGCAGAATAGACAATAGCGAGCAGGACGACACGCCGCAACCGGCTCTGCAGCTCTTTCACAATCCTGATTATCACAGAGGCGAGGCACCAACACATCGCCACGCAATGGCCAACTCCGTCCCCCTCCAGATCGCAGAGACCCTCCAGACGGCCCACATTGTCCACAACCCCTCGGCCGAGCGTGACCTGGCGCCTCGACGGCGCCGATGTCCGAGAGCCGGTTGTGCTGGAGTCTGTAAGCGGCCGCCAGAGCAAGACGCACGAACTGGATGAAGACCCGCTCGAGCTCGACCCGCTGGACGACGAAGAAGACGAGGACGAGGACGAAGACGAGGACGCAAACAGCCCGTATAGTGTCATCCGGCCATGGGACCCGACCGTGGACGGGAGCGCCCATTACGGTGGACGCGCCGCCTCGCGCCCGCACCAGCAACTTCCGCCGCTGCCCGATCTGCGCTTTGAGCAGAGCTACCTGCACAGCCTGGCTACGGCCGACACGTGGTGGAAGGTGGCCTGGTGACGGTGCGCGACCAGATGCTGATGCCGTTTGTGCAAGGCCTGCTCTACAACCTGGTGGTGTGTGGATGGCAGTATTGGAACCGCGCCTCGAAGCTCAGCGGGCAGTCTGTGGGCGCACGTGTACGTCGGTGGTGGTGGGAGTGAACAATTGGACGGTCCCGGGCACCGGAGCACTGGCTACGGTGGCATCGGCGGCAGAACGGCATCCGGCAAAGAGACAATACTAGGGACAGGGAATGATAAGACACGCAAACTGTACATATTCACGCATACCAGTATACGACGCTCATGGGACGGCCTCAATCCAGACAAATACACGAGATGAACGGCAACCGCAGTATGCTCTATGAACGTTTTGACAATGATGCACGGACGGAAAGCAGGTGAACAAACAGACATGAATCTATGCAGTATAGAAGGCGGCAATGACACAGAAGCCATATAAAGCAAACGTTGCCAACTTCCAGAGCCAATGCCGTAATGAACAAGAACACAAAACAACATCCGAATAAGATTATAGAACGGAAAAAACGGAAAATGACTATACAACATAAACACAAGAATGACACAGGACAACAGCGCCCGATGGAAATGACTCCCGCAATCTAGTTTCCAGTGACATCTGCTGGCGGGTGTCTGGTGTGTCTTCTCCGGGCTGCCACGGTAAGCCAGCGCTGCGGAGGTCATGCCTGCCGGTACACCGTTTTCCTTGCCAGGCGTCCGGCATGCGCGGCCTCCTGGGCAGTCTCAGAGTCCTGGGCTTGTCGTCCAAAGCCTCCTCTTTCGGTGTGGATGCCACATGCTGGAGGGAGGGGACGTTGCTGTTGCGTCGCTGCTCTGTGTTACTGAGCCCGTCATCGTGACATCGGCCTCGCCATCGTCGTGGTCCTTGTTGTTGCCGTTGACCGGTGTCGAGGCGCCGGAGAGCGGCTGCGTCGATGTGCCGTTGCAGTTCCTGTTGTAGCCGCGCCTGCATTTTCGCCTGCGGCGTCGCCCTTCTCCCACTTGCCTGCTCCTGGTCCAGGACGGCCTTGACGGGGAGCTTGATGACCACGCTGCTGTTGCTCTTGTCGGCCAGCTCGGCCTCTCCTCGTCGTCCAGAAGCATCGCGTCCTTGCCCTCTTCGAATGCCTCTTCATCCTCATCTTCTTCGTCGTCGCCCAGGTCTGGTTCGCTGTGGTTGTCCCTTCCTCTTCTTCCTCCTCAGCTTGTGAATCGTATTCATCGTACTCACCCGCCTGCTGCTTCTTGTTCCACCCATTCATGCCGTGGTTCACAGCAGCCGACCGCCGTGGCGGCTGTAGGACCCAGCGACAGCTCATTCTCCTCGCACCTGTAGCCTCTGCGTCTGCATCCATCGCGGAGTCGCCCTGGATGCTCGCCGTCGAGCTGACGCCACCGTTGAGTCGACTCGGAGCCCGGATCTGGCGTCCGCTGGCTGTGGTCACAGGCTCAGTTGGGGTGTGTGTACCGGGTGTTGCGCGAGGAGCGGCGCAGGTCCGTAGAGTCGGAGTAGAAGTCCTCGTCGTCCGAGTAGGTGTATTTTATACGCTTACGCGCGTACGACCCTCGTACAGCGAGAAGCCAGGCTCGGGGCGCTTGAAGCGGTCGCGCTGCTGCTGGCGGTACTCTCTGCGGCGGCGCTTCTCCTCGCCCGCTCGAAGCGTGGGATCTCGTCCGAAGCCGCTTGGCCAGTTTCCGGGCCCGGGGGCCGCCATCGTGTGTCTCCAGCCGCTCAATCAGCACCTTGATCTCATCGATGGACCCTGCAACGCTCCACCAGGTCCGGTTGATAAAGCCGGCGGGTTGCTCTCGCGGTAGACGCGAAAGCTGTGTCGTCGCGGCCCTCGACGAGATAATACCGGCGCTTGTCGCTGTCGCTACCCATGACTGGACAGACACAGGTACGTTGGCGTCTTCATCTTTTCGTTTGCCCTTGTATGCTTGGTCAATGATGTCGCGGATGACCTTGGACGAGGACATGGCCATAGGACGAGGCGCGAAGCAGGGTGAGGCGCTCGGTTGGCGTCATGGTTTGGAATGTCTTGCCGTCAGCAAGAGGGCTGTCCTTCCAGTCAGAGACCCATTGCGACCTGTGTGACTGAACAGCTTCATCGAGAGCGCGGTGGTAGTGGCGGCCTGCATACAAAAGGGGTTTGTTAGCGACTAGGCAAGACGATGCGCACGGAAGAAGAAAGACGGGACGCGCAGCACTCACTTCACATCTTGCTGGCGGTTTCAGCAGGAGCTTGAGCAACGCGCAAAGGAAGTACTCAACACGCTCGCTGGGTACACTATCGACAATGTCATGTTCAAGCTCTTTGGGGCCAAAGTTGACCATGTTCTTCGAGAAAGCTTCGGTGAAGCGGTTGCGGAACAGGACGATGAACTGGTGGAAGGCATATTAGTTCTCACGCCATCAACGCGTAAATCGCGGCCAGGTGCGCGGCAGTTGGCGCCCGGGCCGGAAAGCCAAATGTGAACTCACAGCAATGTCCTGGTTGTCGGCCAGCACATACTCGTGCGGCGGAGACGGCTCGCGCTCGCGCTTGGCTGCCGGCGCGTCGCTATCGTCGCTATCTTCCGTCTTCTTGTCGGCATCCTTTGCGCCTGCCTTCTTCTTGCCCCGTTTTGACGTGCTCGCCGCGGTCGGGGCAGCCGCCTTGCCCTTATTCTTGGTTGTAATCTTGATCGTCGTCTTTGGCTTGGGCACCTTGTGGAAGAATTTGAGATGCCTTCTCGGGCGCAATTGAAGGTCGGACTCATCGTCGGTCGGGGCTGGAGACAGTGAAGACAGCGACGAGAGGTCGGAGAGCTCGTCGTCGGACGACATGGTGGTGGCGATGGGGGAGGTGAACGGAGGAGATGGTCGTGTGAAGATACGTGTTATACGTCGCAGTTCGTTTCGTGTTTCTAGAGATCCCGTTCCTTTGCCTTGTGGTCGTGCTGTCTTGCTTTTTTCGTGACGTGTCGGGTCTGTCTTGCTGGGAAAGGGAGTGTGGGTTCAATGGGCGTCTGTTCGAGACGCGTCGAGTCTGCGAGGCCACTGGTTCGCACAATCCGAGAACGTGTCGCGGGATGGGACACTGCCGTCGCGCGATGACAATGCAAGTATGGCAGATGCGCGCAACAATTGACGCGTGTGTCGAGGATGATTTATGTCGTTGGCGAGGTCGAGAGACGCCTTCTAAGGATAACTAGGAAGTCGCAGAGAAAGAGTGACGTGGGAAATGCAAAGAGTATGGGGCATAGGAAAAGGTCGCAATTGCCTTTCGGGACTAAAGAGCTAAGGAGAGCCGCTCGCCGCGCTCCTTCCTCCACTACTCGTACACAATTACGGAGCAGATTGCGGCCTGCCAGGAAGGGCCCAACACACAGGGCGCAACGCCATTCCGCCACCACCGCTTTTCTGCTTCTGCTGCTGGGCGCTCCACACATTCTTGCTGGTAGCCATAGCACACACGCTTTCATTTGTCTTTTTTTGTGCAGGCGTCGAGCCAGGGCACTTGTCCAGGGTGAGGAGTGCCGGAGACTCATTTCACGTTACCGTGACAGTCCATATGCTCCTCTGTGCCAGACATCCGTCAACAGACGAAAGGGCGGCTCGTCATTCCAGACGAGATCAAACGTTCATTCGGAGTTGCATGGTATATCTGGAGGCATGTAAGGCCTCACCAGAACCTGCATCAACTTTCATACATATCGTGCACAGGCAGGCCGGACTGCCAACGCTAAGCCACATGTACGCAGCTTGGATGCTCTTGGTATGCATTGGCTCGTGGTGCTGCCGGTGCCGGGCTGTGGGAAACAGAGCACGTAAAAACGTTGAAACTTTGCTGGGATGGCAACAAAACACCAGGCAATATAACCCGCTCCACAAGCAGGCACAAAGGGGAGCAAAGTGCGAAAAAGAAAGCCAGCAGAGAAGAGATTGCCGAAAGCTGTCAACTCCGACGCACACAGCTTGTCGTTGGCACTGCATGGCCCTTTCCTGTCGGCGAAACGACAAGAGTTTGGTGTAGTCACAGAAAGAAGCCGGGGCATTGTGCCGTCCCTCAAGCGGGACTGGTAAAGATAGTTGCCAGCAGCTTGCCGGTGGACCATCATCATCTAGCCCGCCGATATACTCGTATATATCTAGCTCGCTCGAGCTTGCAATGGAAGCTACTGTATGGCAGACACGTCCATTGATACCTCGCTTGAGGTCAAGTTGTCTTGCCATAAGAATGCCTTTCAGGATATTTTGGAAAGGCTCGAGTTGCATAGTCTCGCCTCATCCCTGCTGACACAGAGGCCGCTGGCCACGAATGCAACATTCTTCTTAAAGGCTCTGATGTCTTACACATAACTACAGAATTGTTAGTAGGAGTTTGCAAGACGAGCAAGATGACAACTGGGAACAAAATAGTTACCTGCGTTTGTGGTCGTTCCAGATATGGTTGTAACCAAATCAAGACGGCGAGGAACTCTTGTCAAAACGCAATCATACAAAGCACTGCAACAGACATGAAAATCATAGTCAAGTGGTAGTTCCCGTTTGTTCATGTTAGTCGTGTCAGCAGAAACTGGGGATAGTAGAATCGTATGAGATGAGACATACTCAAGTGAGGTCCAAAGTGAGGGACGCGCCAAGTCACGGTTGGGTTGGAGCACAGGCGACCCACTTCGAGTCCGTGCTGTATGTCACCACTGTCAACTTAGCACGGTACCGAGACTCGCTTATCGATATGCCTTACTTCACGTGACCTATTTTGGTCAGCACGGAAAAATTGGTGCGAAGTTTACAGTTTCTGGATGAACTAACACTTAGGGCAACCCTGATTGAGAACTAAAGCCCCCAAGCGAAGAAAAAAAATATTTGGTGTGGTGCTTTGTGTGTTGGTCCACTCGTCCACTCCCGCAAAAGAATCGACAAAGCGGGTGCATCTCGAAAATTCCAACTTTTTCCTCCCTCTACCTAATCACTACCATCAACCATCCAAACGGGTAAGCCAGCACCCCCTACATTCCCACGATTCTCGATCACCACGGCTTCTTCGCTCGATTGTTCTTTGCGTGCACGACACTTGTCTCGACGGGAGCGATAGATTCGACAGAAAAGATTTTCAGCGTGCGGTTTCGACGCTCTCGGCTGGACTGCACGACGAAAGATTTTCTCTCTTGTTGAAAAGACGACACATCTGGGACGACGACTGTTTTGCACGCTCTGAATACTCTTTCGACGACTGCCAACGACGACATCGCACTGCCACTCATCTCATCGGACAATTTGTACTAAACGTGTTTTTTTCTTCTTCGTTGCAGGACCTCCGATATCCCTTTCAATTTTAATCCGGAGCCATGGTCGCGTTATTCGCAATCAGCGCAAGGGCGCTGGCGGCATCTTCAAGGCGTACGTTCATCTACGACACGGGACTGAATGGGAATGAATGTAAAGCGGCCGGTTCAATTGTCAACTCTGTTGCATTGGCTGCCGAAGACAAGCAGACATAAGGGAAGCACACAAATCATAGCCTCACAGATTACCCGCCTTCGCAAGAAACCCTGCCAAGTTCCGGCAGCTCGACTATGCCGAACGCCACGGCTACATCCGCGGTATTGTCCGTGAGATCATCCACGACCCCGGTCGCGGCGCTCCCCTGGCCCGCGCTCTCGTTCCGTGACCCCTACCGGTTCAAGCTGCACACCGAGACGATGATTGCCAACGAGGGCATGTACACCGGCCAGTTCGTCTACGCCGGCAAGAACGCCACCCTGACCATCGGCAACATCCTGCCTGGGGCTCGATGCCGCAGGTACCGTCCGTGACCAACGTTGAGGAGAAGACCGGCGACCGCGGTGCTCTGGGCCGCACGTCCGGCAACTACATCACCATTGTCGGCCACAACCCCGACGAGGCAAGACCCGCATCAAGCTGCCGTCTGGCGCCAAGAAGGTCGTCAGCAGCAAGGGCCCGCGGCATGATCGGCATTGTTGCCGGTGGTGGCCGTACTGACAAGCCCCTGCTGAGTGCGTATCCCCTCCCTTTGATGTAACCTGCATTAGTGTCTTTCTGTACACCTACTGACATTAAACAGAGGCTTCGCGTGCCAAGCATAAGTTCGCTGTCAAGCGCAACAGCTGGCCCAGAGTGGGTTTGCCATGAACCCCGTCGACCATCCTCACGGTGGTGGTAACCACCAGCATATCGGTAAGGCCTCGACCATCTCCAGATACGCCCGCCAGGCAGATAGGCCGGTCTTATTGGCGCGGAAAACGGGTCGCTGCTGGTACCCGAAGGTCAAGGACTAAGGAGTTTGGTTTTATGCTGTGTTGGTCTGAGATATGAAGACGAGGTTCGGTAGGGATGGGACTTCTTACAATCGAAAAAGAATACTGTCTATTTTTGAACATTAAAATCTTTCGGGCGGAGTTCCGCGGCTTCTTCTCTCCAGCGGACAGCGCCGTTGCTTTGTCGCGCGATGCCGACGCAGGCGCGCTGGGGCAGCACGTGGGCGCTGGAAAAGAAGATACGACCGGGAACAGGCGCCATTCTGCTATTTCTCAAAAATAAAAAGAAATACTCTATCCAACGATGTGGTGGGGACTGGTCATGGCGCTGCGTCTGGTGACTCTGGTGCACCTTTTCTCGTCTGAAAAGGCTCTGCTCGTGAAGCACCCGTCGGCCGACACTCGGTTCTGATATCACAGAAACAATCTCTTGCATCCTCATCAATCGTAATACGCAACGGTCGCCCAACT
>JADMNG010000062.1:0-164308 GCA_016097075.2 Sporothrix phasma | reverse complement strand
TTGCGCTTGATTGGTCATCCGTCGCTTCTGAGGATCGACTCGTGCTTTTATTGGCCGCCTTTCTGGCATCTGGCATTGCTTTTGCAATTGCATGCATTTGCTTTTGCATTTGCATGGCATTTGCTTTGCGTGCCGTGTCTCGTTGGCATGAAGACGAGATACCGATACGACTCGCACGTACAAAGTACTTGTAGCAGCGCTTTGCGCAGCTCATATCGAAACCCTACTCGTACTTTGTACATCAGATGGCCCCGATGCTCCTTGGCCTCCTCCCCGACTGCAACGTCAACGATCGCTTCCCCGTGTCTTTGCCCTGGTTCAGTGTTCAGTTACAGTGGCATGCTGGCCGACGATGCGTTGGTCGTTGTACAGAGGCATGGAGTGGTGTTGTCTGGCTGCTGCTGCGGCCGACGTCGTCCCTAAAGTATCTTGCCTGTCTCAAACAGCATCGTCACAACCCTGCTGCAGTGTCGCGCACTCCATCATGTCTCCGCCGCCCAATGCCTTCTTTCTTGCCACATCTGCCGCCTCGAGTGGCACGGCCATGAACGCCGTACATGTACGAGTACTCAGTACTCCGTTTTGCCTCTCAGATCCTTCTCTTCCTCCTCTTCCTCTTCCCTTTTGTTCTTCTATTTCGCCTCGCAAGCAATTTGCCGCGCCCCCATCTTTCTGCCGACTCGCTCCCTCTTAGTCCCTCCTCATTAAGCTGACCCACACAGCCTGTTCCTCGGAGCAATCATCCGCCAAAACCACACAAGCCTTGCCCCAATCGGTTTGGCATACGGATGGACACATCTAGGACCCGCCTACCAGCGCTTGGGAAACTCTGTGAGCTGCTCTCGGCCGTCTGTGCAGTTCTGTTGCCTCTGCCGTTCAGCTCGACAGGGGCCGTCCACTGCTCTCCGTCTCGTCTCGGCGTGCAAAGTGCCTGCACCACGTCACCTGTCAGCTGTTTAGTGGCTCTTCTCCTGGGCTACCTGATGTATGTTGATTGCTGTATCCTCTTGACGTCCCAGACCGTTCTTTGCAGAGTTTTCTTTCTCCGAGGGTAACATGGAGGGAAACAGGACAAAGTCAAACAGACGAGACACGTTCAGACCAACAATACTCATAAGAGAGCACAATGACATCAAGCAGACTCTCGTTACCCCCCCCCCCCCCGGCTTGCACTACCAACACGCGCCAAGCTGCACGACAACCTCTGCTGCTGGGTACCACATCGAATAGACAGAGCCAAAATATGATTCGCATACTTTGTACACATGTACATACGACAAACAGACAAACAGACAAACGTGTACTGAGTATCTCACTGGCATACGAGTCCGCGTTCTTCGTAGATGAGGTCTCGTCCATCTGCCGTTGATGCGACGGCACCGAGACCAGAGTCGTCCCTGCCCTTTTCGGTCGCGGTGCACCTGGTTCTGGCCAGCCAATGCCGTGGCGACGGTCCTGTGCGCCTTCCGTTTGTGACCTCAATTCCACCGTGGCTGCCCCTTTGCTCATCTCTGGTTTTAGCGGCGCTTTGATGGATTTGGGATTTAGGATGTTTCCTTTCTGGGACCCAACGCTTTCGCCAGCAGACAGCACAGACCACGCAGTCTGCGTCTCTGGCTTCAATACGGTTCGTGGGAGAGCGACCGTGCGAGCTGAAATGCATCCGTATCGTAGTCGTAGTACTCGTAGGCGTCGGGCAAACAGGGCAAATGGATACGACGTGAAACGCAGCGAGAACGATATCGAGGTCTCGTGTCGACCGCGGCGATCGCGCCTGCCGTTTCGTGCTGGGAAGGCACGACTGGCATCTCCGTTGTCGTTTCGGCCAATGCGCCTGCCGTTTTCTGCTCTTCTGTTTTCTTTTGTTTTGCTGTCCTCTTGTCTCATCTCTGCTCTTCTCTCCTCTTCTTCTGTTTTTCTTTTTCCGCCCTCTGCCCTCCGTCCTCCATCCAGGCCTTTGTTTTGCCGATCCAAACCTCAATCTAATCCCACCACGCCTCTTCTGCTCTTCTCGGTGCCCCCGTCTGGCATTCCCACATCTGCACGGCTCCATACACACCCACCAAAAGACCCAGTCCACACCCCGGTTACGCATCTCGATTGACACCCGGCTCTGGGCCGCAGCGTATCACTTGGAGCTGTTCCCAGTTTTTCGTCCATTGCTTGGCCTAATCTTCCTAGTCTCGCAGGCCTGCTTTCTTTTGGTCGTCTCGCTTCGGCGTGCGTGAACAGAAGCTGTCCTGTCGACAGCTCTCATACCAATTCCCACTTCTTACTTTGTATTTATCTACCCCACCGCCCTCGCTTCTCCCCCTCCCACCCCCCTGGACGAGTTTCCCCCCTTTTCGATTTGGTCTGTTCTGGTTCCTTTCTTTTGTTCTTATCCCCCCTCGGCCCCTCTCGTTCTTGGCACCAGATCGAGGAGCACGGAACATCAACACCACTGACCAGCATCGCCATTGCAATACCCGCGCATCCTTTCACCACTACGACGTAGCCTCTGCCTACTCACTACACAATCACCTCACCTGCGTCCGGGCAGCCTCCTGGATCCGCCGCAGCCATGAGCGACTCCAGTTCCACGCCGCAGTCGTCGTCGCTGCAGGGTAAGGCCTCTTCTGCTTGCCAAACACCCGCCACTGGCCACGGCAGCTCTTCCGGCGACAGCCTCGTCTGGACTGGGACGACATGGGACTAACCGCGCTTCGTTGCAGGCCTGTACCTGACCATTGGCCCCGTGGCCATCGTGTCGGCCATCTACTTTATCATCTTTTTGGTGCTTCGTCGCAGCCAGCCCCGCTGGTACGCGCCGCGTACCTACCTGGCTCTCTCAAGGAAGAGTATGTTTTGCCCGCACATGCAGACACGCATCGAAGCCGTCGCCGCCGCCACGGCCACGGCCATGGCCATGGCCCGCGCCCTGTCACTTGCTAACAAGCCTCACTCCAGAGAGCGCACGCCCGAGCTTCCCAATGGCTTCTTCAACTGGTTCAAGAAATACTTTCAGCTGCCCGACGTGTACGCCCTGCAGCACCAGTCCCTGGACGCGTACCTGTTTCCTCCGCTTCCTGCGCATGACCGTCATCATCACCTTTGTCGGCTGCGTCATCACCTGGCCGATCCTGTTCCCCGTCAACGCCACCGGCGGCAACGGTGAGGAGCAGCTCAACATCCTGTCCTTTTCCAACGTCGACAGCAGTACGTTCAAGAAGCGCTACCGCTACTTTGCGCACCTGTTCGTCTCCTGGGTCTTCTTCATCATGTACCTCATCTTCCGCGAGTTTGTCTTTTACATCAACCTGCGCCAGGCCTTCCTGCTCAGCCCCTTTTACTCGCAGCGCCTGTCTCCCGCACCGTCCTGTTCACGTGCGTGCCCGAGGCTCTGCGCGACGAGCGCCGTGTGCGCAAGGTCTTTGGGCGCCCACGTGCGCAACGTCTGGATCAACCGCGACACCAAGGAGCTCGACGAGCACGTCAAGGACCGCAACAAGGCGCCTTCCGCCTCGAAAAGGCCGAGACCAAGCTCATCAAGGCCGCCAACAAGCAGCGCGAAAAGGCCATTCAAGAAGGGCAACGCCCCCGAGCTTAAGGACCAGGCCGGCCGCCCGCTGCCGAAGGCGAGTCTGGCAGCATCGCTGCCCAGTGGCTCCCGCGCAAGAAGCGTCCGACGCACCGCACCGGTCTCCTGGGCCTCATTGGCAAGAAGGTCGACTCCATTGACTACTGCCGTTCCGAGATTCAGCGCCTGTCGCCCCTCATTGTCCGCGAGCAGGCCGACTACCACGCCGGCGTCCCCAAGGCGGGCCCGGCCATCTTTGTTGAGTTTGACACCCAGGCCGCCGCCGAGAACGCCTACCAGTCCCTGGCCCACCACGAGGGCCTGCACATGGCCGCTTCATTGGTATCACGCCCTCGGACGTTGTCTGGTCCTCGCTCAACATCCCCTGGTGGCAGCTGCTTGCTCGTCGCTACGCCGTCATTGCCTTTATCTCTGCGCTCATTGTCTTCTGGGCCATCCCCGTCGCCGTCGTCGGTGTCATCAGCAACGTCAACTACCTCGAGACCATCTCGTTCCTCACCTGGCTGAAGAAGGTGCCCCAGATCATCATGGGCTTCATCACCGGTCTGCTGCCCTCTGTTGCCCTGTCCATCCTCATTGTCGCTCGTGCCCGTTATCATGCGGCTGTGCGCCCGGCTGGCCGGCGAGCCGTCCACGGCACGTGTCGAGCTCTTCACCCAAAACGCCTACTTTGCCTTCCAGGTCGTCCAGGTGTTCCTCGTCACGACGGTCGCCTCGTCCGCCTCGGCGGTTGCCAAGCAGATTGCCTCCAATCCCGGCTCCGTCACCAGCCTCCTGGCCACCAACCTGCCCAAGGCGTCCAACTTTTACATGTCGTACTTTATCGTCCAGGGCCTGACGGTCGCTGCGAGTGTCATCTCGCAGGTCGCTGGCTTCTTTCATCTTCCACCTCATGTACAAGTACCTCACCGGCACCCCGCGTGGCCTGTACCAGAAGTGGGCCAGCCTCAGCACCATCTCGTGGGGCAGCACGCTTCCCATTTACACCAACATCACCGTCATTGCCATTACCTACTCGGCCATTGCGCCCCTGGTGCTCGGCTGGGCCTGCCTGGGCATGACCTTTTTCTACTTTGCCTACCGCTACAATGTCCTCTTCGTCTCGGACACGCAGATTGACACGCGCGGTCTCATCTACCCGCGTGCTCTGAAGCAGCTGATGACGGGCATCTACCTGTCGGAGATTTGCATGATTGGCCTCTTTGGTGCTTCCGTCGCTCCGATCCAGCTCGCCCTCCAGGTTGTCTTCCTCGTGTTCACCGTGCTCTTCCACATTGGCATGGTGTCGTCGCTCGACCCTCTCCTGTACAACATGCCCCAGAGCCTGCTGGCCGAGGAGGAGGCCCGCCGCATTGGCGATGTGGAGCGTGTGCCCGCTGGTGGCGTCGCCCCGGTCGGCGTGGCCGGTAGCGGCCCTGCTGCCGGTGCCAACATTGCCCCGATGCGCTCTGCCGAGAGCAGCACCGTGGCCAACACGGTCTCGCACCCAATGCTGGCGAGTACGAGAAGTTTGGCGATGCCGGAGCCCCTGTCGCTGCTAATGGTGCCAATGCTCCCCGTGCCAACGCCGACGCCGATGACTACGGCCACACGGGTGCTCTCGCCGCCCCTCCCCCAAGAGCAACTTCCTCCTGCGCTTCCTCAAGCCATGGGTGTTTGCCAACTACGAGACCATGCGCGAGCTGGTTCCGCACCACGCCAACAACGTGGACTTTGCGGCCATGTACACGCCCGAGGTTGAGCAGAATGCCTACGTGCCCGTGTCGGTGGCCAGCGAGCCGCCTCTGCTGTGGATCCCCGAGGACGCTGCCGGTATTTCGAAGCAGGAGATTGCGCACACGCAGAATGTGATTAACATTACGGACGCTGGTGTCAGATTGTCCGACAAGGGCAAGATTGAATGGGACCAAGACAACATGAAGCCTCCCATTTACGAGGAGAAGGTTCTGTACTAATCACCGACCAACACCCGGTTGGTGCTCGTACCCACTTGTCCTCTTTTATTCCCGTGTTTTTCTCTTTACTTTTGTCATCATCCTTTTTCCCCGTCTTTTCATCTCTTCTTGCTTTTTCCTTTTGTTTTCTTTGTTTCGCTGCCCTGGACGGAAGCAGACGCTCAGAGACCCTCTGTGCTCCAGACCTTTTCGACTTTACATCAAACATGACTAGATGAGGCCTCGGTAGCTGTTTGTTGCTGGGATGGGTATGATTCTTGGGGGAAACGAGGAGTTGGGCCGCGTTGACTTTAGGATATAAGGAACGCCAAAAGATATCCCTGGGAACGTCTAGTTTCGCTTGTTATTGTTTAATACATGGGCCATGGGCTTGTAATGACTTTGGCATTCTTGCTTTCGTTGTGGTATTCTACATGGATACCCTTTATACATGGGTATACGTCGTCGTACGTGTTATGTTCGTGGTCGTATCAGGCATTGTGAGTGGCAATGACACCTCCCTTTACGCTGTATGTTGGACACCTAGGCAGACAGCCGTGGCATACTCGCCATCGTGGCTGATGCTGACGCGGGCTTCTTGCTCGACAACTTGGCCGTCCCGCTCCATGGCATGGGCTCGAACGTAGGCCATCGGCGGGCCACTAAAGGCGTTTCGCCGTCGCCATACGGCCGCGCCCGGCTCGCTGCCCCGTCTGCCGGCGCTTCGGCTGGCCGCCTGCGCGCAATCCGCACGCCGTGCAGCGTCAGCCCGGCAGGTGCGGGTGCGCCTTAATGGCGGCTTCTTTGGCCGCAAACCGCCCGGCCAGGTACTGTGCCGCCCGCCACAGCGGGCTCGCCTCGACGGCCGCGGTCAAGCAGAACAGCGTCTCCGCCGTGTCCGCCCGCGGGACGCCTTCTCGGTCGGGCAGCACCGCACCGCGCGCCAGCAAGGCAACGGCCGTGTGTGCATGCATGATGCCGGGCGGCGCATCGGAGAGGGCCCGCGGGAGGTGCAGGGCGAGCACTTCGTCTGGTGACAGGATGCGCCGGATGAGGCGCTTTGCCAGGGTCGACGGTTGGGCGTCGTTTTTCACGTCTTGTTTGGCGTCTTGTCTGACGTCTTGGTTGACGTCTTTGACGTCTTGGTTGACATTGTGCTGGACATTTTGCTGGGAACGTTCTGCGCGTGCCCGTCGTCTCGTTGCCTCGAGATTGGACTTTTTCAAGAGCGTGTAGATGCGAGGGACATGGCAAATGTCGGTTCCGACGTGCAGATGTGGCAGGCCAAAGGGCAGAATACGCGACACTGCCTCGGCGGCGCCGGGTGGCGGCATGGTGTGTGTTGTTGTGTTGTTCGTGTCGTTGTGTTGTGTAGTGAGGCAGTGAGCAGTGAGGCAGTGAGCAGTGAGGCAGTGAGGAACAGTGAGTGACTAGAGTGAGACGGTGTGTGCAGTAGGCGTCGGCGCTGGCGATTAGATAAGCCCTACTGAGCGGCATAACTACGAGTCCAGCGCGGAACGAGACTTGTTACAGCAGTGTTCTCCGCACTACAGCACTCCGTGGCTCACAAAAGGACATTCATGATTCATCTCGGCACAGCAGCTTGTTTTCATAGATTTTGTATTGTTTTAGACTGAGAATTAAAAAAAAAGACAATCCCCGTTGGGCAGACTAATTTTGAGGTATGGTCTCAAATGAGAGATTTGCATTGATTGGAACCAAAGAGGCAATCTGATGTTGTTCCAGTCGCGGACTGCATCCATAAACCAACGCGAACCAAAAAACCAAAGGGCGGCGCGGAGACCCCGGCTATGCATCTGTTGGGAAACGGGCGAGGGAGGATCGCGTTTGTTGCTTGTGTGGCCGCGTACGGAGTGGCTTTGCGGCTGTTTGTGAAAGTCGACTTGTAACGGTCGAACGTTGCCTCGTCAGGCGGATGGGCATTGGTGGTGTTTGCATCCCTGTGTCCCGCCCGCTGGCTCCGAGACCGACTTGTCGTCTCCTCTACTGGTCGTCGAGCAGAGGCGCGCGCTCCGAGTCGCGCGAGATGACGAGCACCGACTGCTGCCTGCCCGTCCAGGCCGGGAGGGCCACGGCGACGGTGGCGAGGAAGAGGATGCTCATGACGGTAAAGGCAAAGATCCACTGCAGAGCCACAAACTGGCGCAGGAACTGGCCCGTGCCCAGCGCGGCCGCCAGGATGGACAGCGCAAAGCCCATGGAGTAGTCGGCGTAGACCATGATGTAAAAGAGGCCGTAGGCCAGGATGGCCCACACAAAGACATTGGCCAAGATGCGCATGGCCAGGCTGTGGGCATGCGGCACCATGATGGCGCCGTTCCAGTAGATGGCCACAAAGGTCCAGGCCAGCGGGCCGGCGACGGCGGGCGTGTGCACAAGGCCGCGCGGGTGCGCGGCCGAGGGGTGGCGGAAGTAGAGGCTGGTGAGGTTGACAAAGTTGACGAGGAGCAGCACCTCGGCCCAGAAGAAGTGGCCGCTGACAAAGAGCAGCACAAAGGCGGCGTGCAGCAGGTTGTTGGCGATGAAGTGGGAGCCCACGGCGACGGCGGCATTGACGCGCTCCGACTGGTGGGCCGAGGCAAAGAGGTGGCCGAGGTAGCCGGCCTGCGACACAAAGAGGCCGATTGAAGTAGACGTAGACAATGACCATGTTGAGCGAGAAGGCCGTCGGGTGCAGGTGGTTCTGCCAGGAGATGCGGTGGGCGTTGTGGCCCCAGCCGTGCGGCGAGCGACGCGTAGTACACGGAGACGGCGACCGAGAGGCCCAGGAGGCGAGCGTGAGCGCGCGGTAGGTGGCGAGCTCGCTGCGGGTGCGGCTGTCACGCCGGAGAAGGGGTTGAGGCGGTCCATGATGGGTACTGTCGGTATGTCTGATGTGGTGATGTTGTTTGTTGTAGTTGGTGATGAGGACGAATCAAAAGAAAAACGTCGATGTCGATGGAGTGCAAAGGGAGGAAGTAGTCAAGGGAGGAAGGAGCCAAGGGACGCCGCGCAGGGAGCTTATAAAGGAAGGAGACTCGCAAAAGGCCCTCCGGAGGCAGTCGTAAGCTATGACGGCAGTCACGGCACAGTCTGAGCGAGCGCGGGGAAAGAGCAGGCGCTGGGGTAAGCTGGAAGGACGGGTGACTGCCAAAACGAGCCGATCAGAGCCAGTCGAATTGACCAGTGGGGTGACGAGAAGGGGCGAAACACAATAGGAAGGCACTACGTTGTACGGAGCACGAGGAAAGTGCGAGGCAAGACGACGAGGCCAGAGAGGTTGAGGCTGCGATCTGTCGACTCGATGCCGTCTCTTGTTCTTCTCGTCCGTCGTCGATGGCCAAAGCAGCCGCAAACGCAAGAGAACGACACGACGCCGTGCACAGTCGAGACCCCAAACGAAGCCAAAGCAACAGAGGACAGGACGGAGAGAAGGCTCCCTCGCCCCCCGTCCGAAAATCGATGACGACGTCATGCACCAACGACCGGCGTAGCGTTGCGCTATGGCGGCTGGGCGCGGCCTTTGTTGGGTTGGTTTGGCTTCGTTAGGGCTCTACGGAGCTTGCAAGAAGCTTGACACTGACTACTGAGTACGAGCTCTCTAGACTCATTCGCTTCAGCCTCTCACGACAAAACTGCCCCACAGGCGCGCAGCTGCAGCTCCAGTTCAGTACGACAGCCTGGGCTGGCCTCGCTCCTCTGGGTGGAGAGAGCTGCTCGACGGACGGCCGGGGCGATCGAGCCAGGCGCCTTGCATCGGAGGCGAGCATTCTTCCTCCTGGCTGGGACGCCTCTGGTTGCACCACTCCATCTAAAAGGCACCCGAAGGCCGTGCGTCTGTGTGGTGGTGATAGGCGAGGATGCCACTTGACCACACGACACTGGGCTTGTGCTGCGATGGGTAACGGCGTCGCGCCCGGTTTTTAGCCATTGTGGACCATGTGTCGCTTCATGTGAGAGTACTACATAAAAAGAAGCAGGCAGTGCAACCGTACAAAGTACATACAAACAATGGGTATTGCCTCGCAAGAAGAGACGGCGCAGAACGAGGGCAAAGACAGAACGAGAGCAAGTGGAAGCAGATGAAATGAAGATGAAACAGCGCAAACCGAAGAGACCCTGCACCAGCTGGCCGCTCCCGCTCCTTTGTCTATGTACGCCTGCCCATCCAAGAAAAACAAGACGAATCGAAAGAGAGACGAGGGAGAAAGAAGAAGGGAAAAAAGGGAAAGGGAGGAAGTGAAAAAGAAGAAAAGAAGATATGCAACGGGTATGCAAAGACGCTGTATCCTGTCAAAGTCCTGTCAAAGTCCTGTCAAAGTCCTGTCAAAGACGGGGCCGACTCCAGCACCAGCTCCCCTTCCCTAGTTCGGCATCTTCCGTGGCGACCTGGCCGGCGAGCGCGGCTGCATGGTGGGCGATGCGGGCGGCAGGGTGCCTGTACCTGTGCCTCCTGACGATGTGGCCGGCCGCGACAAAGACGGCGCACCACCACCACCACCACCACCACCACCACCGCTAAAAAGGGAATCGTCGACGTGGCCGTAAACACGGGCAGGTCGGCGCGCTTCATGGGCGACGGCGTGGCTGCCACGGCCATGGCCATGGGCGTCTGCGCCTCGTTGGGCGGCAGCCAGTGGAGCGGTGCGGCCGTGGCCGGCGCGGAGGGCGCGCGCGGCGGCTGGGGCGTGCTGTCGGGCTGGTAGGGAATAAAGACGGCGGGCGCGGGCACGGACGCGGGCATAGCACCGCCAGGGAGGCCAGAAAAGCCAGGATGGCCAGGGAAACCAGGGAAACCGGGACGTCACTGCCAAGGCCGCCCTCGGTGCTGGGCGTGAGCAGGGCGCGTGGTCGTCCGAGCCGGCAGCGGACGAGGACGCCGCCATGGCAGTGTCAACAGCGAAAGACGCGCCGGCGGCCTCAGTAGCCTCGGTGGCCTCGGTGAGACGCAGTGTCGGCGCAGCGCCATGGTTTGGGCAAGCGGCGTGCTCGGCAGCGCGGCCGTCGCCGTCAGCGCCGTGTCGACCATCTCTTTGGGCAGGGGGTTGAGGCGGCGGGGGCGGCGGCCGAGGGCACGTCGGCCGAAGACGCGCGGGGCGGCGTGTGCGAGCAGGCCGCGAGGCAGGCCGCGAGGCCGGCCGCGAGGTGGCTGCCTTTGTCGCCTCCGCCTCCTCCCGGGCCGCCGCCGCTTCGCCTTTTCACGTGCCTCTTTTTGCGCCGCCGTCACGACGTTGATCTTGATCTTGCGCATCCCGCTCGTCAGCTTATCCAGGTCGTCGTTGGTGGGCATCGTAGGCGCGGTCGTGGCAGTATTGCTGCTGCTGCTGCTGGTCTTGCGGCTGTAGGCCGGCTTTGTCGTCGTCGTCGTCGTCGTGGTCGAGCGGGGTTTCCGCACCGACAGTGGTGCGCCGTTCACGGGCGTGGTGCTGCCGCCGCCATGGGAGGTGGCTGGGCGCGTGGGCGCTGCAGGCGGCTGCACGGTAGGAACAGCCGGCACAGCCGGCACGGGCGGGAGATCAAAGTCGTCCTTGGGCACGGCAGCCGAGGCCGCACTAAGGCGCCGGCCCGACTGCTTGGATCGGCCGCCCCGGGCCCCAGCCGAAGAGGCTACGGGCGTAGTGGTGACCGAGGCCGAAACGGCTCCACCAACCGTCTTGCGCCGGTTCTGGCGGTCCAGCTCGGCGTTCTTCTTGCTTGATGGCCGCTGAGGCGGACGCCGCAGAGGCGACGGACGAGCCAAACGGCTTGACCTGCTTGCGCTCCCGCATGGACACACGCAGAGGCCCGCTAGGCGTGGCGGGTGTCGAGTACGACGGCGCAGCCGGCACGACACGTCCATGGCGCCCAGCAGGATCTGACGGTCACGGCGCGCGCGCGTGGCCTCGGCCGACAGGTCTCGACGCTGCAGCTCGTCGTGGTGCGTTCGTCGGTGGGATCAGCAGCTTGCTGAGCTCGTGCATGGCGATGGTCAGGGGACGTCGGGGGGCGGAGGCGGCGGCGGCGGCGGCGGCGAGGTGGACGCGAGGAGGGCGAAGCGGACAGGCCACTGCCCGCGCCATAGGCCGAGGACAGGCCAGACATGCTGCGGCGCAGCTTGGGGTGTGGACGACCTTGGCCTGGGACGAGGCGGTGGGTGACGAGTAGGTCGTGGCCGGGTGCGGTGCGCGTTCGGCTTGGGCTCGGGCGGCGGTGGGGGCGGCGCCATGACGGCCTCGATCAGGTCAAGCTGGGCAGAGGCCCACCACGCAGGGTCGTATGGCGCGCTGGATGTGGAGGGGGGCGACCGTGACGGCTGACGTCCTCGTCCATGGCACTGCCGTCCATGGCATTGCCGTTGACGCCCCGAGCGCCCAGGCGGCTGCCCATCTCATAGCCCAGGCCGGGCGGAAAGGCCTCGTCGCGCGTGCTGAGGGCTCCGAGCCGGCGAGGCCGCTGACGTGGCTGAGCACGCCGGAGAAGAGGGCGCGGTCGCTGTAAGCCGCCCTCGAGGACACTGACGACGCGGCCGGCGCACTCGTCGTTGGCAATCTGCACGACGTCGCGGGTGAAGCGGGCGTAGAACGCGGTGGGCACGTTGACCTTGTGGCGCTGCATGCTGGACGTCTCCCACTCGCTGGCGTCGAGCCGGCCGAGATGAAGATGGCGCCGCGGTCGCTGCTGCCCTCGCCGCGCTGGGCGGCCTGGTGGCGGAAAAGGCGCGCAGCTTGTCCAGCAGGGCGGCGTACTTGCTGGCATAGAGGGCCCAGAAGGCGGCCTCCGTCTTCCATGGCTCCAGGTGGACGTTCCAGATGGTCTGGCCATGGGCGTTTTCGATGCACAGGCTAGCGTTCTTCACCTTGTCCTCGTCGCCCGACTCGCAGGGGAACGAGTTGATGTCGTGCAGGCTAAAGTAGCCAATGGACGTCTTCTTCCAGGCGGCCGTGTTCTTGGCGGCTGAGGCACTGCGGGCGTTGTGTTGCCAGGCAATGGCCTGGGAGCCGTCGCCGTGGTGCAGGTCAATGTCGACAATGGCGGCGTGGGTCAGGCCGTGCGAGAGGATGGCGTGCATGATGCGACGTGGACGTTGTTGATCCAGCAGAAGCCCGAGGGCCAGTCGGCCGAGCAGTGGTGGCCCGGCGGCCGGATGGCGACAAAGGCGCGGCGGTGCTGCGACGCCGGATCAAAGACAGAGTCGACGGCCTCGCACACGCCGCCCAGGGCGCCCTCCAGAGCCTGCAGCGACTCGGAGCACAGGTACAGATCGCCCTCGTGGAGACGTGCGGGCGTGGCGTGGTGGTGAGGCGGGCCGCGGTCCATGTCGGGACGCTGCAGCTCCTTGCCGTGGAGGGCGAGCTTCGTCTCGGCAGAGTCGCACATGGTCTTGAGCTCCTCCATCCACTTGGTGCCGTGGACATTGGTGACGGCGGGCGACTGCAGGGGAGGGCGCGGGCGGTCTTGTGGATGCGAAAGGGCACAGCAGCTGTAGGGATCGAGGCAGGGTCGAGCCGGGGTGCGGCATGTAGCTGGCGTCGGCATGGCGGCCGCCGAGACGCACATAGGCAGCGGAGACGCCAACCGCGCAGGCCTGGATGCGTTCGGGGCGCTCGACAATGGTGCCGAGGTTGGCGGCGGAGGTGCGCGGGCGGGAGAAGCGGTGGCCGTAGCAGGCATCGTGCAGGATGACGACGGTGTGCGAGCGGCGGCGCAGTCGTCGTCGGTGCTGCTGCTGTGGCGGGCCAGTTCGCCTGGAAGTGGCTGCGTGCAATGTCGGCGGCGGTGGGCGGCGGTGGCCGGGCGGCCGTTGGCGCTGCTGCTGCCTTCACGGAGAGTCTCGAAGCCGTGGCCACTGCTGCCGGCATGGGCGATCGAAGCGGCGTACTGGGCGAGGGCGACTTGAGGTTGAGGCGCTCCGTGCGGCGGGTGGGACCCTTGCTGGGGGTGCCGCGCCGGGGGAAGCTGCTGCTGCTGTGCAGCGAGTTCGTGGAAGCCTTGCGCAGCAGGCCGGGCGTTGGTCGGTGCGCGACTCACGGCCAGTGGGCAGCGGGCTGCGGGGCGCGGGGCTGTTGCGGTGGTGGCCGGCACGCTGGGCGAGCGTGGACCGCGCCGCAGGGTGCACCGTGGCCTGCCGAGGTGCGCGACAGGGCGACGGCGACTTGGACTTGGACTTGGTGGCGTGCCGGTGGAGAGGGACAGCTGTCGAGGGACTGGGCGAGGGGGTCGTCGGCGTTGTTGCTGGAGCCGGAAGTGAGGTTATTCGGGCTGTCGTTGCGCTGGTTGTTGCCATTGGCGTTTGCGCGGCCCGGGGTCGCCGAAATTGGTCGATCGCCGGCGCTGCGGCGTCGCCTGGACAAAGACATGACGTGCGCGTATCGCCGTTGCGTGCCGTGTGTCGCGCACGATCGGGTGGTGTGTCTGGATGTCAGCTGCTTCTGCAGCCAAGTGGATGTGGATGTCACGATGCAGTTGGAAAGGGGGCATTCGACGGTGTCCATGCGCGTTGGAGGCCGTGCAAAGAACGGCGTCAACAGGGTGTCGAACAGAGACAAAACGACGTCAGAAAGAAGCGACCAGTAGACTGCCCGACGTTGACGTGTTGCAAAAAGACAAGACAAAAGACAAAGAGACAAACGGCGGCGCCAAACAGAAAGCGATTCCTGGCCGATCTGACCAGAATAAAGAAACATTGGGGAAAAGGGGTGTCGCACAACGGAGAAGACAACGACGTCAAGAGCTACCGGGCACCACGCACGCGCCTTCCCTGGATGCACGCGTCTACGACTTACTATGGTCACGTGCGTTAATTTTGGGACCGAGGCTGTCTGTCACGGTTGTACAGTGGGCCTTTACGGTCATTTAAAGTGGCCTTTAGCGGTCATTTAGCGGTCATTTAGCGTGCCCGTGTGCGTAAGAGCTGTGGGAGGGAAAAGCAGGTCCTGTATGTACTGAACAGAGACAAGGACAGAGAGGGTGAACGAGGGAAAGAAAGACGCTGGAAGGTTTGCATGACGCTTGATGTTGAGGAGGCAAAGAGAGGATCAGGGAATGTGAAGCATGAGGGGCGTTTGCATTCCGGCGCAGCTTGGGAGGCGAGGCACGAGAATTAGGGACGACTGACGCGAAACCGACGCCAAAATGCATTAATGGCATTCCACGAATGCCCTGGACAGGACCTGGACAAAGTTGTGAAGGAAAGGCACTTGTAAGTATTCGTATATACTTACTTTTGTATTAATTACCAGACACCGCTGTTGTTGGTCTAGCCCTCAGAGAGCTGAAGGAACTGAGAGAACTGAGAGAACTGAGAGAGATGGGATAGAATTTGAGAAAGAATGAATCATAAGGAGAGAGGAAGAAAAGAAAAAAAAAAATGAAAGAAATGAGTGAGAAAGAGAAAGGAGGGTGACGAACAACATAATACGGTTCACTCTGGCATCCAGGAAAATGGCAAAAAAAGACTGGAAAAGACCAAGTAACTCTTGCGAGTTACAATGATAATGGTCCCGGAGGGGCTCGAACCCTGACTTTCGCATGGTATTCTCACGATGCGCTAACCAACTGCACCACGGAACCAGTCGTGTGATGGTGATTTTCATGCACAGAACAGCTTAATTGTGGTGTGGGATGTGATCCTGTGATGCAATCTCGACTGGCGACGTTTCAAGACCTGACACCCAATAGACAGTGTCTCACAAGTCGAACGGGCCAAGATGATACTACTATTCTGTCCTGGGCGGTTCGAGGTGACAAGGCAAGAGGACGTTGACACAGTGCGTCACCCGCGGGCATCAGCTGTCATGTAAGGTTCGAGGGCGAGATATTGAAGGGGAAGGGTATGGGCCTCACAGGAGCTCGCAACATCAAAGACAAGTAGGCAATAGTCAGATTCGGTACCGCTGGAACAGAGAGACACTGCCGTGGAAGTACACTTGTATGAAAGTCTCAATGGCAATGTGCCTGCCATATGTCGTACAGAAAGGACTAGAGTGGACGACGACGAGAGTCGTAGCTGAATGCAAAGGCCCAGGGCAACGACAAAACACAATGGCATCTGGAACCCAGAAATTATGACACCGAGCTCGAAAGTCCGAGTCAAGAGCGCCATCTCTTGTTACGGGGCTGGAAACAAGATCCGGCGCCAGGTTCGAGTCCCCGCCTTCTAATTTCCTCTGTTGGTTTCTTTCTCGGTCCCTTTCTTCAAGGCTCCTACTTTCGAGTCCTCACAGTGACTTGTCACGGTGATTCTCACAGCTCACTCTCCATTGCAAAGTTCCTGTGGAGCCTCGTCGCTAGAGTACCGTACAGGGACTCCCTCACTCGTCGAGGGTCAGTGTCACCGTCGCAACGTCACGAGCCTTACGAGGCAGGGCAGCATCACAACGACCTGTGATTCTATTTGACATACGACGTAACTTCATAATCTGTTTCGTGGTCTATCCGAACGCCAAGCCATGCCGTGGTATTTTGGGTGCAGCCGTCCGCACACGCCCCCCTCCGCCCCTCCTCTACTCCCGTAAATTCAAATTGACACTCGCCAGCGCCTCGACGGCCCAGTCCTGGGTAGTCGGCCGGCCCCTTGGGGTACAGGTCGGCAAAGAAGGCCCGAACCCGCGCCGGGAAGCGGTCTGCGAGGATGGCCTCGCGCAAGGCTGCGCATTCAGCGCCAGCTGGTACCACACTACACGTTGTGTGCATCGTCAGCAGGTGCGCCGCCACCGTCTCCTTGGATGCATTGTGGTGCACAAACGCGCGCGTAATGGCGGGGCGGGGCCGTCATTGCTATTGCTGCTGCTGCTGCTGCTGCTGCTGCTGCTTGGCTCGCTGGCCGCACGGCCGCCGCCGTCTGCCGCGCCCTCCGCACCGGCCGCCGGCAGCAGGGGCAGCCGCAGTCGTCCTCAAATGGCCCAAAGCTCGGTGGCATAACCGCTGGTGCTTGATGTTGAGCATGCCGTGGCGGGTGACGGCGTTGCCGAAGCGCGCCGTCCGCGTCGGCCACACGCAGTCAAACATGTCGGCGCCCAGCGCGACGCTGACCACCAGGTCCTCGGGGTAGCCGATGCCACATGACGTAGCGCGGCTTGAGCGGCGAGCAGCAGCTCTGTGACGGCCGCCACGACGCGGCAGTAGTCGGCCTTGGCCTCGCGCCCGACAGGCCGCCAATGGCGATGCCGGGGTGTCGCGCTCCAGCATGGCGTGCGTGCACGTCCGCCGCATGTCGACGTCGAGCCCGCCCTGGATGATGCAGAACAGGTTCTGGCGCTCGGGGATGCGGTGCGCCGCCAGGCAGCGGTCCAGCCAGCGCACGCTGCGCTCCATGGCGGCCTGCATGCGCGCGGTGTCGGGCGAGGTCGTGACGAGCACGTCGTCGAGCTGCATGGCAATGTCCGAGCCGATGCTGTTCTGCAGCGCAATGGAGTGCTCCGGCGTCAGCAGCATGGGCTGTCCGTCGTGCGGCGACAGGAAGCGCACGCCTCCTCGGTGATGGTGGCCAGCTGGAGCAGGGACACCATCTGGAAGCCGCCGCTGTCCGTCAGCAGGTTGTGCTGCCAGCCCTGGAAGGCGTGCGCGCCGCCCACGGCGTCCAGCACGGCCTGGCCCGGCTTCAGCCCCAGGTGGTATGTGTTGTTGAGGCACAGGCGGCAGGACGTGTCGGCGAGCTGCGCGGGCGTCAGGCCCTTGAGCGAGGCCTGCGTGGCGACGGGCATGAAGACGGGCAGCGGCACGGGACCGTGGGCAGCGTGAGGATGGATGCGCGCGCGCGCGTGGTCGAGCAGCGGGCCAGCAGCTCAAACGTGAGCGCGCCATGGGTGGCCGAGGCCGGCAGGGCGGGGAGGGGTGCGGCCGCGGCCGCGGCCTTGGTTGACGAGGTGGACGCCATCCTGCGGGCCGCCAGCATGGCCGTGGGGGGGATGCGCTGTGCGGTGTGCGAGCGCGGGAGCGAAAGACGGCAGTGGGTGGTGCGATGTAGTCGGCTTGTGTCGTGTCACTGTCGATCGCTGGTATGGTGGCAGCCCTGCCGGCGGATGTGGTGCCCGTTGGTCGTTGGTCGTTGGTCGTTGGTCGTTGGTCGTTGGCCGGTCTTTTTTCCTCTTTCTGTTTTGCTCTTTTTCGTTTTTTCTTTTGGTTGGCTGTTACGGCTCCTGTCTACGAGTAGTTGTCCCCAGCAAGGCTGTCGCACAGAGGCTTCCCCGCCGGGACAGCAGACTTACAGAGCAGGCTAGCGCCGGCCTGGCCTAGTGCTGCGCAATACAGTCTACGAGTACTGGCCGCTGTCTTTAGACAGGGCCAGGCCCAGAGCACGGTTGTCATGCCCCCCCCCCCCCCCCCCCCCGGCATATCTTGCATCGTTTGCCCTGTTCCTGTCTGTCCTCCGTCATAATCCGTAGGATTGAATACACTCATTGAAAAAAAAAAAAAAAAAAAAAAAAAAAAAAAAAGGTGACGCCGACACGGGACACGGACAAGGGACACGGGCCAGGATGCCTTCTAGAACAGTGGCCCTGGCCCGCACAGAGCTTTGAACGCAACATAAAACAGTGGCGTGCTGTCGTTGCCCGCTAGCGATCCCTCACACCACTTTTGTGGTCTTGTTTGGCCGAATGGGTGCCCCCTGTGATCTCTAGACGTTGTAGGATTGCTGTATGACTTTGCAGCTTACAGCGGTCGCAAAAGCACCTGATTTTCCACTTTTTTAGCGCGCTAATTAGGGCGCCGACGTCCTAAAGAGCCCTGTTCTGTGTCTGTTCTGTGTCTATTCTGTGCCTGTTCTGGTGCTTTCGCCTGCTGGACAGTGTCTATTAGTGCACCAACCGCACAGTCGACTAATACGACAATGCACTCTGTTTCTTTTCTTCTCTCATAATGCCTCCATGCTCCTCCGCCCTGTGCCCCGTTCTCGGCATCCAAAAGTCATACGATTGTTTGGTCTGGGGTCGCACTGATCGCAGGGCAGCCTTTTATGAGAGGGACAAAGGTGTGAGCAAAGGATGGGAAAGGGAAAAAGAAAAGAGGGAATCGAGGCAATGGAAGAAACGAGAAACGAGAAAGAAAAGAAAGAGAGGAAGGAAAATGAGAACAAGGAAATTAAGAAAAAATAAGGAGGACGAAATGAATGGGATCAGAAATGTCCAGGGCATACGACGTAAGAAGAAAAAAGGCAACTCTGGGAGCACCAGACGTGGGAACGAGTGCAGATTTTTCAGATGTGAATCTGCAGTCTCCTATTTGTTTTCTTTTATTTCTTCTATTTATTGCTTCTTTTTCTTCGTTTCCTCCGCCCCCCTCATCAACACTTACACGCATAGGCTGTCACACCAATCTGCGTCCGAGGTCTTTCGTGCTGCAACAATATCCCGAAGCATTGCCATCGCCTGTCCATCAATGCCACAACTCGTCTCTGTGATTTCTTCTCAATGGCTTTTCCTCGCTCCACGTGGTACATCTCCGTGTTTACCCTTTGACGTACGAGTAGTCTCCCATTCACCCGATCCTACCAACACCGACTTGCGGACATGCACTCCGCCTTCGCTTTGCCATAAGGCAGTCCTCCCCTTCTCCCCTAACGTTCGTCCTCTTGGCGGCGTGATGGTCTTGCAAATGTGTGCCCGATGGAACCCCTGCCATCATTGCATCCCGTATGGATATCTTGGCCTTAAGAGACCCCTGTCGAGCTACGCCATCGTCCACCATCCGTCTTCATACTTCATACTCGAGTAGCGTCTCTTACATGTGTCTTACTCCGTAGTGACCAAGACGTCGTCCAACCTCCGCTAGGCGGGACCCATCGGAGCCCATTCCCGGGCTCGGGTTGTTGGCGTGCCTAGAGCCTCGCCTTGTCGTGGATTTGGCCGTTGTTGGTCGAAAAACAAGCGACTTACGAGTATTGCTGGTGCCAGCTGCTGGCGCGGGCGTAGCGGGGCGTGTTGGGTCGCCGAGGACTAGACTCTTGGAGCCCTTTACAGGTTTACAGGGTTTACAGCTTTGGCAGCTTTGGCAGCTTCGACGTTGTCACTTTTTCTGTGCGTCATCTTCTCTGCTTCCTTTTTGCAGACTTGTTTTTGTTCATTAGCCGTCTTTGTGCCGCTTTTTTCTTTTGGGGTTTGCCTTGGCCATCTGTACTTCTTCCTTTCAGCCCGACCAGCTTCTCGCCTCTCCGAGCTGAGCTGACTCAGTCTACGTGCACCACCACCACGGCCGTGACGATCGCCAACGACACCCAACAATCATCTGGTGCAATCAAAAGCATCATAGACTGCCAGCCAGGCACCAAACGTTGAGCTTCTACGGTTTCTTCTGTTGATCTACCGTTTTCTCTCTTTTCCGACCGACCACAAACTGGGCCCAGGCTTTCTAAACAAAATCGAACACGACTTACAACTCCACAGCACGCCGACCATGGACTCCTTCAGCCGATTTCCCGACTTACCGACCGAGCTCCGCATCAAGATCTGGCGTATCAGCCGCCAGCCACGCGTTGTCGAGGTCTGGTACGACGCCGGCGCCGACTGCTGCCGAACCACGGCCCGCCCGCCTGCTCTGCTGCACGTCAACCGCGAGGCCCGCGGCGAGGCTCTGCACCAGGACTGGTATCGCCGTGCCTTTCGCACCAGTTCCCGCCCGCGGACCACTACATTTATTTCTCGCCTGCTCTGGATGTGCTGTACCTGCCCCGGCACGGCCTCATGGGCTACGACGACACCGCCCGCGACTTCACCGTCCACGTCCGCGACACCGCCGAGCACGTGCGTGCGCTCGCCATTGACCACGTGCGCACCGACACCATCCGGCCCTGGAGCCGTACAACAAGCTGATGCTGCTGCTGAGCTTCCCGCATGTGCAAGAAGCGATGCTGGTTGTGGGGTCGTCGTCGTCGTCGTCGTCGTCACCAGCATTGGCCGGACAGCCATACGACCGGAGAGCTGTCCGTCGGCGGTCACAAGAATCCATTGAGAGTGCCGAGTCGGCAGATCCCTTTCCTCTTCGTCCTCCTCTTTGTCATCATCACCATCCCCATCAACACCCCCAAAGGCGACGTCGTGCTGGTCGATCCACAGGGCGATGCATCGGCCATCATGGGGGTCATCAACAACGTCATCGAGTCGTTTTCGCGCGAGATTGAGGCGGTGACCGCCGCGTCGGACAACAGGAGCGACAATGTCTCACCGCTACTGCCCAAAGACGACAACTGCACCTCGCGTCGCACCATGCCACACCTCCCCTGCCTCGTCCCAAGGCCATCGCCTACCAGCACCACCAGCGCCACCAGCGCCACCGGCGACACCAGCAACGACAAAATCAAAAGTGCCGCCAAGCCATATGCGCGTGACGGGAGGGCAGGAAGTCGAGTTTGCTAGTTGATCGCGTAGACAGTCAAAGAGGTAAACCTGGACGCGATGGAGTATACAAACAGCCGGAGACGAGAGGATGAAGAGGGACAGATATTATATCGCCAAAGTGGAAAGCGGAGGAGAATCTGTATTTAAACAGGGCTTATGGGCAAGGCAAGCACGGCGCAGGCGTTATTTCCAGCATGGAGCCAAAGTCAGGCGTCGCTGCTTTTTGGCCATGCTACATCTTTATCTGGACTGCTTGGAGGCACATACTGTAGCAATGCGGCATCGTACGCTGCGCAAGGGAAGAAGAGAAGAAAGACCTTGTGTTTCTCTGAAAGCAATCTTTTGCAGTGTGTTGTTCTGATTTTGGCATGTTTTGCAGGAGCCTGATACGACGTAATTACAGCGTACAAAGTACGGGCGAAGTTCGATACAGCCCACTTTTCAGTAGCATGATTGGATACGGGCATGAACCAATAATATCGTATCAATTCCACAGGGACCCACTTTACGCTCTGGTGTGTTTTTCGTCTCGCCATTTTTCATCCACCGCAAAAACGAGCTTCATGTTCCCGGAACAGCTCGCCTGCCGTGTATCCCATTGCGCTCCGCCCCTCGACCCTGCGCACACCGCGGCAGCGACTCTCGCCGACCCCCGCATATACTGCAGCAATGACTTCCAAGGCCTTGTCGCCGGGCGCTGCCCTGCTGCGCACCTCGCGCCTCTTCTCCCTGCCCGTCAAACCACTGGCCGTGGCGCCAGGGGCGGCGGAAAGCTTCAATCAAAACTCCAAAACCGCCACCAAGCCGTACCCGACAACCCAAGCCATCCGGACCCCAAAGCCTCGCGCCGCGTGGGCGAGTGGGGCCTCAAACGCACAATGCCCAAGAAGGCCGGAGACTTGAAGTCAATACGCATCAACGAGCTGGACTCCATCGAGGGCATCACCGACTACGACTATGCGACCGACCACGTCCGCGTCCTCCGCAAGTGGCAGGCTCTCCGCGTGCCCATCACCTCCCAGACCGACGCCGAGCAACGGCAGCACATTGCCGGCAAGTCCGTGTTCGAAGAGGACGTCGACCTCATCTCCATCGACCCGGCCAACCGCCACACGCCGAGGACAAGCGCTGGAAGTTTGAGGGCCCCTGGCTGGCCGGCATCAGCGAGGGCAACTTCCTGGGCTACCTCAAGAAGCAAGTCCGCACCCGCAGGCCCGAGTTCCGCGAGTTCCTGCGCATCCAGCTGGCCGCCGACAAGAACGCCGCGGCCGCCTCTGGTGCCATGGAAAGCGGCGGCGCCGAAGCCACCAACAAGGTTACGGCGGCCGACATCAGCGACGAGCAGCTGACCGAGTACCTGCGCGTGCTGCGCCACGACCGCCCCCTGCTCTACCGCCTGGTTGGCAAGTTCCTGGACCTGGCGCCCGTCGAGCCCACGGACAAGGCCTCTCTGAGCCTGGCGCGC
Organism: Sporothrix phasma; assembly: GCA_016097075.2. NCBI lineage: Eukaryota > Fungi > Ascomycota > Sordariomycetes > Ophiostomatales > Ophiostomataceae > Sporothrix > Sporothrix phasma. The sequence goes on along the minus strand of JADMNG010000062.1, from coordinate 142,018 downwards.
TCCACAGCGAGCCTCAGCGGCGGCTTCCTTTTGCCTCTGACTGGCCTCAACGACCTGGCCAGCGGTGCTGCGTCGGCATCTCTCACAGCGGGCGGCCACTCGGGCAACCGTGGGCACGGGATGGCCCGCCCATCACGCATCCCTCGGCTGGTCTGACCTACCTGCGCACCGCCGCCTACCTCGACAACCACCCCATCTACGGCCCGCAAAAGTTCCACGCGCCCGTGGAGTCCCGTGTCATCCAGCCACGCGTCGCCGGCGGTACCCGCGCTGCAAGCTGGGTGTTGCCGGCGTCGTTGCCAACAGCCCCTTCCACGAGGCCGCCTATGCCAACATCCGCCACAACCCCACCTACAGCAGCAACCGGGAAATCCCCGCCCTGAGCCAAATCGATCCGACACTCTTTGGCGGTGCCAAGGTGACTGTCAGCGTGCCTGCCGCCAAGATCAACTCCCGGGGCCGCATCGTTGTCCAGCTCGCCGAGGCCGACCCGAGGCCGCACTCGTCCAGGACGAGCTCGACGGCAAGGCGCTCATCTATGGCCAGCCCTCGCGTCTCGAGTCTACCCGCGCCGACTCCCAGCCGCGGAGCGTTGCTACCAGCCGCTTTCTCCTGGGCCGCCCTATCCGCCCCTTGGGCCTGAACAACAACGCCGACCCCCATGTGGTCAGCAGCGCGGAGAGCTACGGCCTGAACTAGAAATGAACAGCAGAAAAGGAAGACGTCGGAGAGGAGAGCGAGGAGGCATGTCACTGTGTATATATCCAGGGAGGGTGGGAGAACGGGAAGCATATATGTCTCATGTACTACTATTGAATGATAAAAATAACCACAGCGTTTTGCTCGATACAGCCATCCCAATCCGTTGCGTCGCATGGCTATCGTGTGCATTGCTATCATCGATATGGTCATTTCCGGCCATGGTCGAAAGCGTCGAGCTTTACACATACACGTGATTCGTCACGTGCGGCTGGCCCAAATTGACTAGTCTGTTTTCGTTCAGTAAGCTGGGGCTCCAAGTCACGTGTGGACCACTTTCATACCCTAAAGCTTTTTCGCTCCCCACCAGAAATTTTCGACACCAAGGGCTCAGCAAGCAGAGTGGAGTCTGCCCAAAAATTGTTCCCAATTGTCTGCATCTGGTTTCTGGCTGCTCGTTCTGGCTCTTCCCACCTTCAACCTCGACCTCTTTTTCCAACCACCACCACCAACACCACCTCCCCTCACATCTCACACAATCCGCCAAAATGGGTCGCGTTCGCACCAAGACCGTCAAGAAGTCCGCCAAGGTCATCATTGAGCGGTACTACCCCAAGCTGACTCTGGACTTTGAGACCAACAAGCGTGTCTGCGATGAGATTGCCATCATTGCCTCGAAGCGCCTGCGCAACAAGATTGCCGGCTACACCACGCATCTGATGAAGCGCATCCAGCGCGGTCCCGTCCGTGGCATCTCCTTCAAGCTGCAGGAGGAGGAGCGTGAGCGCAAGGACCAGTACGTCCCGAGGTGTCGGCTCTCGACTTTGCCCAGAACTCGGAGAGCGGCCAGCTGGACGTCGACACCGAGACCAAGGACCTGCTGAAGCACCTTGGCGTAAGTTTTCCCCACTGCAGTACCCATGACGCGCGTGCTTCAAAGACTAACCGGGCAGTTCGATGCCATCCCCGTCAACGTTATCCCCGTCACGCAGGTCCAGACGGCTGAGCGCGGTGGCCGCCGCTTCGGCGACCGCCCCCCTCGCCGCGATTAAGCGGTGGGCGGTAGCCTGGTGTCCTCGAAGATAAACACGACGAAAATATAAAACCAACCAATACCAAAAATTACCAAAACCTGGCGTCCTCGGAAAACCTTTTTCTGTTCTTTTTTTATGACATGGCCCGGCACCGACGACTTTCGCCCATATGTTGCGGCCTGCTCCCTCCTCTCCTCGACACTCTGCGGCTCTCTGTTCTCCTTCTTTCGTCGACAATCTGTGCAACAACAAGTTTTCGTCCTTGAGACGCCGTCGGTGCGAGCCAGGGGAGAGGAAGCAGCCGGAACGGGACGCAAGCCTCGGAACTCTGGGATGGGATACGAACGGGAAAAAGCAGATGGAAGACCGGACCGTCTTTGCCGGAAGCCGGTCGTCCGGCCCGTCAAACACATCAAAAATAGAAACTTGTTGCACAACCCCTAGGTGTCGCGGAAAGTCACACTGGCACTTTGCTCCAGATAGGCTTTTGTCTTGCTTGATCGCCAATTCTCCCTTTCCTTTACACGAGATGCATGTGCTGCCGTTATGCTGCCAGGCCGTGTTTGACCTTGTATTGCTGTGGCTGGTAAATTGTAGTCGTAAACCGTGCACGTAGCTGTTGTAAGGGCGCATTCTATCCAGGCGGCGACCGGGCACGCCTGTGACATGTTGCCGTAAGAGGCGCTTTAGAGTTCGAACCATATCTTGCTATGAGACATGTCTCTTGATAATACTCTGGGTATACATGTGCAACCTCTTATGCTCCTTTTATGCTCCTTTTATGCCTCCCAACCCAAACTCCGTATCGAAATCAGACGACATAGGCTAGGCTCTGAACTCCTGCCAAGCGTATGCATTCTGCCCCCTCCCCCCGTCTATTCTCCGACAAATCGAATCTTGTGGCCCTCGATGCGCATGTGTGCAGTGTCGCCGCCCGCGCTGTTGGACGCCTCTTCCGTCTCCAACGTCGGTGCGGTCGGTGTCTTGATCACCTTCTTCTCCACAATCTTGACGTCCACGAGGGCGGTCGGCATGGGGGGCACAATCCGTGGCGGCTGGCCGTTGCTGTCGTTGCTGTCGTCCAGATCCATCAACGCAGCGGCGGTACCGGCGCGGCCCGCGTCGCCCCGCTCCAAGGCCAATGCATTTGCATTTTCCGCCAGCCGGCGCTCCTCGCCGAGCTTGAGCCGGGCCAGGTCCTGTGCCAGCTGGGCCTCGCTGGCTGCGGCTGCTGCCTCTGGCCCAGCGTCTGCCTTTTGCTTGCCCTTGTCTGTGTCCTCGTCCATCAGGTCGATTTGGATGTCCGTGATGCCGACGCGCTCCCACGCGGCCGTCTCGTTCAGCTGCACCTTGATGTACAGTGCCCGCCGTGCGCATTCCGGCGAGCACCACTTCTCCAGCTCCTTCTTGGCCACGATGCCAAAATCTTGGCGGCCTGCATTGACCAGTTTCCAGGTGCCGCGGCCGGCAAACGTCTGCCGCGGTCGGGCGCACAGCACGTAGCCGCAGTGGCCGTAGGTGTTGCGCTCTTCGATGAGGTCGTCGTAGTCGCCCGGCTGGAAGATGCGCACGAGTCTTGTAAACGTCTCGACGTCCTCGGGCGCCGGCGCCGCCGCCGAGAAGCCCGAACCCTTGACGAGCGGCAGGTCGGTGAGCGTCTCGATGGACAGGAAGATGGCCGACTCGAGGTCGCGGCGCTGCTGCAGGATGGCGGCATGCTTCCTGGCGATCTCGGCGTTCTCCTGCTCGGAGCGCAGTCGACGGCTGTGGGTGGCGGGACGCCGCTCGACGTCGTCGTCCACGTCCTCTACATCGTCCACGTCGTCGTCGTACTCTGGTGCGGGCGCCGACGGCTTTTTGAGAATGCTCTTCAATGGCCGGCTCGGAGGTGCCATGATGGAGGTCGACGTGCAGTGTCGGAGAGTCGTCAATCGGCCTCACCACCGTTGGCTGAAGATGAAAGTTGCGCCTACTCAGTAGCTTACGGCGTGGCTTGCAACAAAAGAGTTTGGCAGTCCCCGCTCCCAGAAATGTGGGGTAGCCAAACCGATGCCAGTCACAGGCCGTGGGAGGCTCAGGGCTGTCGTCACCTGCTGGACGATGACGTTTCAGGCGGCGCCCAGGCCAGCGAGAAATCAAGGTAGCCGCCGGCACCGGCTGTCCAGGCAGCTTGCCTGCCAACTGTCAGGGCCACCCAGCCGACAGGCGCTTCGTACACCCCTAAATCCCTAAATCCCCTAAATCCCCTGAAAGACGCATCGTGCCCAGACATCCTTCTTTCGTGGTTTGCCGCCCGTCGTAACGATCTGCCCTGACAATAACATCCGGCATTGGCTCTTTTCTGTCTCATCGTCTCAGCCTCATCGTGACGACAAAGCCCGCCTCGCCTTCCCGCCAGCGTCTCGAGTGCGACCACGGCGAGACGAACCGACGTGCACAACTGCATCCCGGCCCCGAAACTTCATGTACGAGTATGTCGATCCACCGCACCTCGGCCACAGCCACACTGCTCCCCTCCCTCCGACCTGCATCCTTCCCAGCATCCTTCCCAGCATCCTTCCCAGCATCCTCTCCAGCATCCTCTCGTTATCTGCCTACGTTTCTGGCCCTTGACTTTCAGTCTGTCTGTCAGGCAAAGCTGTGACTTGGCCGTGGCTGCCATCGAATGCACCCCCTCGCCATCTCATCTCTGCCCTCCACCCCTGTTTCAGCACAAGGCATTGGGCAAGTTGCCTCGACGGGACAGAAACGCTGACCACAAAAGCACACCAAAGACACCAACACATACATACGGCATACCACGGTACTACGGCTAAGCTCGCGTTCCGACCTGCCTACCGCCTGGCCGGTGTTTGGGAATCCACAGTCGAGTCGCCAGAGCAGCAAGCAAACTGGTCAGTACATTCCCCCTCTCTGCCTCTTCTTTGCCCATTCCATGGTCCAGGAGCTTGCAGCAACATGGTGTAGCATGGCCCTTGATGTATTCGGCAGCCATACACTATTGTCTGTCCATTTGGCTCTCCGCGTCCATCTTCGCCTGCGCCTCATCTCCCAGCGGCTGCCTACCCGAAATTAGCAGCAGGTCGAAAGCACCAGACAGCGCCACATACTCGTACTACTCAGTAGACGGGAAATAGTCCCTCAAGGAACGAAAGCTGACCGCCGAGCATCCACAGCAGCACCGCATCCTCCCTCCCATTTTCCCCTCTCGTCTCTTGCATATTTCCCTCTCGTCTTTTCCCCTGTGCAGCCATCGACACCCACTGCACCCTCTTGTCGAATCTGCGCCTTTTCCTCGCCCGTCCGGCTCTGTCGCGGTTACTCACCTCCCAACTACTGGGGCCTTGCATCGCCTCTAGGCATTCCCCGCGGTTTCCGGAAAAGGAGGGGTCGAAGCTTCAAGTCGAGCCACGGCTCACCCTCGCCTCAACCTTGCAATCCGGCGCACATCTCTGCCCAACAGACGCAAAGACACCATCGAGCCGTCATCTGCCCTCTACACATCCTGTCTGCTGAGCGCGTCTACTCGGACGCGCTCTGCCCCGACACACACCGCCCAACATGTACAAAGTCAAGGCCATCTACGGATACTCCTCCGCCCACGATGACGACCTCAACTTCGACGTTGGGCAGATCATCACCGTGACGGAGGAGGAGGACGCCGAGTGGCTGGTCGGCGAGTACACCGACGACGCCGGCACGCACAAGGAGGGCCTCTTCCCGCGGAACTTTGTCGAAAAGTACGAGCCTGTCGCGCCACCCCGACCGACCCGCACGCGCACCAAGCGGGACTCGGAGATTCCCGCAGCCTTTTCGCCCAGCGCCATTCCCGCCCCTGCCGCAGAGGAACCCGCCTCGCCTCCCTCTGCCCCGGCCCCAGCTCCTGCGCCCGTCCCTGCTGCCGCCGCGCCGCCGCCCGCCGCGCCTCCTGTCGTCGCCCCTGCTGCCGCACCTACCCCGCCGTCGCCCAAGGAGGTCCCGCAACCGGTAGCGGATGAGCAGGAAGAGGAGGAAGAGGAGGAGCCAGAACCGCAAAAGCCTACCAAGGCCGCTGCGGCGCCTGTGCCTCCTCCGCCCAAGACCGCCGAGCCGACGTCGCCCGCTTCGCCCGTCGCTGCCCCCAAGGCCCCGAAGCTGCCCGTCCTCCTCCTGCCGCCGCCTCGAAGCCGGCTCCACCCCCTGTCTCCGAAAAGGCCTCGGGTAACTCTTTCCGCGACCGTATTGCAGCATTCAACAAAGCTGCTGCGCCACCCATCACGCCGTTCAAGCCGAGCGGCCTCGGCAGTGGTTCTGGCAGCAGCAACTTTATCAAGAAGCCGTTTGTCGCACCTCCCCCGAGCCGCAACGCCTTTGTTCCCCCGCCACGAGACGTCCCGACTGTCAAAGTATACCGCCGAGACGAAGACCCGGAGATCAAGGAGCGTGAAGCTGAAAACCTAGAGTCGGCCGAGAAGGCCGGTCTGGTCCCAGGCGCCGCATCGTCAAGTGCTTCTGGTGGTGGTGGCGGTGGTAGTGGTGGTGGTGAGGGTGACGAGGACGAGCCCAAGCCCATGATGAGCCTCAAGGAGCGCATGGCTCGCCTGCAGAGAGAGCAGCAGGAGCAGGCACAGCGACACGCCGACGCTGCTGCCAAGAAGGAGAAGCCCAAGAGACCCCCAAAGAAGCGTCTTGAGAGCTACGACTCCACAGGTGCCGCTGCCGCTGCTGCGGCTGGTTCCGGTGCTGGTTCCGGTGCCGGTTCCGGTGCCGGTTCCGCTGCCCCTGGTCCTGCTGACGAGGCCTCGCTTCCTCCGATTGAGCGGAAATCTACTAGCGACACCATGGGCCGCCGGTCCATCGAAGAGCCCTCAGCTTCCCAACCACCCCGCGCGCCCCACCCCCCTCGCCGCAAGGTATCCAAGGACCCGAGCAGTGCCGAGGCTGATGGCAGCGATGCGGACATGTCCGGTGCTGGTGACACAACCGAGGGCCAGGACGATGAGGTCACAGAACGAGACGATAGCGACGACAAGACAAGACGGCCGTCGCGAACCATCCCCGTCATTGTGCCTGGCGAGAGACGCTCCGTCGAACAGACCCGTGTCGAAGAGTCCGAAGACGATGCAGAAGCGGAAGAAGCAGAGGCGCCCGAGGCCGCAACGGTGGCGGAAGACGATGAGGAGCAGGAGGCCAACGACGACGGGGAGGAGGACGACGACGAGACTGACCCTGAGACGCGCCGTCGTGAAGAACTGCGCGCACGGATGGCCAAGATGAGTGGAGGAATGGGCATGATGGGTATGCAGGGCATGCAGAGCATGTTTGGTGCGCCGCCGCCCCCGACACAAAAGAAGAAGAAGGCAGCGGCGCCGGCTGCGCCCGCCGAGGAGGCAGTGTCACCAAGCACTCGTGCTCCGCCTGTCCCTGCTATGCTGGCGCTTCCGGGCATGATGGGCCGCCGGTCTGAAGACAAGCCCGCGGAAGCAGCTGTGGAAGAGGAAGACGAGGAGGAGGAAACGCCCGAGCCCGAGCCAATCACCAGGAATCGCGTACCCCATCAATCCCAACCCGCGGTGCGGCGCCGCCCGTCCCGGGAAGCCGCCCGGTGCCGCCTCCTCCCCCACCGGCGGCCGCGGCCGCCGACGTTCGCTCGCCAAGCGAGGGCTCCGTGTCGGACGATGAGCTGTCCGAAGCCCAGCGTGACCCCTTGGAGACGCCCCGCGGCGAGCCTTCACAGCTTCTCCCGCCTCCACCGCCTCCCGCCTCCGCACCAAAGGCACCGGCCGTCCCCTCCACTCCTCGACCTCGGGCAGCGGCCAGCGCTCTGCGGAAGCTGCCGCCGCAGCAACCTCGCCGACCTCCCCGCAGAGCAAGCGCGCCAGCCGCCTGCCGCCTCCCATCCCGGGTGCTGCCCCAGCACCTCCCCCGCCGGCCCAGATGCGGCCACCGCCACCGCCTCCTCGAGTGCTCTGAGCCGCCAGTCTACGGCCGAGATGCGGTCGCCGATATCGCCTAGCCGACCGCAGGCAGCCGACGGGTCAGACGACGAGGAGGAAGAGGAGGTCACGGAGTACGAGGGCGACTACGACACGGATATTGCCAACCCCGTCTCCCACAAGAACTCGCTCAAGGCCCATGCTCGCGACTCTAGCCTCGAAGACAGTGTGTCTACCAAGTCACCCACTTCGGACAAGACACCGTCGTTCCCGCCGCCTGTTCCGGGCGCGTCACGGGCACCACCTCCGATTCCCAGCCAGCCTCCGCCGCCGCCGAGCCTGCCCCCAAGCCTGCCGCCCAGTCTGCCTCCAGTGTGCCGCCGAGTATGCCGCCGAGTATGCCGCCTAGCGTTCCGTCCAGCCAGCCGCCTCCTCGCCCATCACTAGGCGATAAGGGACGGCAGTCTGTGGATGTGCCTCGGGGTCCTCCGCCCCCGCCTCCACCGCCAGCCTCGAGCCAGACACCACGCCGCGACGACGACTTTGACCCGTACAACTACGCGGCGCAGCCAACCTCGCCCGGCGCCGCCCTGCCTAGCCTCTCTTCTGGGGCTCCCAAGTCGTTTATGGACGACTCGTACTCGACGCCCGACCTGAGCCTCTCCCTGTCTGGTGCGTCAAGCTCGACCGTCACCGGTTCGCGGACCGCCCCTGGTGCACAGTATCCTCCCGGCCCGCCACCACCACCGCCAAGTGCGCCCGCCCCGAGCGCTGTTCTCCACAGCAGCCGCGGTACACGGCAATCAATGGACCTCTCCCGCGGCGGTCTCTCGGGTGTGCGCCGGTCTCTGGACGTGAACCGCCCGTCAATGGAGTCGGGCTTTGTCGCCAACGACCTTGATCTTGCACCTCATTCTGGATGGTGGCTGCAGCCGAACAATGTGCCACCGCAGCTGCAAGGCCGCAAAGACATCTTTTTCGAGTCGGAGGAGTCGCAATCGGCCAAGCGGGGCGGCAAGGTGGAGGTGGCCCGCGATCTGTACGTGCTCTACGTCGACTACTCGCAGACTGTCATCTCCGTTCGCTTCGACCCGTCCGACTCGTCCGACGTGCACCTGGAGCAGCGCCACGAGCCGCCGCCACGCAGTCTGCGCCAGGATCAGCTCGAGCAATCGTACGAGCGCTTTGGCCGCCACATGGCCGACTCGATTGTGGCCAAGAAGGACACTGTCGTGGGCGATGGCACGCCGCAGACGCTCGTCCTCGAGCTCATCAAGCCCTTCCGCGATGCCCTCCTGCCCGTTGGCACGCGCGCCTACGGCGCTCTTGTCTACTCCAACCTGGCCAATGCCAGCACGACGCAAAACGACGAGATCCGTGCCGGCGACATCATCACGCTGCGCAACGCCAAGTTCCAGGGCAAGCACGGCGCGATGCACGCCAAGTACAGCATGGAGGTCGGCAAGCCGGACCACGTCGCCGTCGTGGGCGAGTGGGACGGCACCAAGAAGAAGGTGCGGGCCTGGGAGCAGGGCCGTGAGAGCAGAAAGGTGAAGCTCGAGAGCTACAAGCTGGACGACTTGCGGTCTGGCGAGGTCAAGATTTGGCGGGTCATGCCGCGCAGCTGGGTTGGCTGGGAAGGCCAGAACTAGGGGTATTGTGGCCGACTCCGAGGTGGTTGGGGCGGCGGCGGCGGCGGCGGCGGCCAAGGGCTGTCGCGGCTCCTAGGCGCACGCGGTCATCTGCCAGGTCGGTATCTGCCATGCGGTCCGCCATGCGGACTACCATGCGGTCCACCATGCCATCCACCATGCGGCCCACCGTGCCGTCCACGATGCCGTCCACGGCAAGGTCCGTCTGTTCGTGGCCGTCGACACCAGCGATGCCATTGGCCTTTTTGCCCCCACGCCACCGCCCTTGCCTCAATCTCCACCTCCGCCGGCATGGCTGATGCCGTGCGAGCAGCCATGGCCGGCGTCGTGGGCACCCGTCTCTGCCCACGATGCAGCCGTGCTGTCCTACCTTTCTCGACGCAGGGCCGCCCCGCCCGACTGGTGCTTTTCGGTCACGGCGCTGCGGGGCCAAGACAGCCAAGACAGCCAAGACGGCCAAGGCGGCCAAGACAGCAGCCCGGTGGACACGGCAGACAGAATTCGCGAGGTCAGCGAAAACAGCCACCGGGGTGACGGCGGGGTGTCGGATCGGCTCGGCCGCGCGGATCCGGCGACGATGCGGCGGTTCTACCGGTCGGCTTGAGCCTTGCTTTGCCTGGTGCTGGAAGGTTTCGTCTGTCTTTTGCTATTCTGTTGTCTCCTGTTGTCTGTTGTCGGGCTCTTCATTGCGTGCGGACACTGCTTTTCCTCATTCTCTTCACCCCTTGCTTTTCGTTCCTCGTCGTGTTCTGTCCTCGTCTCGTCTGCTTCGCATGCATCTCATTTTCTGCATTTCCATTCTGTACCATTCTGTCCGCTCTGTCCGTTCCGTTCTGTCCGTTCTGTCCGTTCTTTGCTCTTCCATGTCATGTTCATGGCAACCAGCATACACACTACTCTCCTCTTATCTGCATAAAGCAACCAAGCCCATGCGATCCTTTGTACGTTGGAAGCCCATGCGGGTATAGCTATACGAGCTGCGAATAAATCAAAGTTACCAGGTGCTTCCATCTTGAAAGTAGAAAAGTAGACAAATGCATATACATTGTGATGCTTTCAGGAGGCTGCAGGTGCTATATTCCAATCATTCAGATCCATTCGCAACAATGAGAAACGGTGGAGTCCTGACGGTGTAAAGCTATAAGTTCATGGCCACCAGCACGTTTCGTGTCCAGGTACTAGAAGACACGAACAGGAGGGGCCGAAGCAAAGAGACCAAGAAAGAAACTCTGTAAATGGCATTGTCAAAAAGTATATACTGGCCGCGGCGGTACTCCAAATACAACGAGAACTGCAACCAAACTGCAGCCCGACCCATTACGCCAAGTCGCGACACCTACAGACCCATGCCTATCCTGAACAAACGCATAAAAGCCGATACTAAGACATCCAAAGTGGTAAGGAAAGCGCGCGATGACGAGAGCCGAAGAGAGCAAGCTATGTTGCGCAGCTAAAGAGGGATGAACATGTAAGAAGACAGAAGAAGAAAGGAAGGAGAAAGGAAGAGATGAAGCGAGTCCTTCTCGGCTCTGTGCAGCAGAATCGGGGCTGCCTCAAGGTGAAGAGGGAGAATGACGGTAGAAAAAAAGGACATCCACACGAGAGGACCTGACCGCAACTTCGGCCGCCAGTCAGAGGTAACAGTCGCAAAGGCGACTCAATACGTGGGCTGCGCGTGGCGCAGCGGGCTCGACGCATAAGGGCTTCCGTGACTGCCGCTGCTGCCACTGCCGTGGCTGTTACGGCGGTGGAAGACGTGCTGCATGAGAGCTCGAGGGTTCACATCCACGTCGAGGTGCGCGAGACCAATGGAACGGCAAGGCCATGCGCCTTGCGCGGCGGCCAGCGCGTACGGATGCAATCGTCGGCCAGGGCGATGAGGCCAGTGGACACAATGACACTGGTACCGTTAGAGATGAACAGCTTATACATTGTTGGCGGTTCGACAAGGGGGAGCAACGTACTCTGCAACGTCAGTCATGGCCTCGAACACGGACGGATCGGCAATCCACATGTGGCAGGGCGGAATCCAGCCGCCGGCCTGCTCTTCGGCATCCACCTGGTTGGGCGAGCGCATCTCGGGCACGATATGGGCAATGGGCGCGCGCCGTAGTCGTCGCGCAGCAAGTGGTACGAGACCACGTTGAGATACCTTTCCACGGCCCGTCTCCAGGTGTACTTGTGGCCCCACCATGTGAACTCGTACCGGGTGCTGTCGTGGCCGTTGTTGTGACCGCCACGCATCGCCAGGTCGACGCGGGCGTAGTTGCTGAACTCGAGCTTGATGGTGTTTGTTGGTTTCGGCGGCGGCGGGAAGTTCATGGGCCGGCTCTTGCCCCGACCAAAGAGAGACGGGGTGGAGCTGGACAATGCGGGCCGCGACGAGGATGCGGCATGTTCGCTGGCGTGGTTGCTTCCGTACGGAGAATGCGATGAGGCTGGGCGCTGCCGGTGGTGGTCGGGGCCGGACGATTTGGAGTGCCGGAACGACGGCTTAGTCGCCATCGCACCCAGCGAGCGCAGCGCTGTCGTCATGGAGCGCTGCAAGCCAGGCCGGACGTCGGTGCCGCTTGTCTTGGAGTGGCCGCCACTGCTGTTGCTTGTGGCGCTGCTTCGGCCCCAGTGCTTCAGGTTGTCATGGCCGCTCGGCGTCCGGCTGATCCTGCCCGCTTTGTGCTTTTTCTTGGACGGATCAACAAACGCTAGCTTTGAGCTGCACACCTCACGGCCCGAGTCACGACCGTAACGGCGCAGCGAGAATTCACGCTTGGCCAGGTCGTACATGCGTAGGTGGAAGAGCTGGTACGAGGTGAGAATACGACGACGGCCCAGGGGAACAGAGACGTCGACGCGCAGGTTCATGTTGCCGTCCGTGGTGAACTCGTCGTGGCGGACAGACATGCGATCGAGGCTCGGGAAGAGTTGCGCAAATTCCTGAGGCGTCGCAGGGCACACGTTTCTGTCGACAATGTCATGGCAGTATTCCGGAAGCGGTGGGATGCTGTCATCCGATCGGTCAAGGCGGTGTCTCCTGTCGTACTCTTGGGCGACGTCATCGTCGTCTGTGAGGTCGAGCGCACTCCCGGAAAGCTGCTGGTCCAGTGCCTCTTCAGAATCGGTGCCTGAGACGTATGTATCGACCGATGCGCGAGGATAGCACATGGTTGATGGCGACAGGTCCTCGCAGGGCTCAAAGTAGACTGGCGGGGGCGATGAAGGAATGGGCTTGCTCTCAGGCAGACGAGGCGAGCCACTCATTGAGGTGGGAGCTGAGCTTTGCGACGAAAAGGCAACGGCGTCGAGCACGCTGCCTTGGCGGCCCTTGGATTCTCGGCTGCTGCTGGGGCTGGACCCTGTGCTGGAATTTGAACGGTACTTTCGTATTGACGACATTGTGGACGGGATGTGAGATGTGAGATGTGAGTAGAGTAGGGAGAGTGTCAAAACGGGGTGTAAGTGGGTGGAGAGCCGTCGAGTTGGTTGTTGCCGTTGTTGCTGATGTTCTGTTGTTCTGTTATTCTGTTGTTCTGTTGTTCTGTTGTTCTGTTGTTGCTGTTGTTGAAACGTTCCCGACGCAAATGCTGTCAAGGCGGGTGTCGGTCTGTTGACAAAACAGCTGGCTCAAGCAACAGAGAAACGTGAGATGGTGGCATGCGGAGGCAGGCAAAGGCTATATAGACAAGGCCCAGATGACAAGAGACGGGAATTTCTGAATGGGGGACGGCCAAGGGGCGGGAGGATTGGCGGGTGGGCGGGTGGAACACAGGAGAGCACGAATAGAGGACCCAGAAAGACCAGAGAACAAAGTGAGGCGCTCTGTTGACTGGACGTGCGTAAACGGTACTGCAGAGGCAATGTATGGTGCCAAAGGATGCAATATTGGGCTGGGACGAGGGTCTCACGGGCGCATTGGCGCTATTTGTGGACGAGTTTGACTGTGACGGAAGGCCAGCTGGGGTTGGACAAGCAGGGCGGTGGTGGTAGTGTTGACGCTGGAGGAATATGGCTGGCTGAGGGTTGAAGCTGAATGGTGCAGATGGTGAAGCGACGATGCACGTCGGTAGTACAGATGCCGCGAGCGCACTATTGACGATCGAGCGACGGTCACTTGTGTACAAGGGTTTGTGGGAGGATGTTGAGGCTTCGTCTGGAGGCGTCGAGCAAACGAGGGTGACGAGAACGACAGAGGGTGGAAGCACGGGCAGGGAGGATATATGAAAGAAGACGAGAGTCTACAAAGAACAAATGCTGTGGATGTGAGCGTTGAATTTATTTAATAATTTATATTATATACGAAGTAGAGACGGTGCGCGGGGGCGCGCGGAGGAAACAGCGCGCATCGCTCTTGCCAGTCCGTCCGCGTGGGATGGAAGAAGATCAAGAGACACGAGCACAGGGGGAAGGAGCATACGCAGGCAGAAACAGGCAGGAGAGAAGGGGCAACATCAGCCAGCACTTGAGGCAACGGTCTGTCGTGGAAGCTGCGATGGGCGTGGAGGCCAGATGGGGCATGGGGGGAGGGGGTGGAGTGGAGCGGCCCAAAGAGGGCGTATGGATAGAATCGGAAAGACGGGCACAGGACAAACGGGCAAGAGGCAGAAAGAGCAGTCAGCAGCCCAGTAACAGAGCTCGGCTGAGATAGTCGCTCAGAAGGCCATTAGTTGGCGTTATTGAAAACGATGCATGAAGCGATGCATGCGATGCATGAGGCACTCGAGGCAGAACGGCAAAGCATCACAAAGGTGGCAAGTTGGGTGGCTCCACCATCGCATTGCTATCGCCTGTGGTAATGTCTGCTGTTGACAGCTACAAGTATTATGTAATATGTAATTAATATGTAATTAAAGCGCCTTTTTCTCGCAGACCGAGTCGGCGGGCGGCTGCGTCCGGTAGGGGCGAACGGCGTGGTTTCCCAAGAGGAACGACAGAGGGCTGACCGCAGTTGCGGCTTCCTCAACTGGTGGCCGTTTCCTTTTCTGGGCATGGCATGAGACATCTCACCGCTCTTGTTGTTGGATGCGACTGCTGTTTGCGGTGTTCACAGTGTCCTGAGGAGTGCAGCAGATGCTCCTTCCCAATATTCGCAACATTCGCGACTTGTCTTTGCACGAAGATCGCCACTCTGTTTCAGGAAGTCGGCCAGATAGTACAAGGTACTTTGTAGGGACGAAAAGGGGTCGAGCAAAACTCCACTTTCCATCGGCGGCATCCTGTGATTTCAATCTGACTTCATGCGTGTTCTTCCTGCGTGTTTGCTCTTCTTCCTTGCACTCGGTGCTCTTGATTGCTTCGTCCATCCCATCGCCCGTCCGTAAGTCCAGCGTCACGGCCACGGCGGCCAAGTCCGAAGCCCACGGTGTGGCCCAATATTGCCCCTGAAGACGACGCGCAGGCCGGTTTTGAGTGCCAGAGTCGCCTCGTTGGCAGCCACTACGAGTACTGCCTAAACTTGCAACACCACGCATGCTCACTGGTCGCGGCTCGGTACAACTGTCTGAAGCACATCGATTGTGGAAGAATAGCGACATCAAAGGCCCGTCAGACCAACAAAAGGCGAGGGAGCGCGCGAGAAGGCGCTAGAAAGCGGGCTGTTGAGCTCGACGGCCTCGGCGCCAGCGCAAGCCTCGGGCCATCCCTTCTACCCGAAGGCGCAGTCAGGCCAGTGTTAGTGAGTATGGTAGCAATAAGGACGCGCACTGACTTGTCTTGCCTCATTTCCCTCCCTTGCACGTGGTGGCCATACCACTCTGAAGCCACAGCGGCTGATCCAGTCCAGACTTCCTGCGGCCATCCTCATGAGATATGCTGACCAAAAGCGACAACCCGTCCATACCACTCCGTATCACACAAAGACAGGCCCTGAGCTGAGGCAGTGCTGCTTGTTGCTTCGGCACATCTGCCCATCAACCAGGCCCTGCAGTCGACTTCCTGTGTGCGTCGTGCAGTCGCTCTGTGTTGTCAGCCTGGCCGCTCACATACTTTGTAGACTTGCGATCCGGCGTGTCATTTAATTGTGTCAAGATGCATGCTGTCGGTCTACCCAGGGCATACGCCTGCCCGTCTGACACCAGCCTTTCTGAGCTGCTAACGAGGTCAAGTAGACAATCCACTGCCTCTCTCAGGCACTCCGAGGTGCTCCCACTTTGACACCACCATCACCCATCATCCCCTCACTTCTCAGCCATCGATGACGCTGTTTGTGCTTCCGCTCTCGTGACAAGCAGATGACACAGGCAACCGTTTGCATGTGTCTTTTTATATCGTTAACCATCACATACGGTTGCCCTTGCATGGATGCATGGCCTTCTCGCAACACATTATGGGCGTCAAAAGAAGAGGACAAGAATAGGACAAGAACAGGACAAACAGCTTCCCAAATCGCTGTTCAACGGCAAACTTGGGCGCAATCGTAACAGCCACACAAATGCTGAGGGATTTCCCTAGTCAAAACGAAAACGACTGGCTGAGACACGCACTGCTGCACAGTGTGCTCCCACCGTCTACTCTGTCCACCTATTCTTCATTCGCTGGCAGCACTTCTTCCACCTCTTCCTGGCAGCCAGTAGAGCAGGGTCGAGTGGATGCAGTGGCCATTGTCACGAGCTGCTTGTGCACACTCGGTCGATAAGGTCGTGCTGGAGGTACGCTGCTGTGCACACTCGGACTTTACAAACGCAACGACAACCAATGCAACAATAGCCAGACAGAGCACGGCGTACTCGTCAGCACAGCTCACACCCACTACCTGTGCCGCCTACGTCGAAGCAGCACTCCTAATGTCAACACGGAACACAAAGTTTGATAACTCACATCGTCGATCCCTGACCCAGAGTTGTCGTTTGTCACTATCAAGGCGGTGGTCAAGTGGTGGCAGCACATGTGCTGCCGACTACGCAGACACGGACCACGTCAAAGGGCCACGTCGGAAAGGGAACAGAACCGAAGGAGAGAATGAGTCGTCGTACTGCCTTCTACTCAACTGACACGCAGCTTAGGCAAATGGCCTAAACGCTGGCTTTACACTGGAGCTGTGCTCTGTGGCACGCACCCATTGGCCAACATGACCATGCACTGGGACCAGCGTTCCCGCTTTCTGCTTTCCGCTTTCCTCCATGGCTTGTGGGCCTAGGCAACGCAGCACTACGAAGTAGGGCGTTGATTGTTCTGCGTTTCGCGTTGGGCCTCTCTGCATTGATTGCGTTTTATTGATGGTGCAAGCCGCCCTGTCCGTTTTACGGAGCATGTCGCACCTCACAGCAGTTCACAAAAGTCCAAAGGGAGGCCCATGGTCTATGGTTCCCCAGACTTGCAAAGACCATGCAGGGCGCCATCGAGCCCAACGTTCCAAACGACGACAACATCAACGACGGGCAACACCAAACAAAGTTGATCATCACAAAGTTGACAGCTGGCAGGACAACTTGCTCAGTGGACGAGGACACTGGCTAGATCTCCGTTGTGCATGGGACCACTGAGAACGTCCACACGGCACGGTACACAAGACACCAATCGGCGCTGTCATCGACCCAAAGGTGCCAACGAACCATACACTCATGGGACTAGCGGGCCTACACCGGGACTCTTGTCCGCGTCCCGGAATCAAGGGCCGCCTACAGTGCAGACAGAGGAGCACTGCCCAGGGTCACATAGGTGCTGGTGCTTGGGCATCTTTACAGTCCCTCCTACGCACCGCCTGTGCTGCTCTCTTCAAGCTCCTAATGCGTCATTGCACTTGGACAAGCGTCATCTCCCAATCCAGCTCTTCCCGCCTACTGCGTTGCCTGTCTCCTGGCTGAGACCAGCGCCCGGGTGGACCCGGTCGTTGAGGTGTCGCCTGCATCGTGCTGCCGTGTAGATCGGGCACTCTACGAAGTATGTACACACTGTGGGGGCGAACACAAAAGCTAGGAAACAGAGGTGCAAGTCTGCATAACGATGTTGAACCCCGATACTGCTACAGTGGCGGCGTGTGGTTGGCTTTCAGAGTACTGCCAAACGCAGTCGTCACGGCGGCGGTGCACATGATGAGCTGATTTAGACGACACCACCTTGCTTGACGAGATGTCGTCGCCTTGCTGCTCTCCGCGGTCGTCATTTGGCACTGGCCAGCTTCTGCACAGCTCTGCAATGGCAGACTCCCCCTTCTCCGCAATTTTTCCAGTTTCTCTTGCCCATTGTCCGATCTGCCGACCAGTCTCGTCCTCGACACGTCCTCCCTTCTTTTGATCCTCCCACTGCGCGTGTGACCATGCGTGGAGCGAAGCAACCTGCCCTCTCGCCTTGCTTTCCGCTGCTGAACCGTGGGCGCAAAATGTGGGGTTTGTGGAAGGTTGCCTTGTTACGATGGGGCTGCTTCAAGGAGCAGCACTTTGCCAATGGATAAGTAAAGGGAGCCGGAGACCTCGGCCGGTCAGACTAACATGGACACTCGATGTTGGGTGTGCTCGCCAACAACGGGATGGGCAGACTCGAATCCAGGAAAGGGGGCTCCTTGCAGAGGGGCTATTCCATCGACAAGGCAACGGCGCTGTGTCTTCCATTGCGTGTAGGAAACAGACTCTGAAGTCCAAAGCAGGGGAAGACCTTGATGGTTCTATGAGGGAGACATACTCGTCTCATCTCTATGCATCGAGGCCGCCTGCCCCATCATCTCCCACGCTCTGTGGGACATTGTATGGGAATACATGCAGGATCCATGGGGAGACAGCAGTGATTCACGGAGAGGTAAGAGCACGACATTGAGCAAATGACAAGGCAACGAGCACCGCAGGCTCGTCCTGCTGCCAGTGTCAACAGGATTGCCTGGCAAGCGTCAGAGTATGCCAGCAGGAGGTGTACACACACCACCTGTCAACGCATTTCTCAAGCAGTGTCAGCAGCGTCCGTCCAGGAAACTTGGACGCAGCAAGGAAACGAGGCGGGCCGCAGGACACGAGACCGGGAGCGACAAAGGACAAGAGCAAGATGTCGACAAGCGTGCGCGTCCTCTCGACGGGCTGCTGTGCAACCCCCTTTTTTCTCGACGTCCCGACGTGCGTCCAGACACTTGTGCTTTTTTGGCAAAGACGAGCACGCAGAGGGGGCGAGAAGACGAGACTGTCGGGATGTCGGGATGTCGGGATTGGCCATGCGTTGGATCCGCTTGTCAAGACTTGGCTCCGGCATGATGCCATGCTTCCATTGTTTCCATTGTTTCTGTCAAGACAGCGTGTAGGCGCCTGGACGACAAGACGGCCTCATTGCCGCCGTCGACCCGGGCCTGTTGTCGTTGTGCTCCGGCTGCTTTCGTCACGGGATCGGACGGACGGCATGGAAGCGTCCGATCCTCCCGGTGGAACAGACGCTTGTCGCCGTGCAATGTGCTCTCCTTCTTGCCCTCGACGTCGACATCGCTCGTTCTCGTGCGTCCGTCCCTTTGCTTGCCATGCTTGCCATGCTCGAAGCAGGTGTTGAGCTCACTGTCAAGCCGACCCTTCCATTGTCGCCTGAGTCCGTACACGTCGGTTCCTGAGACCTGTCTAAATAAACATACTTGCGTGGCGAGGTCATGGCGGCGTACAGCCGTCGGCTGGATCTTGGATCTTTTTGAGCATGGACAAGAGGGCGTTGCAAAGAAACGTAAATCGAGTACTCGGCAATGACAGCCGGCGAGCGTTTCGCGTACAGTGGTGTTTCTCTTCTTGTGGCCGTGTATCGCTCACGATTGCTGTACTTGACACGAATACTTGCCAAGACTCCTCGCTTCTAGGATAAATGATAAACATACGCTTTTGTAGCGAGAATCTTTTTATAAATGAACAAACGTAAAAACGTCAATTATATTGTAATCACATTCACAGTCAATGTGTTGCTTCATTCCGTCTCCATTGCATGCATCACAACACATGGCAGTGATCCGTTCCGTACCGTACAGATACACCAGGAAGAGCACAGGAATAGTCGCGCACAAATACAAAGAAAACTGCATGAGCACACATTGTCCTTGAAAACAGGATACGCCCTGTCAAAGAGTAAAGATATTAATCGCACAGGACAAATCGAAAGAGCATCAACGCAGCAGAAAAAACACCTCCCAATGTAGTCTAAACGATCTCTGGAAACCAGATGGCTCCGCCCCCCCCTACGCAAACGTCGACACGGCAATGGCCACGGCCTGGCTGTCGGCGTGCGAGATGGAGACCGTCACCTCCTTGAGGTGGGCCGCCTGGGCCGCCGACGCGGCCTCGCCGTGCAGGTGGACCGTCGGGGCGCCGGTGGCGTCGCGCAGCACCTCAATCTCCTTGAGGGGCGCACCGCCGCCGCGGCTGGCGACGCCGAGCGACTTGAAAATGGCCTCCTTGGCGGACCAGCGGCCGGCAAAGGCAGCCTGGACATTGGCCGTCGACGTGCAGTAGGCAATCTCGCGCTCGGTAAAGTTGCGCTGCAAAAACGTCTCATTGTCCACGTTAATGGCCGAGATGTCCTCCAGGTCGATGCCGACCCGGTTGCTCGACGTCTGGACCTGCTGGGCGAGCACCTGCAGCTTCTCCAGCGTCGTCTTGGCCTTGGCATCCGGGACGGTCCGGGTCGACAGCTGCATAAAGTTGGCCGGGAACGTCAGCTCGGCCGTCTTCTTGTCCTTGTTGACGCGGGCATCGGGGTTCAGCAGCACCGACGGCAGCTGCTCGTCCGTGTAGGGCGCGTGCGTCTTGGCCACAAAGACCGAGTTGTTGATCATGCCGTTGTGGAAGAAGCGGTACGCCTTCTTCTGGCGGGCCGCGACCTTGACGCGGTAGGCGTCAAACGTGGCCTCGTCCAGCGTGGCGTACAGGTAGCGGGGGTGGATGCCAATGGCCTGGGCGCCCTTTTGGCCAAAGCCAAACGACGTCACCGAAAAGGCCTTGACGCCGTCCGTCTGCAGGCTGCGGCTCGGGTACACAATGTAGTCAAACTTCTCCATCACCTCGTCGACGTTGTCGGCGTTGCGGTTGCCGGGCACAAGACCCGTGTTCAGCACCTGCAGACAGCCGTTCATCATCCAGGCACCGGCAGCACCCTTGGGGTGACCGGTGAGGTACTTTTGGAAGATGCCGAGGACCGCGTTGCCCTTGGTGCGGCCCAGGTGGGCCAGCTGCTGGCAAATGACAGACGACTCGTTCTTGTCGTTGGCCTTGGTGGACGTGCCGTGGAAGGAGGCCACATCGAGGTCGTCAATGGTGAGACCCCAGGTGGCAAGGGCACCGCGGAGAGGCGCAATGCTGGCGTCGCCCTTCCAAAAGTTGTTGCCCAGGCTGCGCAAGACGTCCTTTTCCTGGCGCACGGCCTCCTTCTCGACGTGGTTGGCCCGGTCGGCCCAGTACGCCGCCTCGTCAAAGGCACCTCGCTCTGGCTCTGGCCTTCATGGCAGCCACCTCGTCGGCCAAAAAGGCCAGCTCCGACTCCTTCCACTGCGCAATCTGCTTCTTGCGGAGCTCAATCTGGCGGCGACGGTACTTGATGTCGAGCAGCGGCGAGGGGAACGCGCCGGCGTGCTCGCGCGCCGTGGTCAGGACACCCATGCCGGGCGCGGGCACGGAGCGGCCAATCTTGTCCGAGGCCGTCGTGGTCAGGGCCAGCACGCCGTAAATGGGCACGCCCATGTCCAGGGCCAGCTGGGCGGTCATGATGACCTGGACACCGCTGCCCTGGGACTCCATGAAGCCGTTGCGGGTGGTCGTGGTCGGGCGCGACATCTCCTTGGGCGTGCGGCCGTGGGCGAACTCGTCGACCGCGTTGCTCGTGGCCTTCATGTTGGCAAACTCGTACGAGCCCTCCTCGCCAAAGTCGTCAAAGCCACCGACAATGCACACGCGGGCCTTGCCCTCCATAATGGTCTCGTAGCCAATGTCCACAGACTCGACGGCCGTCGCGCAGGCGCCGACCGGGGTCTTGATCGGACCCGACGACGAGAGCAGAAGCATATTCACCCATGCGCTCATAGTGTTGATGAAGGACTCCTGCAGAATGTCGTTTTGCAGCGGCTTGTCCAGGTAGCGGTCGCGGTGCATGCCGCGCAGAGCACCCGCACCACCCATACCCGAACCAACACAGTTGCCGACCTCGGAGACGTGCACGTACTGGTAGAACTCGTACGGGTCGGTGATACCGAGGACAGGAGCGCCTCGGCGACGGAAACAAGCACAAAGAGGGCGACGGGGTCGACCTGGGAGATGATGTCCTCGGGCACGCCGTAGCGCTTGGCGTCCCAGCCAGTGGGGATCTGGCCGGCGACGAGGCGGTCGAAGCGGAGCGCCTTGGGGATCCACAGGCCGGCGCCCTTCTTGAGACGGACCGTGTACTGGTCGCTCTCAGGCACCTCAAAGATCTCGACCTTGTCGCCGTGCTCGCGCTTAAACTCCTCCGCCGTCTCCTTGGACGCCTCAAAGGGCTCGAGGTCCTCTTCGATGACGACCTCGTGCAGAAGCTGCTTCTTGTTGGGGTCGTAGCCGTCAAAGAGCTCGGGCTCAATCAGACGGATGCCGGAGTGCTCCAGGATGAACTTTTCGTACTTGGTCTTGATGTCCTTGTCGTCGACCGGGTCGCCCGACTTGGCGTCCACCCAGCCCGAGTACGGCTTGCCCTTGATGGGACCGTTAAAGTTCTTAATCAGGCCCATGATCCAGGCCATCTCGACACAGCCCTCCAGCGAGAACTCGCCATAGGCCTCCATCTCCCAGCGCGTGCGCGAGTTGCCCAGGGGCCGACCTCGGCGAAGCCGGTCACGACGACCACCTTATCAAGATCGACCATGCCCTTGAGGTTCGCGTTGAGGGCGCAATGTCCTTTGTCCAGTCGGGGAAGTTGGGGAACTCAAACTTGATGTTGGCGCGCGGCTCAATGACCTTCTTCTTGTAGAGCGTCTCCGACTGCGCGCCGTGGACAATCTTGTTCTCAATCGACGTCTCCTTGGTGACCTCCTTGCGGATCTCGCTCGTCTCCGTAATCTCTTTGCGCAGCCGGGTCATGGCCTCGTTGAGGTTGGGGATGAACTGGAAGCCGCCGTTCAGGTCCGCCATCACGGGCTCGTTCTGGCACAGGTCCACAATGGTGGGAGACATGAGGCCCAAGAGGTTAAAGGCCATCTCCTGCTGTGAAAAGGTGCGCACGCCGAGGCGCTCGACACCCTCGGCCACAATGTTGTTGCCCGACATCAGGCCCGTACCGCGGGTCCAGCCGATCACGGCGCCACACACGGACAGGTAGTCGGACCAGTCCTCGGCGTGCCAGCGGTTGAAGAGGGTCTCGAGGCCGAGCTTGGACTCGGAGTAGAGGCCGTCGTTGCCAAAGGTGCCGTGGTTGGGGGACAGGGCAGGATGACCTGGGCGCGGACGCGTGGTGAAGCCGCGGGCGGCCTTTTCCGTCTTGACATTGCCGAGGAGGCGGATGAGGTTGGTCAGCATGATGCGGTGCGCCAGCTCCGACTTGGAGTCGATGCCGTCGATTTGGCGGCCGTTCTCCGAGATGGCGGCAAAGGGGACAATGTAGTCCAGGTCCCAGCCGAGGCCGTTCTTGGGGTCGTAGATGTACTGGACGAGCGCCTCCACATCCTGCTTGCTGCCCTGGTTGAAGGGGACGACGACGAGCTGCGAGTCGCGGGAGCCGTGGCGGGCGTACATGGCCTGGTAGTACTCGGTGACCTCACGAGAGTAGCGGCTGGTCGTGACAATGACGTGGGCGCCACCGCTGATGAGGCCCTGGAGAATGTCGGCGCCAATGGAGCCGGCGCCAGCGCCCGTCATCAGAGCGTACTTGCCCTGGAAGCTGACGCCGGCAGCGGCTGCCTCGCGCAGGCAGTCCAGGTACAGGCCGGTCAGCTTCTTGTTGTAGTCCCAGCCGCTGAGCGACTGGCTGCGGAGGTGCAAAAAGGGAATGGTGTCGACCTTGGCCTTGGGCGTGCCGTTGGGCTTGGAGCCCAGCGACTTCTTGGCAGCGCCGTTGGAGGAGAGAATCTGGCTCTCGTTCATCTCCAGCGAGCGCAGAAGCTCGCCGTAGAGCTGCTTGAATTCCAGCTGCGAGGTTTTGGAGACCTTGTGCTGCTGCTTCATGAGCTTGTACAGACGAGAGAGGCCGGTCTGGACCTTGGCACGCGTGCCGTACTCGGTGATCTTGCCGCCGGCCGACATCTGCTGGACGTAGTGCTCGAGTTTGCGGCAGCTAGCCGCGGGACCTCTTCGTAGTTGAGAGCGCCGCGAGCGTCCACGGTGGTGCGCGGGCCTGTGGGCACGGCGACATCCTTGAAGACGGGCGGGGCGTGGAGCACCTCCTTGCAGTTCTCAATCAGCTGGGCACCGAGCTCCTTGGCCAGCTTGTAGGTCTCGCCGCGCTCGGTGGGGCAGTTGTCGATGTGGTACTGCATGAACTCGAGCAGGGTGGGGTTGGAGCGGTTCATGATGCGGATGCACTGGCTGACAATCTCGCGGTCCACGGCCTGCAGCCGGCCAAAGATGATGTCGTAGTACATGCTGAGAGCGTCCTGGCGAGCCCAGTTCCAGGAGGAGTCGTAGACGCGAGCCTTGAGGGAGCTGAAGGCGGGCTCGATGCCGGCGGCGTAAAAGTCGCCGTGTTCGACGGCCCAGAGATCCAGCTGGCTCTGCAGGACCTTGGACGACTCTTGCGAGGTTTGGAAGGCCTTGTCGCCGGCCCGCAGGTCCATCTTGAGGTAGCGAGCGAGGAGCTCGAGCTGCTGCTTGAACAGGGCGCGCTGGTCCTTGGTCAGGGCGTCCAGGGCGGCAGGGTCCATCATCATGCCGCCGCCGCCGCGCCAGCGTCGCCGCCAGCAGCGGCCGTGGCGAGGCTGATGCCCGCATTGGCGGCGTACTTTTGCGTGACCTCGTCCAGGTAGGCCTTGGCATCGGGTTCGGCGCCAGACGCGCGGGAGGCTCCATGGTGATGGCCAGCAGCAGCGCACCGTCCTGGCGGCCCGACGCCAGGCCCCACCGAGACTCGAGGTATTTGCGGGCGGCTGTGATGTTGAAGCCACCGGGCATCTTGGAGGAGATTAGGCGGGCAATGAGCGCCTGGGACTGCTTGCCCAGGTTGCCGTCAAAGGTGGCCTGCATGGAGGCACCGAGCTCGTCGAGGGGCGTGTCTTCGGGCTTCTCGGGCGTGGAGCCAAACTCCTTGCCCAAGTCACCGAGAATCTCGTTCTGGAGGGTCGATTTGCCTGTGACTTGTTAGCAAAAGCTCGCGTTGCCACGCAGGCGCAGACAGAGCAGGCACGTACCACCGACAAGGTCCTTGATGGCCTTGCTGAGCGGCACCTCGAGGAAGGGCTTCTTCAGCTTCTGCGCAATGAGAGCCCGGACAATCTCGAGGGCCTGCACTGGCGCGTCGGGCACCTGTGCGGCCGGGCCGGCGCCGGGCGCTGGCGCGGCAGCAGCAGGGCAGCGGCAGCCGCAGGAGCCCCTGCAGCAGGCGCGGCAGCACCGCTCGCGCTGGGCTCGGGCGTCGGCTCGGGCTCTTCCTCGATAGGGTCGACATCGTAGTAGATCTCCTTGGCGTCCTTGTTGTAGCAGAGAATCTGTCTCTGGACGGACTTGGCCGCATCGTAGGCCTCGTATTTTGACGCCAGAGTGCGCTTGGCCATCACGCCCAGGGTGTCTGCGGGGCCGATTTCAACAATACGCTCGGCGGTCTTCTCGGCGAGGAAGACATCTTGTGTTCAATCCACCGAACAGGCGAGGCGAACTGGTAGGCAAGAAGCTCAACGAGCAGCGTGTGCGCGAGCTCCTGCTCGACTTCGGGGCGCATGGTGGCTGATTGCCGGTGCTTGTGCTGGTCCTTGAGTCGTGTGGAAGAGGAGAGGCGGCCGAGACGGTCTCGACGAGGCGGAGCGTCGAGATGGCGCAGGAGAAGGAGCTCCTGCTTCTGGATTGAAGCTTTTGGGTATCTCTAGAAAAATAGGTGACAAGCAATCGCAACGAGAATGGGGCGTGCGATCAGGGTCAGGGAGTGACCGAGACGAGGTGTGAATAAAAGGGAAGATGGTAGAATGGAGAAGGGGAGAATGGCAGAACGGGAGAATGAAGAGAATGTGAAGCACACGCGAGGGACGCGGAGTACGACAAGATGGGATGGAGGGGGAGACGGAGCGGCGAGAGAAGAGGAAGATGGATAGGAGAACCGATTGGCAGGCAGCTAAGGAAAGCTGTTGATGGTCGGGTAGATGGAGGAAAAAAAGAAAGCGTGTTGGGGAGACGAGACGGAGTGACAGCTTGGGGGAACGGTAAGGGGACAGACAGGGGGGCGCCGTGGCAACAGTCCTAGGGGCCGGACACAGCGACCTAGGGGCAAATTAGGGAGCACTCGCTGTAATTAGCTGGTGAGATACAGAGGACTACGACGTACGATGGTGATGAAGCGCGAGGGCAAAAGTACAGCAGCTCGTCTGCAAGAGCAGCCAGAGCTCGGCAAGTGCAGTAAGATGCCCGACAAGGCGAGCGATCCAGAGGCCAAACGGGGCCGTCCAGGGAGACGGGAAAATACTCGTACTTCGTATGCTGCCCAAATACTCCGTCGTACTCAAGGCCGCATATCAGTGCATTCTTCTGTTGAAGCTGCATCTTCCCAACCAAAATAGACAGACCTTGCACAACAGGTCTAGCGTGCTCATGATGTTGGCCCCACTGTCAACGTTGAGCTGCAAGTGAGAGAACCCTGGACGATGAGGGCGGCGATAAGATAAGAGGTTGGGCGACGTCTTCTGTGCTCTCCTTGGCCGCCATGATGCCACTTGTTCGAAGTACGAGACTTGTTTGTGACAGGACATGGACGATCGCGTCTGCCAGTGTCGAGGATTCTGCACCAGGCTCGCCATAGCCCTGTCTATCGTACATGTACGAAGCACAAAGTACTCGTTCTATCGTTCTATCGTACTATTAATCTGTGCTGCGTGGTTGGTGCTCCAGCCTGCCCTATGCGCGTTAGTATGGCGCTAGTGGCTCGGGTTCCATCAGAGGTTCCGGGCGCAGATGCGGCAAGTTACTGGTACTTTCGGCTATGCGATACAGCTACGGTAGTGAAGCAGTTGGTTGACAGCTCAACACATCGCATATCTACTTTGTACGAATACACGTCAACAAACGCGTGCACCGGCCGCGCCAGGCTGCCGACCGGACACAATGGCCCATCATGGACAGCACTGAACCCGCTCGGTCATGCCGCTCCGTGCGGCGACTGCGGTCGTCTCGCCGTCGGAGCTGGCTGAGGCTGTTTGCAGCTCCGGCCGGTACAAGACATGCATACGAGGTTCTCGTACTTTGTACGGTCCGGCCTGTGTCTGAACGACGGAGATTGCGAGATAAGATCGCTGCAAGCAAGGCAAGGCCGTGCTGACATGAAGATAACAAGCTGCGCTACAACGCGGTGGCGCCAGGGCTGCAGACTGATTTGAGACCGCTCGACCTGCGACAAGGCTTGGACCGGCATACGAGTACTCGTACGTTGAGCCCAACACACATTGAAGAACAGGACGCTCGCCGCACAATTGTTTTCGGGTCGTGACCAGCCACTCAAGACCCATTGTGGGAGTCAGACATGGTCGGACAACAATGGCGAGGCCTTGCGTGGGTGGGTGGGAGCTGCCTCGCCATGTCTCTATGGTGCGATACATACAGATGCTCGTGCTCGTACCCGAGTCTTCCCGGGTATGTCAAGCAATGGTGCAGCCTTCTTCGGTTCGCCAATCTGCTTATCTGCGTCCAGACCTTGTATCTTCGTCGGTTCTGTTGAAGAGGCCGGTCCTTGTCTCTCTGCTGCCGGTCCACGCCTCGTACGAGTTTCGGGCAGCAAGGTAACCAGTACCCGAGTCTTTTCGTTGGGGGGTCGCGCAAGTGGGCCTGGCCCCCCCAACTTTCGATGCCGCCCCCCCAGAGTGCGTGTCCTCGGGCCTTTGCAGCGTGCCGCACACCGTCCGACGACTTCGTACGATACTTGCTATGCAGGTAGATCATGTCTGTGCCGGGGTCGGCCAGCCGCCAGAGACACGGAGCAGAGGGTGGATTCTTTCCAGTTTCCCTTGCATGGTATGCTGTGCTGGCCGTCCGGCGCCGTGCTGGAAACGAAAGCGAAAGTAGCAGGCTACCTACAGAGCATGTACCTGTACCCGTAGCTGCTGGGCCGGACCTGGAGACACGTAACTGCCGTACTTTGTAGCCACTGCGCCCCCTGAACGGCCTCTCGCTAGGCCTTCCGCCGTCGCTGCCGTGCCGACCTGCATTGTACTATGGTGCGCCATGCAAAACTTTTCTTGCTCCCCAACAAACGAGATTGCTGGGCAATTCGTTCGTTCGCTGGTTGGCCCATCAAACGAAGACGATTCTATCGTGTTCCGTCCTGTGGCTCCTGCCCTGCATGGCAACCGACAGCGCCTTCGTTGCACTTGCCCGTTTGCGTTATTGGCCCCCTTGCCGTTCTTGGACCTTGTGCGTACAAAGCAGCAAGTGGATCCCTTCTCGCAGAGGTCGAGTGGATGCTGTTGGGAAAACGGCAAAGCTCACAGATCTGTTGTCCCTTTTCTGCCATCCACCCGCGCCGTGAGAAAGACGCCCGGCTGTCTGCTCACAACTGCTCATGCTCACTGCTCACCTGCTCACACGCTTTGCTCGTCTGCTCGTCTGCGTGCTGCCTGCCTGCCACTCGAACATAGCATCCACGCCCGTCAGTCGAGCCGCTTGCACTCTCCCAAAGCCATCATCCGCTTCTTCTTCGTTCCTGTTCTCCCCCCCATTGCCTTTTCTCATCCTCCATCTGCCAAGTGAGCGCGACTGCTTTCCCACAGCCGCTTTCCTTCGTCTCCTCGACATTGAAGACAAACAGCTTCTTCTCTTCCGTCAACTTTTTCCAAGCTTCGTCTCTCGATTTCACTTCTCCCATCACATCGCCTACGCCTTCTTTGCCGTCTTCCCACGCTCCCTCTTCGCTGAGCCGGAGTTGGCACAGTCTGTTGACGTGAGCCTCGTCTGCTCCCTTGTTCTGCTTGTTCTGCTTGTTTTGCTTGCTTTGCTTGTTTGTCCCTGCTGGCAACGGCTTCGACTCCTGCTGACCCCTCAGTTTCCCTCAGTCTCCCAGAGCTCGACTTCTCCCCAATTGATACCCCCTATTCGACATCATGTACGGCACTGGCACAGTCCCGCAGACGGGCGTGTCGACCCCGCGCACCTCCAACTCTCTGCGGCCCTTGACCGTGTCGCATGGCTCGCTCGAGACGTCGTTCCTCGTGCCCACCAACCTGCACTACCATGCTCGGAGCTCAAGGCGCGCTTTGCCGCCAGCTTACCAGCACCGACCGACGAGCTGGCCCAGGACGACGAGCCCTCGTCCGTCGCTGAGCTCGTCGCCCGCTTCATGGGCTTCGTCGCCAACGAGGTCGAGGAAGGCGAGGACGACGCCCAGGGCTCGTACGAGGAGGTGCTGAAGCTCATCCTCAACGAGTTTGAGCGCGCCTACCTGCGCGGCAACGAGGTCCACGTCCTGGCCGCCTCGCTGCCCGGCATCGACAGCAAGAAGCTGGTTGTCATCCGCAGCTACTATGCTGCGCGTGCCGTCTCCAACCGCTCCATCCGCCCCCACATGCCTGCGCTCTTCCGCGCCGCCGAGGACGCGTCGGCAAATCTGTACAACATCTTTGGTGGCCAAGGCAACATTGAAGAGTACTTTGAGGAGCTGCGCGAGCTGTTTGAGACCTACCCCACCTTTGTCGGTGACCTGATTGTCAACGCCGCCGAGCTGCTGCAGACCCTGTCCAAGCACTCGAGCGCCGACAAGCTGTTCGCCAAGGGCCTCGACGTCATGACCTGGCTGCGTCGCCCCGAGACCACCCCGACACCGACTACCTCGTGTCGGCTCCTGTCAGCTTCCCCCTCATTGGTCTCGTCCAGCTCGCACACTACGCCGTCACCTGCAAGGTCCTGGGCATCCACCCCGGCCTGCTGCGCGAGCGGATACGCGGTGCCACCGGCCACTCGCAGGGCATTGTGCTGGCCGCTGTCACCGCCGCCGCGGACTCGTGGGAGTCCTTCACCGAGCTCGCCAAGTCTGCCCTCACCATTCTCTTCTGGATCGGCGCCCGCAGCCAGCAGACCTTCCCCCGCACCTCCCTCACACCCTCCATGCTCCAGGACTCCATCGACAATGGCGAGGGCACCCCGACGCCCATGCTGAGCATCCGCGATCTGTCGCAGGAGCAGGTCCAGCAGCACATTGACGCCACCAACCAGTACCTGCCCGTCGACCGCCACATTGCCATCTCGCTCATCAACAGCCCGCGCAACATGGTTGTCACCGGCCCGCCCATCTCCCTCTACGGTCTGAACCTGCAGCTGCGCAAGGTCAAGGCCCCCACCGGCCTGGACCAGACGCGCATCCCCACACGGAGCGCAAGGTCCGCTTCGTCAACCGCTTCCTGCCCATCACCGCGCCCTTCCACAGCCCTACCTGGAGAAGGCCACGCGCTGATCGACGACGATCTGAGCAAGATTGAGATTGATGCCGACGACCTCGGCATGGCCGTCTTTGACACCAACACGGGCAAGGACCTGCGCGAGAGCGTCCAGGGCAACATTGTGCCCACGCTGATCCGCCTCATCACCCGCGACCCCCGTCAACTGGGAAAAGGCCACCGCCTTCCCGAGGCTACCCATGTCCTGGACTTGGCCCGGGCGGCATCTCCGGTCTTGGTATCCTCACCAGCCGCAACAAGGAGGGCACCGGTGTCCGTGTGATTCTGGCCGGCGCCGTCAGTGGCACCATCACCGAGGTCGGCTACAAGCCCGAGCTGTTTGATCGCGACGAGGAGAATGCCGTCAAGTACGCCATTGACTGGGTCCGTGAGTACGGCCCAAGCTGGTCAAGACCAAGAGTGGCCGCACCTACGTCGACACCAAGATGAGCCGCCTCCTCGGCGTGCCCCCCATCATGGTTGCCGGTATGACGCCGACGACGGTGGCGTGGGACTTTGTGGCCGCCACCATGAACGCTGGCTACCACATTGAGCTCGGTGGCGGTGGCTACTACAACGCCAAGACGATGACCGATGCCCTGCTCAAGATTGAGAACGCCATCACGGCTGGCCGGGGTATCACCATCAACCTCATCTACGTCAACCCGCGCGCCATGGGCTGGCAGATTCCTCTGATTGGCCGTCTTCGCGCCGAGGGCGTGCCCATCGAGGGCCTGACCATTGGCGCTGGTGTCCCTCCATTGAGGTGGCCCAAGAGTACATTGAGACGCTTGGCCTAAAGCACATTGCCTTCAAGCCCGGCTCGGTCGAGGCCATCCAGGCCGTCATCAACATTGCCAAGGCGAACCCCAAATTCCCAGTCATTCTCCAGTGGACCGGTGGCCGTGGCGGTGGTCACCACTCGTTTGAGGACTTTCACCAGCCCATCCTGCAGATGTACAGCCGCATCCGCCGCTCCGAGAACATCATCCTCGTGGCCGGAAGTGGTTTCGGTGGTGCCGAGGACACCTACCCCTACATCACGGGTGAGTGGTCGAAAAAGTACGGCTACCCCCCCATGCCCTATGATGGCTGTCTCTTTGGCAGCCGCATGATGGTCTCGAAGGAGGCCCACACCAGCAAGAACGCCAAGCAGGCGATTGTCGATGCCCCCGGTGTCGATGACAGCGAGTGGGAGAAGACCTACAAGGGCCCTACCGGCGGTGTCATTACGGTTCGTTCCGAGATGGGTGAGCCCATCCACAAGCTGGCCACGCGCGGCGTGCTCTTCTGGGCCGAGATGGACAAGAAGATTTTTAGCCTCCCCAAGGAGAAGCGGGTGGCTGAGCTCAAGAAGAACCGCGAGTACATTATCAAGAAGCTCAACGACGATTGCCAAAAGGTCTGGTTCGGCCGCAACAAGGCCGGCGAGACGGTCGATCTGGAGGACATGACCTACGGCGAGGTTGTCCGCCGCCTGGTCGAGCTGCTCTACGTCCAGCACGAGAAGCGCTGGATCGACCCGTCGTTTGAGAAGCTCACGGGTGACTTTATCCACCGTGTGGAGGAGCGCTTCACCACGGGGGCGAACCAGCCTTCGCGCCTGCAAAACTACTCGGACCTGGACGAGCCGTACTCTGGCGTCGAGAGCATCCTCGCGCACTACCCCGATGCGGAGACGCAGATCATCAACGCCCAGGACGTGCAGCACTTTTTGATGCTTTGCCAGCGTCGCGGCCAGAAGCCTGTGACGTTTGTTCCTGCCCTCGACGAGAACTTTGAGTTCTTCTTCAAGAAGGATTCCCTGTGGCAGTCGGAGGATCTGGAGGCGGTCATCGGCCAGGATGTCGGCCGCACCTGTATCCTCCAGGGCCCCGCTTCCGTCCGCTACTCCAAGGTCGTCGACGAGCCGATCCAGTCCATCCTCGACGGCATTCACGAGGCCCATATTGCCGGCCTGACCAAGGATGTGTACAAGGGCGATGCCGCTCTGATCCCCACCATTGAGTACTTTGGCGGCAAGCTTGTGGACACGGACGTTCCTCTCGACCTGGAGAGCGTGTCCGAGTCGTACGACGAGCACAAGACATTTACCGCCTGGCCTACTCGCCAACATTCCGCTGCCGAACGTGGATGACTGGCTGACGCTGCTTGCCGGCAAGAACCACTCTTGGCGCCACGCTCTTCTGCTCTCGGACGTGCTGGTCCAGGGCAAGAAGTACCAGACGAACCTATGAAGCGGGTGTTTGCCCGGTGCGCGGCCTGTTTGTGGAGATTCGCCATCCCAACGACCCGGAGAAGACGGAGATCCTTGTCAAGGAGCAGCCTCGCCAGAACCAGTACAAGGATGTGCTTCGCGTCAAGTTGACGGGCAAGAACGAGATCCAGGTCAGCGTCATCAAGCACGCGACGGCCCTGGGCGAGCCGGTCGACATGACGCTCAAGTTCATCTACCACCCGAGGCCGGCTACGCGCCGATCCACGAGGTCATGGACGACCGCAACGACCGCATCAAGGCGTTTTACTGGCGCGTGTGGTTCGGCAACGAGCCCCTCCACCTGGACGCCGAGGTGACGGGCAAGTTTGACGGTGGCCAGGCCGTCATCACGGGCGAGGCCATTCACGACTTTGTCCACGCGGTCGGCAACGCGGGCGAGGCGTTTGTTGACCGCCCTGGCAAGATTGTCTACGCGCCCATGGACTTTGCCATTGTCGTTGGCTGGAAGGCCATCACCAAGCCCATCTTCCCGCGCACCATTGGCGGCGACCTGCTGAAGCTGGTGCACCTGTCCAACGAGTTCCGCATGCTTCCTGGTGCCGAGCCGCTGAAGAAGGGCGACGTGGTCTCGACCACGGCCCAGATCAACGCCGTCATCAACCAGGAGTCGGGCAAGATGGTCGAGGTCTGCGGCACCATTGTGCGCGACGGCGAGGCCGTCATGGAGGTCACGTCGCAGTTTTTGTACCGCGGCGAGTACAAGGACTACGAGAACACCTTCCAGCGCAAGACGGAGACGCCGATGCAGGTCCACCTGGCGACGAGCAAGGATGTGGCTGTCCTGCGCTCCAAGCAGTGGTTCCTGCTGGACGACCAGCAGGACATGGCCCTGCTGGGCCAGACCCTGACCTTCCGCCTGCAGTCGCTGGTGCGCTTCCAGAACCAGACCGTCTTCAGCCACGTGGAGACGCGCGGCCAGGTGCTCCTCGAGCTGCCGACCAAGGAAGTGGTGCAGGTGGCCAGCGTCGAGTACGAGGCCGGCGTGTCCAACGGCAACCCGGTGATTGACTACCTGGAGCGCCACGGCTCGTCCATTGAGCAGCCCATCAACTTTGAGAACCCCATCCCGCTGAGCGGCCGGACGCCTCTGCTGCTGCGCGCGCCCGCGTCCAACGAGACGTATGCGCGCGTGTCTGGCGACTACAACCCCATCCACGTGTCGCGCGTGTTTGCCAACTACGCCAACCTGCCGGGCACGATCACGCACGGCATGTACTCGAGCGCGGCGGTGCGCAGCCTGGTGGAGACGTGGGCGGCCGAGAACAACATTGGCCGCGTGCGTAGCTTCCACGCGTCGCTTGTCGGCATGGTGCTGCCCAACGACGACATCCACGTCAAGCTGCAGCACGTGGGCATGATTAGCGGCCGCAAGATCATCAAGGTCGAGGCCAGCAACAAGGAGACGGAGGAGAAGGTGCTGCTGGGCGAGGCGGAGATTGAGCAGCCCGTCACGGCCTACGTCTTCACCGGCCAGGGCTCGCAGGAGCAGGGCATGGCATGGACCTGTACGGCAGCAGCGAGGTCGCCAAGAACGTCTGGGACCGCGCCGACAAGTACCTGATGGAGACGTATGGCTTTGCGATTACCAACATTGTCAAGAACAACCCAAGGCGCTCACGATCCACTTTGGCGGCCCGCGCGGCAAGCAGATCCGGCAAAACTACATGGCGATGACGTTTGAGACGGTCATGGCGGACGGCTCCATCAAGTCGGAGCGCATCTTCAAGGACATTAGCGAGACGACGTCGTCGTACACGTACCAGTCGCCCACCGGCCTGCTGTCGGCGACGCAGTTCACGCAGCCTGCCCTGACGCTCATGGAAAAGGCCAGCTTCGAGGACATGAAGGCCAAGGGTCTGGTGCCGCGCGACAGCACGTTTGCCGGCCACTCCCTGGGCGAGTACTCGGCGCTGGCGGCGCTGGCGGACGTGATGCCGATTGAGTCGTTGGTCTCGGTCGTCTTCTACCGCGGCCTGACGATGCAGGTGGCCGTCGAGCGCGACGCGAGCGGCCGGTCCAACTACTCCATGTGCGCCGTCAACCCCAGCCGCATCTCCAAGACGTTCAACGAGGAGGCGCTGCGCTTTGTGGTCAGCAGCATTGCCGAGGAGACGGGCTGGCTGCTGGAGATTGTCAACTTTAACATTGCCAACATGCAGTATGTGTGCGCGGGCGACCTGCGCGCGCTCGACACGCTGGCGGGCGTGACCAACTTTCTCAAGGTGCAGAAGATTGACATTGACCAGATGCGCGAGCAGCTCAAGATGGAGGAGGTGCGCGAGCACCTCAACGAGATCATCCGCGGCTGCGCGCAGGAGACGGAGAAGAAGCCGACGCCGCTGGAGCTGCAGCGCGGCTTTGCCACGATCCCGCTGCGGGGCATTGACGTGCCGTTCCACTCGACCTTTTTGCGCAGCGGTGTCAAGCCGTTCCGGTCGTTCCTCCTGAAGAAGATTAACAAGACGACCATTGACCCGGCCAAGCTGATTGGCAAATACATTCCCAACGTGACGGCCAAGCCGTTTGCGCTGACAAAGGAGTACTTTGAGGACGTCTACAAGCTGACCAACTCGCCGCGCATCGGCCACGTGCTGGCGAACTGGGACAAGTACCAGGAGGACGGTGTCCCTGGCGCCAACGGCACCAACGGCAGCAACGGCACCAACGGTACGGAGAGCACCAGCTCCGAGAGCAACGGCAATGGCGCCATGGTGCGCAGGTCGAGACGGACTCGGAGGGCGTGGAGGCGTAGGAACGTCTTTCCGGCCAGCCGGCGCGATCGCTGTGGGACGTGGCGGGCAGAGAGGCGCGTGGGGTTACCCTGTTGTAGGGAGACCCGTCTGATTATGGAGCGAGGGACTTTACGGGTGCAGATTTGGTTTCTGGCATGCTATTTGTTGCATGTTTCCTGCATGTTGATTTCTTTCTGCTGTGTTGTTTTCTTGTTTTCTGAATCTGTTTTCGTTGTCGTCTGATTCTATTTCTGTCTTTTCGGGAACGGGTAGAGTGGTTGCTCGTTCTGTTACATGTTTGTCATTCATTCGTTACAAAAACCATAGATATCTAAATCCTACGGCGAGAAGCTCAAACGACAGTTGCACCAGAGGCCGTGATGTGACATTGTGATGTGGAGTGCTTCGGATGACAGTTTACTCGTAGTGGGACACATCATGTGACTTGGCGAAAAGATCTTGCGTCAAGATCTTGCATCGGCCACCGCCATGCTGCAGTACGAGATAGGTGCCTAAGAAAACAAAGGATACGGAAAAAACGACAGCACAGGGACAACTTTACTACGACCTTTGAATAATTTCGACTCGGACAAACCCGTAACGGATCGACAAGCCCTAGGGCATCGACCAACACGAACACACACTGCCTACGATGTTGCGTGGTGGATCCATCGTCCCCGAAACGCCCCGGCGCGGGACAGACGCGACGGAGACGAGTGACTCCCCCGAGCCGCCACGACGACTGACCCGCATCGTGAAGCCTTCCGCGAAGGTGCGAGAGGCTATGGTGCCCCTAGTACGGGAGCAGAGATGAGAGGAGGCCCAAGCATCACCGCCCGTGGTGAGGGCGGGGGCGAAAGGCCCCTGAGCAAGGGGTGCAGGCGACGGATGGGAGCACCGACGGTACGAACCGAAGCGAAGGCATCGATGGCAGAACAACGGCCGTCCAGAAAATGATGTCTATGATGATGAATATGAAGGATACAATCAGTAGCCTCCATGGAGACATGCAGGGCCTGAGAAAGCAAGCCGCCAAGGACCAAGAGGCTATGAAGGAAGGGCTTCAGGCCACCAGAGACGAGCTCAAGGCTACCAGAGACGAGCTCAAGGCCACCAGAGACGAGCTCAAGGTCACCAGAGACGAGCTCAAGGCCACCAGAGACGAGCGTCAGGTCATGGCAGAGAAAGGTCAAAATATGGAAAGAATGGTCGAGGAACTGAAAGCGGCAACGCAGGCCCCTCCTAGCAGGCAAGCATCCTACGCAGAGGCCGCGCGCACGCCTCCGAGCAGCCAACCCCCGAACATCCGTAGCTCAACGACGGGATATACGAAGACCCCCAGAATGACGGAAACTCATCGGTGCACGATCGACATAGCCAAAGTGACCAAGGGAGACCAGAACAAGGCGAATGTGGCGGCAATCCGGCAGACTATCGAGGGCGAGATGCGGTCCAAGGATGGACGAAACAACTGGCGCTGTGTGGCAGTGGGGCGTGACGCCAGAAACACCGACCGGATCCGGATCACCTGTAGAGATGAAGCTGAGACCCAGGACGTGAAGGAAGCTATCACGAGAGCAGATATCCCGGGCGTTCGACTTCTCCAGGACCAGCTTTATCCCGTCAAGGTCGACAACGCTTGCCGGTCGGGTGTTATCAACGAGGGAGGGGCTGTCTCTCCGGAGACAGTCGAGGCACTGGCGCAAGAAAACGGGGTCAAGATCGCAAAGATGCGGTGGATCAGCAGGATGGACACGGGCAAAGCATATGGCTCTATGGTAGTGTACCTCACGAGGGGCAGTGACGCGACCAAACTCCTACAAGAGGGATACTTTACGGTCGCGGGCGAATCGGCATACACGGGGCCTTCACGTCGCAGCAAGGCCCGACCCAATGCTACAACTGTCAGGAGATGGGACACAAGGCGTTTACGTGCTCGAAACCGCAGATCTGCGCCAAGTGCGCTGAGCCTGGACACCGCCACGAAGGATGCCAGGGGCGCGAGCCCAAGTGCGTGCCTTGCGGAGGATCACACGAGTCGTTTAGCAGGATCTGTCGAGCACGTCAACTCCGACATGATGTGTAGTACACTCAACATACTCCAACTCAACGTACGCAAGCAACAGATGACACAGCAAAGTTTAATGAACGACGAACAACTAAAAGAGTACGGAGTGCTGGCAGTCTCAGAACCCCATGCGAGGAGTATCGACGGAGAACTCATAACAAGCCCCATGGGACACCCGAACTGGACGAAGATGATACCAATGAAGAGACAGGAGGGGAGGTGGCCAATACGGAGCATGCTCTGGGTCCGGCGCGATCTCGAAGCCGAGCAGGTTCCGGTACAATCATCGGACCTGACGGCGGCAAGGATTCGCCTCCCAGACAGGGAGATGGTGATAGTGTCGGTCTACGTGGAAGGGGCCAAACCCCAAGCACTCCAAGAGGCAATGGCAAATCTGGACGACATAATCCGGCGAACACGAGGAGCGACAAGCACCCGGACAGACGTGCTTTTGGTCGGGGACTTCAACCGGCACGACCAACTCTGGGGAGGAGACGACGTCCATCCTAGTCGTCAAGGAGAGGCGGACCCTATTATTGACCTAATGAGCAGCCACTCTCTCCGCTCCATGTTACCGCGGGGAACAAAAACATGGCAAGGACCACACAGCGAGACCACGATCGACCTCGTCTTGGCGTCCGCTGAGCTGGCAGAGGAGACTATTAAATGCGCCATCCACCCGACGGAACACGGATCCGACCACCGTGCAATTGACTCATCCTTTGATATCACGGTGCCGGAGAGACAGGCGGAGCCACGACTTCTGTTCAAGAACGCACCATGGACAGACATCAAGACTAGAATCGCGGCCAACCTGCAAAACGCCCCTGTGGGGGCAGCGTCCAACGGCAGACGGATCAACTTATGGATGCGGTCCTCGAAGCCGTACACGCACTCACCCCTAAGGCAAGACCTTCGCCGTACGCCAAACGGTGGTGGACAAAAGACCTTACCCAACTAAGGAAAATATACACCCACTGGAGAAACCAGGCGCGTAGACAACGGCGGGCAAACAACAGACAAATAAGCCTCGAACAACAAGCACGACGAGCGTCCAAGGAATACCATGACGCTATCAGGAGGCAAAAGGCAACCCACTGGAGAGACTTTCTCGAAGACAACACAAATATATGGCAGGCCGCGAAATATTTAAGAGCGGGTAGTGGCTCTGACGGCGAAAGGATACCACCACTTCAGAAATCAGACGGAGAGACTACAAAAGACACGGACGAGCAAACAGAAGTACTCTTGAGCACGTTCTTCCCACCACTCCCAGATCATATTGACGAAGAAGGAGAGAGACCGCAAAGACCACCGGTGCCTATGCCAGATCTCACGATGCAAGAGGTGGAGGAGAAAATCCTCACGGCAAAGATGTGGAAAGCACCGGGCGACGACGGACTGCCGACGGCAGTCTGGGCACAGGTGTGGCCAGTCGTACGGGAGAGAGTGCTCCTTCTCTTCCAGACATCCTTACGTGAGGGGACTTTGCCAAGTCAGTGGCGGACGGCCAAGATTATCCCGCTCAAGAAACCAGACAAGGACGACTACAGTGTGGCTAAGGCGTGGCGACCAATCTCGCTCCTGTCAACCCTCGGGAAGATATTAGAAGCAGTGGTAGCGGAGAGAATCTCGTACATGGTGGAGACGTACGGGCTGCTCCCGACCAACCACTTTGGGGCGAGACGAGGCGGTCAGCGGAGCAGGCGCTTATCCTTTTACAAGAGCACATCTACAACGCGTGGCGGGCCAGGAAGGTCCTCAGCCTGGTCACCTTCGACGTAAAGGGGGCCTATAATGGCGTGTGTAAAGAACGGCTGCTCAAACGGCTCCGGGCCCGAGGGATACCACAAGTGATTACCCAGTGGTAGACGCTTTCTGCTCCAACCGTACGGCATCCATCCTGGTGAATGGCACCGTATCAGGACAACAAAGCTTGTCGCAGGCAGGACTGCCCCAAGGATCACCACTATCGCCAATTCTCTTCCTATTCTTCAACGCAGACCTCGTACAGCAAAGGATATCAGCAAACGGCGGCTCAATGGCATTTGTCGATGACTACACTGCGTGGTGACGGGCCCATCCGAGGACGCTAACCGTGCCGGTATTCAAGATATCGTCGACAGAGCGCTCGGATGGGCAGCTAGAAGCGGCGCGACATTCGAGAGTGAGAAGACAAAAATAATACACTTCACACGAAACCGCCACTACTTGGCCTCAGCCCGGTCACAGTTCAAGGCCGAGCCATTGGACCACAAGAGAGCGTCAAGATTCTAGGTGTGGTGATGGACACGAAGCTACAGTTCAGACAACATGTGGCCCGAGCGGCAACGAGAGGGCTCAGAGCTGCCATGGCCCTCCAGCGACTAAGTATGCTCTCCCCCCGGGTAGCACGGCAGCTGTTTACGTCTACAGTGGCACCAGTCATGGACTACGCCTCGAACGTGTGGCGCACCGCTGTCGGCAGGCCCAACAAAGAGATGGTTAGGGTGCAAAAGGTTGGGGCCTCCGCTATCACGGGGACATGGAAGACGGTGGCTTATACCGTGCTGAAGCGGAAGCGGATATTATGCCGATTATGCTACGGCTAAAGAAACGGGCAACTACCTTGTGGACGAGCCTCCGCACACTCCCAGAGAAGAACCCCTTATCACGGCTAGGCCTCAGAGACACCATGAGATTCACATCCCCGCTACAAATGATACGGCAAGCACAAGGCATAGAAATGGGACGGATGGAGCGTATCGAGCCCTTCCCGGCCGCGCCATGGACCACCGACCACAGACACACCAACAACTCGACTGCGCGAGTGCAGAGCAGCTGTTAACGATACAAGGGCATCATGATCGCGACAAGCGCCTCGGCACGAAACGAGGTGGTAGGGATTGGAGTAGCAGTGCGAGACAACTTACTCTGTGGACGAGACAAGAGGACGACGACCTTCTCAACTACGTTGGGACCAAGGCAGAACTCAGCCCGTTCTACGCTGAGTTAGAGGCTGTTTCCAGGGCTTGAAGGGCGTCCCAGACACGACGTGAGCCGTACGGTGACGGTATGGACGAACAACCGGACGGTCTTGTCAACAATAGGCCACCCCGGTCAACACTCGGGACAAACCATTTGCCAGAAGATTCGTCGAGAAATGCAAAGACTCGAAGTGAATAGGAACAGAGTGTTACTACGGTGGTTACCAGCCGGGGCCAAGACCGACCTGACGACACGTGCCAAGGTAGAGGCTCGGTCCGCTACCGAACAAAACGCCACACCGGAAGCCCCCTACGACCAGGCCAGAACGACAGTCAAAACAGCGTTATTTCGGAGCAACAGATACAACGGGAGATCCCAAAGGGGTAGGGGAGTACTCAAAGAAGGTTGACATGGCCTTACCTGGCAAACACACCGCACCCTGTACGACAAGCTCAAACGAAACGAAGCACGTATCTTGGCACAGCTACGGACGGGCATGGCACGCGTCAACGGATACCTACACCAGATCGGAGCAACAGAAACGGCGGCCTGCGCATGTGGCCAGACAAGAGAGACCATCGAGCACTTCCTCTTCCACTGCCCACGGTGGCAGACGCAGAGACGAAAACTCATGGAGCAAAGAGAATCAAAAGTCGACAACCTCTCCTTCTTCCTCGGAGGCAAGGAGGGGACTGATCAAGATGACTGGGAACCGGACATGAAGGCGGTACGGGCAACGATAAAATTCGCCCTGGAGACGGGAGACTGGACTACGTACCGGAGGTAAGATAACGAACAATACACAACTGACCATCGAATCATCAAACCGTCGAACCATCAACAATATCGCCAACAACCCCACCAACACCTCACTGACCCACCGGCAATCGACTCGGCTTCAGGCACCGCCCATAGACCCTGAACACTTGAAGGAAGATCTTCAAGAAGGCGATATGCCCAGTAATAAATCGGATACGAAGAGGGTTAAGGGGAAGCTAGCAAACGAGATGGGAAAGAAAGACTGTGGTCGAACAGGAGGGTGGTGTATTTGATAAGCAAATATTATGTAAGCAGCGTACAGAAGAGCCCTTTAGGCTTGGTGCCTCCGGCGGAATAAAGTTTCATTCATTCATCGGCCACCGCCGCTAGCCGCTGCGGCAAAGCGGCGGTGCGGACGGGTTCATGGCAACCAGCCGCAGCCACAGGACGAGAACGGGACAGCATGGGGGAGGCCCTGACCTGAAAAAACGAGAGAGAACGAGAAAAGAAGGGGAAAAAGAAGAAACCAAAAAGTACAGGCACGAAACGTCGAATACCCAAAAGCCCTAACCGGCATCACCCATTAGGCGTCGAGCGAGTTGCCGTGTCGACCCGCACCTTTGTACAAAGGCAGCTTGACAGCACGTGCGCCTAGACAGAGGTCGGCCGTCTTTCTCTTATTGCCCGACGCACAAGGACAGACGAGAGAGACGAGAGAGCGAACAGAAGAGAAGACGAGAGACAAGAGAGAGAAGACGAGAGACAAGACAACACAAGGACACGACAGCTCCAGTCCAACAGACGCGGTGCAGCAACGGCAGTATCAAACGCACCGGACCGTGATCGGCAAGCAAGCGTGGCCAGGAGACCGGCGTCCAATCTGCATCGTTTCCCGTCCGAGTCTGCTTTCAGCTCCCCGCCAGCTCCCCTCCATCAACGTCCTCTTATCTCTGCTCGTCTAAAACGCCGCAGCGTTGTCGTCCGTGATACAGCCTGGTCGCGCATCGCTCTTCGCCGTCCCCTCTCTTTCTCTTTTTCCTCTTTCCTCTTTCCTCTCCCTCTTTCGTCGTCATCGGTGTTGTGACCTTCAAACAGCAAACAGCAAACAGCAAAAAAGTCCCAATTCAGTCTCACGCGAAGACAACAACGCCTCGGGCCCGACGTTGTCGGCTGCGTCGCATTTCTCCCTCTCTTTGGTCGGCTTGTCTTGCTATCGCAATCACGGCATCATCGATTTACCCTACGGCCGGGCTCCTTACCTGCGCCTTGACCTGCGGCCTGACCTGCAGCCTGACCTGCGCTTGACGCGCTTGGACGA
This sequence comes from Sporothrix phasma, assembly GCA_016097075.2. NCBI lineage: Eukaryota > Fungi > Ascomycota > Sordariomycetes > Ophiostomatales > Ophiostomataceae > Sporothrix > Sporothrix phasma. The sequence continues at coordinate 100,141 of JADMNG010000062.1, read as the reverse complement.
CGCCGCAGCCATGGCTAACCAAATCTTCTTTGGCACCTTTGTCCACACGCCGGCCCTGGAACCAGATCGAATACCTGCACGACACAATTGTGGCCGTGGACGCCAAGGGCGTCATCTTTGCCATGGAGGAGCTGCCGCCCATCGGCGACACAACCCGCTGGCGTGGATCCGCACATCGCTGCTGCCGAGTCTCGGCTGGGCCGTCCGATTGCCCAGATTCACGGCGACGCGGCCCGGGCAGTTCTTCTTTCCCGCGCTTCATCGGTGAGTGGCAACAACGGCTGGGGCCCACGACTCCTGTCCGGACCGCCAAGGGCTAGAGAGAGAACGCACGTCTAACCTCGCCGGCCAGACACCCATCTCCATGCTTCGCAATACCCAACATTGGCATCTTTGGCAAGTCCACGCTGCTCGACTGGCCTCAACAAATACACCTTCCCGCTCGAGGCGTCGCTGCGCGACCTGGCCAAGGCCCGGCGCGTCTACGGCCGCTGCGTCCGCAAGACGCTCTCTGCACGGCCACCACAACAGCCGCCTACTATGCACGGTGGACGTGGCGGCCACGAACCTGCTGGCCGACATCTGCCTGCAGGCGGGGCAGCGCGCGCTGGTGGGCCGCGTCTGCATGGACCAGCACGCCTTCAGCCCGACTACTACCGCGACGAAACGCCCGACGAAGCCGAGGCGGCCACGCGCCTGTGCATGGACACATTGCGCGCATCGACCCGGGCCACACGCTGCTGCGCCCGGTGCTGACGCGCGCTTTGCGCCCAGCTGCACGGGCGACCTGCTGGGCCGGCTGGGCCGGCTGCACAAGGAGGGCAACTGGCCCATCCAGACGCACCATTAGCGAGAACGTCAACGAGATTGCGCTGGTCAAGGACCTGTTCAAGGACATTGTGCCGCCGTCCGCCGGGCCGAGGCCGACGGCCTGCCGTCGTATTGCCGGTGTCTACGACCACTTTGGCCTGCTCACGCCCCAGACCATCCTGGCGCACGGCGTGCACCTGTCCGGAAGCGGAGGCGAGCCTGATCCGCGAGCGCGGCAGCAAGTGTCGCACTGCCCCTGCAGCAAACAGCGCCATCACGTCGGGGCGGCGCGCGTGCGCTGGCTGCTGGACCGCGGCATCGAGGTGGGGCGGGCACGACATGAGCGGCGGCTACTCGCGAGCATCTTGGAGGCGGCGCGGCTGCGAGCCTGGTTAGCCGCCACGTGGCCATGGGCGGCGACGACGCGGCCAAGCTGTCGGTGGAGGAGGTGCTCTTTTTTGGCCACCGTGGGCGGGGCGCACGTGGTGGGCATGGCGACCGGCTGGGGCTGTTCCGGCCGGGCATGCTGTGGGACGCGCAGCTGATTGGGCTGGGGCTGGTGGACGCCAACGGCGACGCCCGACGTGACCACGGCTTTGCCGACGAACGCCACGGGATCCGCCGCCGACCCGCACCTGGTGCGCAGAGGACGGCAACGTCGACTGTTTGGCTGGGAGACCTGGGAGGACCGCATTGCCAGTGGCTCTTCAACGGCGACGACCGAACACCCGCAAGGTTGTGGGTCAACGGGCGCCTGGTGCACGACCGCAGCGCCCTGGCGGCCCAGGCACAGGCGGCGGCCAAGGGCCTGCTGGACAATGCGGTCCCTGCATAGAAGGTGGTGGCTGCCTTTATCCTCGTGGGCCTGGCCACGGCGTCGGGCCTGTTTACGCTGGTTCTGTCGTCGGTGCCGCGGCTGGCCAAGCTGCTGGAGGACGTGCTGTCGGCATCGTCCCAGGCGGCGTCCGGGCCGCGGGCCGCGGCCGTAAGCCGTAAGCCGTAAAGCCGCAAGCCGGCAGGGTCCTCTGCGTTCCCATGTACTTTTTTTGCTGGCGTTTTTGCACGGGCCTTGCACATTATGTTAGGATGGTATGTTTTTCTCTACACGAATACAGTATTTGCCTATGGACGGCTCTTGGACGCTGTCGCACCGTCTGCGCTGCTGCTACCTTGCACAAGGGCATACGGCTGTGGGCAGCGGTCCTTTGTGAAGCAAGAGTGTGGCAAACGCGGTCCGAGTGACACGGGAGGGTAGAGAGGCCAACGAGAAGATACGTAGGTAGGCTGACAGTTCTCGCCTTTACTCAGTACACTTGCTGTCTGGTGGGAGCTGTGAAGCCTGGGTCGATGGTTTAGGTAGGATTGGGTGTTACGTTTAGGAGAGACGGCACTCGGCAACCGAAACGAACAGACAACAGACAAGAGGCGAACAGACGGAAAAGAAGAAAAAAACAGGCAGCCAAAGCAGCAAACCAAACGCCACCAGTGCCCGTACTCTTCCATGCCGTGCGTGATGGGTACACGAGAAGAAGCAGAGGGAATCGACGGCAGAGACGAAGGAGACATCACGAAACAGGAGACAGGCGCAGACAATGAGCGCCCAATCGCCAGTAGCCGGCCGTCTTCTGGACAGAGACTTGCGGAGAGCAGAGGCGGGCCCAACGTAGAAGGGGAACATGGCGGTGAAGAGGGCAGAGGAAGCAATGAAACGAAGGCGGGCAAAGAGTAGATGGAAGCAAAGGAACGTCATGGGAAGGCAAAGAGCAAAACAGCAGAGAGCAAGAAACGAAGAGAAATAAGTAAAAAGAATGAAGAGAAAAGAAAAAAAAACGACTGCCACTCCGGTCCAACCGCCTCCAAGACGCCCTCACCAGCTAAGCGAGCATGCCGACCACAACCGAGCCGCCGCCGCGGGGGCCATGGCGGTCCTTTTGGCCCTCGCTGTTGCTGTCGCCCGGCGAGCCTCGTTCAGCGCTGCCGACGTGGCCGCGGCTCCTGCGGCGCTTGGGCGTGGTGGGTGCCGGGGCGCGCGTCCTTGTGCACCTTGGCGGCTCGGGTGGCTTGGGCGGCTTTGGCGGGCTGGGGCGGCGAGGGCGTGGCCGGCGAACGCGGCGTGTTGGCCGCCCGGCCCTGGCTCTGGCCCCGGCCCTGGCTCTGGCCCCGGCCCTGGCTCTGGCCCGGCCTGGTTCTGGCCCCGGCCCTGGCTCTGGCCCCGGCCCTGGTTCTGGCCCACGGCCGACAACTGCCGCCGCAGCTGCTGCACCTCGCCGGCAAGCTGCGCCCGCTCCCGCTGCAGGGCCGCAATGGTCTGCTCGGCGGCCTCGATGCGCGCCACCTTGCGCTGCCGGCTGCGCTTGGCCGCCTCGTTGTTGCGGTCCTTGAGGCGCTGCTCGCGCACGCGGTCGAAGCGCAGGTTGGCGGCGCGGCCGCGAGCTCGTGGCCGTCCAGCCCCTCGGGAACTCGAGCAGGCGGACCAGCGAGGCGTCGAGGCTGGCCTTGTGGGCGGCCTGCTCGCAGTAGCGGAGACGCGCGCGCCAGTCGGCCGGGTCGGTGGGCGGCGGGCCGTTGATGTTGTGGAGGGGGTCGCTGAGGCGCTGGTGCGGGCGATGCTGTCGGGGGTGTGGATGTCGTCGTCCATGTCGAGGGCGTCTCCGTCGTCGTCGCCGCCGTCGTCGTCGCGTCGGCGTCGTCCCGTCAGCGTCGTCTTGGTCGGCGTCGTCCTGGTCAGCGTCGTCCTGGTCGGCGTCGTCCCGGTCAGCGTCGACACGGCCCAAGCTGGCGACGCGCGTGTGGCCGCGGCCTTTGCCTGGTGGAACGGGTCGGACGCCGAGCGCAGGCTGTGCGTACTGTGCGCCCCGCGGACGTGACGTGCGCGGCTGCGCGTCAGAGGCGGGCGGTCCATGGCGCCGGCCCTTGAGCGGCGCCGGCCCTTGAGCGGCGGCCGTGGCCGACGTGGCTGCGCGTAGAGGCCGGGTAAAAAGACAGGGCTGCGGGCGCCACGGACGGCATGGCCGTGTCGTAGAGAAAGCCGGTCGACGCGTAGCCGGTGCAGGCGCTGCTGGGCGGGTCGCCGTACGGCGACGTCGTCTGCCCCACAAACATGCTGGGCTCATCAAAGAGGCCCATGGACGGGACGGCGGTGACGCTTGGCGGATGTTGTCGTTGCTGTTGCTGTTCTTGTACTTGGCCGACGCCGCGCCGATGGACAAAGACTGCGGGTGGCTGTAGGAAAAGCCGTTGCTGCTGTTGCCTGTGATGTTTGCGTGAACATTGTCCGGCAGTGCCATGCCGACGTCGTCCCGGCCCATGTCCCGGCCCATGTCCAGGCCCATGTCCATGTCAAGGCCCATGTCCAGGCCCAAATCCACCAGATCCACCAGATCCGTGCCCGGATGCACACCTGTGTCCATGGTCGTGTCTAGACCAAGGTCCAGACCCATACCGGCCAGGTCCAGGTGCCGGGCACGGCCATGCCTCTGTCGTGCGTGTTGCTGGCGTGGTTTCTGCGCCTGCTGATGCTGGTGCTGGTGCTGGTGCTGGTGCGGCCTGCGCCCATGTTTGTGCTGCTGCTCTGCGGACCGTAGTACATGTGCGCACCATACACGTCGTGCGACGCTGTGGCCGGCCCTGTGTCTGTGGGGAACGCCAGGGGCATGGACAGGGGCGTGGACGCTGGCAGAGACGTGGGCAGAGACGTGGGCAGAGATGTGGACAAGGACGGAGGAAGCGACATGTGGCTCGGCGGCGTCTGCAGCCGCTGGCGACGCAGAGACGGCGGTGTCGGCACGGCTGTCGACGGGTGCGTGGCTGGCCGTGGTGGCGTCGTCGGCAGCCAAGGCGGCGAGATGTGGCCGCTGTCCATGGTAGCTGCGCGGTGTGATGAGGTTAGTGGAGGCGCTTTGCTTTGGTATGTTCCAATATCTGGTTCTGACTTTTGGCTCAAGAGACCCAGGAGCAGCGTACCTTGCTGTTGGACAGTGTGATGACGAGGAGCGCCCTGATGAAGGACAAAGACACTGAATCGGCAGACGTGAGGCGGCGCAGCGTAGAGAAACGTAGAGGTGAAGATCTGGAACTAGAGAGCAGAGAAGAGAGAAGAGAGAAAGAGAACGAAACACGAGAAATGACCTGTCGTTGGTGATGTTGCAAGGCAATGCTTGTGATAGGCTGCAAGAGACTCAGAAACAATCAAAGCAGAGCCGGCATCCATTGGACACACGGGCCGACCGCTCTGCTTTTAAACCTGTGCATCCGTGGAGCAGGCACATCTCCTCTGGCCTCTGCTCCGTAGCCATCGTGGGCCTGGGGCATGGGAGCAAAGGACCTCGTCACCACCTGGTAAAGGAGGCATCGGACGGCTGCCTCTCACCTTGGGCTCGGCTTCGGCGCCTGTCTGGTACGCTCACTTTCCCATCAGGGGCCCGAGCATGCCAGAGCGTGCCATTGAGACGGTCCTTGCACACTGTCCAGGCCAGCTCGTCATCCCGTCTTGGGCCGGCCCGTTTGCCTCCGAAGTGATGGACAGGGAGCATGGCATTGTTCCCTGGCCGTGTCTATTGAGCAGGGGACAGCAAACTGGCGGGCTTGAGCTGAGCAAGAACAAGTGCAATACGACGGACCGGGGCTGCCTCGTGATCATGACGAGCTGCCAGTGGGTCTTGCGCCCGTCCGTGGCTGAGGCTGTGGAGGAGAGGAGGAGGTTCGGATCTTCGTTTTGTTCTTCTGCTGCTCTCTTGTCCTTTGCCTGTTCATTCACATCGTCTGGCTGCTCGGCTGCTCGACCAGAACGCTCGTGTGGAACAGAGAGCCAGAGAGGTAGAGAGCCCAGAGCCAGAGCCAGAGAGGTGCCGTGGCGACAATGCAGGCACAGGATGCCGTGGTGCAAGGAGAGCTGTGGTGCAAGGCGAGCTGCATGCGGTCCAGCCATCGAGTCTGTCCCGGTCTGCGGCCAGAGAGGAGGAGGCGGCGCAGGTGGGAGATGGAAGACGGACGAGGAAGACGGCCGGCATGGTGGCAAAGACCGTCAGTGATACGTGGTCGATCCAAGGAGCAACAATAGCAGTGAAGGGGTGTCTTCCAGAGCAGTGAAGCGAGTGCCTGTCCATAGGACTGGACCCTTGGAAGAAGAAGCAGGGAGACAGCTCGCCGTCGTCTGAGCCATTGTCCGAGGGCGGGAGGGACAGAGGAGAGAGCTTGGCAGCTGGGAACGGGTTCTCATCTCTCACTCATCTCCGTTCTTCCTTCTCCGCGGTCATCTGCTGCCTCATCGGCAGGAAAAGGGAGGATAGGACATTGGAACAAGCCAAACCGAGAGGCCTCGCACGCCAGCGGAAGCTTTCCAAGCAAGGAGACCCTAAAGACGAGCACCAAGATGAAGATACAGATTAACCAAGATCAACCAAGAACAACCAAGAGCATCAACCGAGGCGAGATCATGAACCAAGACAGCCTCTGTAGGTCGTAAGCAAACGAGCATCGTCAGGAGTTGCAGTACCACAAACGCAGCAGAGGCACCACGTCCAGACGGTCCTGCAGCACAATCTGGTGCACCAGTCTGACAGATGGACTGTACGCCCGTCCACGGCGTATTTGTGCTTGTGCTTGTGCTGTGTGCTGTGTGTTTGTGTCCCTTGCACCCAGCGTGCCTGGCAGCTGAGCCTTTTCTGAAGCTCCCGCTGACTGCTGTCCTGCTGTCTTTGTCTGCTTGAGGGTGGCACAAGCACACTGCGCACAGCAGCGGCCGGCGGGACGCTGGAAGCTCTGCTGGCTGGGCCTCGTCCATCTTTTCTTTGCTTGCACATCGTTTTGTATGTCAACGTATGTAGTAACGTATGTATTCAACGTATGTAGTCAACGTATGTAGTCAACGTATGTAGCCAACATGAGTCTATTATGTATGTGTTGGCGAGACGAAAAGTCGAGAGTCGGGGCATCCTGACTGCCGGCTGACAAGAACGAAAGAAAAGAAGACAAGAAGACAAGAAGACAAGAAGGACAAAAAAGACAAAAAGAACAAAAATCAAGAGAATGACCCGTGCACAAACTGGCCGATCCGAACCGACAATCAAACACACCGCAGATCCAGCCATGATCCCGAGCAGAGAAGAACACGTCAACAGACAGCAATCAAAGCCAAGCCAGCCACAAAAGCACCATCACCGCCTACTGCGCTGCCTGCTGACCGTACGGCCGGCGTGGCGGCTCCGTCCGCTGGATATGCCGTGCTCTGGGCCTCCTTGCTGGGCACGGCGCCGCCGCCGACCTGGCCCAGCTCGGCCTGGTGGACGGCCGCCGGCTCCGTCGGCTCGCGTCACACGGCGCGCACAAAAAAGACGAGGTTGGCCATGGACAGGACCCAGACGACGGCGCCCAGAGCGCGCAGGCCGCCAGGGCGCCGCCCTCCTTCTTGGCGTAGCTGTTGGCAGCCGACGCAGAGGCCGCCGTAGACAGACGGTCGACAGCCAGAACGGGCCAGCGACGCCGACCAGGCCCAGGCCGACAGCCAGAAGACGACGCCCAAGGCATAGCCGAGGAGGGCGGCGATGCGGTAGTAGTGCTGGGGCATCTTGAACTCGAGGAACAGGAGGCCGCCAAAGACGATCAGGTCTGGATGACGACAAAGATGAGCAGGCCGGACACGCCCGAATAGCCGCCGAGGTAGCCGGCGTAGGAGCCAAAGACGGACAGCGCAAACGCGGCGAGGGCGAGGATGACGACGGACAGCACGAGGATGGCGATGCGCATGTACAAGACCATGGCGGGCTGCCCCGAGGCGCGCGACGGCTGAGCAGGCTGTTGAAGTGCATGGTGACGGATGGTGACGGATGGTGGCGGCGGCTGTACAGTGGACGAACAAGGAGGGAGGCTGCCAGAAAGCTCAATCGCGTCCGGACGTGACGGTGACGAGGAGGGGTGGAAACGAAAGAGACAGACAGAGCATGAGCCGGCGACCGCCCCCTGCTCTTATATGGACAGCACAGCACACCAAGGCGGCCACGGCCAGGAGCACAAAAGAGCAAAACAGAACAAAGAGGCAGAGGACAGGCATGGGGCTCAGACGTCGGGCGGGAGACCTCCCTCTGCCTCGCGCCGTCTTCTTTTTTCTCTTTTCTCTTCCTCTTTAGCTACAAGTACGGCCGACAAGGATGGATGCCGTGCACCTACGAGGTCGGCGGATGGGGCCAGCCGCCGAAGAGCCCATCGCCCATCGCCATCGCCCAGTATGACCTTCTTTGTCATGTTCTCTCTTTGTCATGTTCTCTCTTTTACGAGTCCTCTTTTACGCCACATGCCGTCCTGTGTCGCCAGCAGCGTGCGGCTCTCTCTGACTCTGCCTCGTCTGCCACGCTATGCCGCCGTGTCTCTGCCATTGTCCCTGGCCGGTGCTGGCACAGGCGCCTCGCCTCTTGGCCCTGTGCTTGGCAACACACCTGTTGACCACCTAGAGGGCTGTGGCTGTTCAGCTCGTCAGATAAGCCCTGGTCTCTGGCTGTGGTCTCCGGGCCGCAATCAACAAAGAAGAAGCGAGGCCGAGCCAGGAGCAGTACGAAGTAGAGGCACGCCAGAAAAGACAAATGCCCCAAGTCGTCTCCATGCCAGTGTTCTCGCGTACGACCAGGAAACACGCTTCCAAGAGGCAGCATCGAGGCATCAACGCGGGACACGAAAGCAGGCAATGGTGCTTCGTTTGACGAGGCCGCGTCTCAAGCATGCTTGACGGTGCGAAGACGGCCTCTGCTACGAGCGAACAAGACGGACACGAGGCGATGGGCATCTCCCTACTCCAGCTTTAGACATGGGCAAGGGTTTTGTAGGATAGGCCAGTGCTTGTCGAGACGGGAAACGAGAGCGGAGGCACGGCTGTCACTTTGTCGACGGCAAAGCCTGACGCCTTGCCAAGGGAGCTAGAGAGTGAGTAATACTTGATGGGTCGGCAGAGATCCGGTTGCGCCTTGGGTGGAAAAAGATCAACAAACGGTCCAGAGGCCTCGCGGGAGCTGAAAGGAACGCGAGAACTCCAAAAGCCAAGAGCACAAGAGCCAAGAGCCAGCAAGCGAAGAAGCATAAAAGCAAAAGCAAAAAGTAGAAATAAAAGCAAAGAGACTAAGACAATGAGAAGAAACGCGAGAAATGACAGGCGTGATGCATCTTGTCTCGTGATGTTCTACCTTCCCCCCAACACACACCTTTCCCTTTGTTTTTAGATCTTGTTATCTTGGACGCATTTGCACCTATCCCTCTGTCCTTGTGCGACATGTCGCTTGCTTTGACGAGACTCTTTGGGTATACGCGTCTTCCGTACTCGATGTTCTCCCACGCAAGCACCAACTCAACTGTCCTCTGTCCTCCGTCTTGCGAGTCTGCCTCACAGCCACCCTTGTGGCGTTTTAATCTCAATCTCGACGCCCAATGCACATGCACACAGGATTCGCGCAGCTTGCTCGCTGGGCCAGGACAGACAAGCCAGGTCCCGCTGTTGGTCTGTTCTCCGCATGCCGTGCCCGTGTCTCTCAGTTCAGCGCTCTCTTATTCTTTTCTTTTGTTTTGGTTGCTTTCCCCGATCCTCGAGACATTGTGTGCCTCGTGAGCGACACCGTCACGACAGGGTGAAGCGCGGGCGCCCATGGCGGTGTCTCCCGACGTGTGGCAAGCTTTTCTGGTGGGGAGGGCACTTGGACGGTGCCGGTGCAGCGCAGACAATGTTCGTACGATTTCGTACATGATTTGTACAATAACCTCGTACATAATACGCACATTCTCGCACTGCATCGCTCACCTGGAGGCCGCAGCGGCCGTGCAAATTGACAATTGCTCCGCATGATTGATATTCCTATAGCAATGGCAGCCCAAACGCCCGACAAATGACACTGTTTCCTTGGTCGTACCCTGCACCCGTAATCCGTGTTCCCTGTCCGTGTCCTGTTCTCTATTTCTTGTTCCCTGTCCGTGCTCGGCTCCTTGTCAACCCGACGACGCCCTCATCACAGCCCGCGCAAAAACTCGTCGACGGACATGGGCTTGCGCACGGCATTGTTCAGGCCTTCGTGAAAGGTCACCCACACCGCTGGGCCCTGTCGTCGTCGTCGCCGTTGCGTTGCCGTCGCCGCCTGCATGGGTATGGCTGGCGCTGGTGCTGCTCTTGGACCGGCCCTCGCGAGCATTGCCGTCGACTTCCTGCAGGGTGTTTGCCGTCGTCGACGCCGGCGGGATGATGCGCCCCAAAAAGTCGCGCTTGACAGACGCCTCTGCCAGCTCGGCCGCGGCCGATTTGCGCTTGAGGCCGCTGCGTTGGCTGTTTTGCTGTTTTGGCTGTTGTGGTTGCTTGACGGCCCGTGTTCTCCTTGTCCTCGTCGCCGGCATGGCCGAGGGTGTGCCAGGCGGTGCCGGCCTGGAACCGCGCCTGGCGCGCTGCATGGTCCCGCGCCGCCAGCGTCTTGCGCAGCTCCTGGTCAGCACCTGCCGCACGGCATAGCGCGTGGGCGTCGCGCTGCCGGACAGCAGCAGGCCGCCGGCCGTCTCAAACGACGCCAGCAGGTCCAGGTCGGGCTCCATGCGGTACACCCACTGGGGGCGGCCGGCCGGCGCAGCCGACCGCCGCCCGCTCCTCCAGCATGCGCGCTGCACAGCTTGATGCCAGCTCCGCCAGCACCTCGGCGGCCGGCGCACCAGAATCTTCTCGCCCTCGCGGCGGACGCTGGCCACGGCCGTCGGGCCGCTGCTCTTTCCGTTGGCGCCGGCGCCGGCGCCGGCGCCGGCATGGCTGGCCGCCGCCACATGGACCAGGACGGGCTTGACGTCGGCGACACAGCCGCAGCACGTACGGCAGGAAATCGGCCGCCAGGTCCTCGGTGTTGCGGAAGGCGCGCAGCAGCGACGGCGACAGCTGGGCCTGGATCGTCTGCAGCGCGGCGCGGCTGTGCTTCTCGGCCTCGCGCGCCAGAAAGTCGGCACGCGGGCCCGTAAAGGGCATGGGCGGCCGCCCGTCCTCGCCGGCCTTGCTCGCGTCTTCGGGCACGTGCCGTTTCGACGTCGCAAACAGCTGGTGGCACGCGAGCACGGGCTGGCTGGTGTACGGCGCCAGCTCCCACTCCTGGCTGCCAAACACGCGGCGCGCGCACGCGTCGTGAAAGTGCATCCACTCGTAGGCGGCGTCCGGCTTGCTCAGATAGCTGTCGTCGTTGAACTCGCGTGCGGGTATTCGCCAAAGATGTCCGTCATGATGCGGTCCACGTCGCCGCTGGTCTCAATCATCTCGCGCAGCCGGCCCATGGCGTCGCGCTGCTGCGCCTCGCCGAAGCTCATCTGCTCCTGGGCTGCTCGTGGCGGTAGGCCGTGTTGGCCGAGGTCGAGGCGGCCGCCGCTGCTGTTGCGGTCGCTGCGGTCGCTGCGGTCGCTGCGGTCGCTGACGACGCCCATGGCCCTGCCGTGCCGGCTGCCGTCTTGGGGAAGCCGGCGCCCTCTTGGAAGACGCGCGTCACAATCTCGCGGACGCCGCCCCGCCGAGGCCGCGTGCGCCGATGGCCGCCGCCTCCGCCGCGCGCCTGCGAGGTCTGGCAGGACATGCTGATCGACCCAGGCGCGCGTCAGGTGCGGCGATGCGGCTGAAAACGTGTCCGCGGACGCCGCCGCCCGCAGCCGCCGTGCCACCACTCGCCAACAACCATCACGCCGCGCAGGTCGCCTTGTGCCGTACTTTCCGTCCCGCGCCGCGTCGCCTCACTGCCCGTCGCATGCCCAGGCCGCCTCGCACAGCTTGCGTGCCGCCTCCTTCTCACACGGGATGCCTCCTTTTCAAAGATGGTCTTGAGCCGCGTCACCACCGTCTCCACCGTCGGCTTGCCCACGTGCACAATCTCGGCGTGCCCGACAGCCGCAGTGGCCGCAGCGAAGGGTGGTAGATGTCGTTGCAGATGAGAATCAGCGGGCGCATCTGCCGGAAGTCGTCGCCGCGCTTGCGTCTGCCGCCCGTCGAGGACGAGGTACGCGCGGCAGCCGCCGACGCGCCACCCGCGTTCTTCTGGTCCAGCAGCACCAGGTCAATCAGTGCCTTGACAAAGCCGCCCTCGCCGCCGCTGCCTGAGCCGCCCACCACACCGTCCACCTCGTCGACAATCACACACACGGGCGCGCGACTCTTGCCCGTCTGGCGCTGGCGTCTGATGCCGCCGCCGCTGACCCGAGCGTCGTCTGTGCCACCGCCTTGACGCTCTCCGTGCCCAGACTCGTGCGGATCCGGCCATTGACCACATCCGACTGCGATCGTCGCTGGCGTTGATTTCCAGCACCTCGTACCCGGCCTGCCGCGCGCACACGTGCGCCAGCGTCGTCTTGCCCAGGCCGGGCGGGCCCGTCAGGATGAGGATTTGGCGGTGCGGCTTGTCCGTCTCGTCGGTGCCGTTGCTGTCCGCGTTGGGCGCCTTGATGAGTGGCACGCGCTTCCTCGCGCCGGGAAAGACCAGCGGGTCCCAGCGCTTGAGCCACCGCAGCACCAGCCGGTTCGTCAGGTCGTCGCCCACCAGGTCCATAAAGCTGCGGGCCCGGTACTTTTCCGTCCACAGCATGGCGCGTTTGGGCCGGCGGCCCGACGACGTTGCTTTTCCTCGGCCGGGCTTGGACACGGCCGGGACAGCCTCGACGGGCTCGCGAGCACGCTCTGCTGCCCTGTCTGCCCTGTCTGCCCTGTCTGCCCTGTCTGCCCTGTCTGCCGCCGCCTTGGCCTTCTTCTCGTCCGCCGCCTTCTGCGCGGCCATGTCTCGTCGCGCCCCGTCCACGAGCTCGTGGATGGCAATGCCGTAAAAGTTGCGCTGCGCCCGGCCCTCCTTGGTCTTGGACCGCTGTGCCACCATGGCCTCGTACGGGACCGGCGCCGAGGTGTGCTGCGCTGCCGCACCGAGATGGCCCGCCCAGAGCACGTCTGCACAATGAGGGTGCTCACCGTCGGTGGTTGTATTGCTGGTATCGGGGCAGGGTTTCGTCGGCCGCCGGGCCGGCACGGAACAGCAGGTCGTAGCGGTCCTCCTCGTTGTCCTCGCTCTCGTTGTCCTCGTCTCTTCGGGTTCTTGGCCGTCCTGGTCTTCTGGTTCCTCGTTTGGTGGTGCCGTCAGGGCCAGGAGGTCATCAGCGGCAGCTTGCGACGGGATCTGTGCATCCTGCATGTTTGCGTCGTCGTCCTGGCTGGCGTCCGCGGTCGACATGGGCAGAGGGATAGGCTCGCCGGCTTGTGTCGGCCGTGTTTCGCTCGTTTGTGGTTGTGATGGAGCGGAGCCAGGGCCAGGGCCGGGCCGGGGTCGGGGCCGGGTCGGAGTGACAGCCGTGTTTGGGACCGTATCGTCCTCATCTTCGTCGTCCGAGTCGACAAACCCGCCGAGCGCGAGTCGCTTCACTGGCCGACGGGCCCCTGTAGAGTCGGCAGTGGCGGACGGCAATGGCGCCGCAGCGCGCGGGCTGGCAACGTCCATTGTATCAGGGGATCAAGTCGAGACGGGCTGGTCAAGACGGGCTGGTCGAGACGGGCTGGTCAAGACGGGCTGGTCGAGATGGCTGGTCGAGATGGCTGGTCGAGATGGCTGGTCGAGATGGCTGGTCAAGACGGAGAAAGAAAAGTGGTGGTGGTGTCACCAAGGACCAATTGCCTCGTATATTTGGCGACAGTCGTTCTTGCTGGTTTCTGTTTACGAGTACTTTCTCAGAGTGCGAACCGCTCTGTTTGCGGCAGGTGCGATGCCGTCCAGACGCGTTAAGCTGCATTGGCCGAAGCGCGACGCGTCTATCTTAGACGCGTCGCTGTACGTCGCCGGTTAGTAATCTGAACCACAATGATGATGGGAAGATCCCCCTAATGGCATGGACCGGGGTACCACCCAAAAGGCTAAACGCTTGGCATGACGGGAAAATTGATTTCCCGGCCGCTCCCACACCCGACACGTCCCAGCCACCGAACATCACGAATGTTGTCAGGTGTTGTACGCGCCAATCCATCACTCTTGACACAAACACAGTCAATAGTCCGCCAAATTCATCGCATTCTCCTATTCGCTTGCACATCGTCCACAAGCTGTCCTCTCAGCAGCGCATCGCTGCGACGAAGGCCCTCTGCAGCCATGGATCGTCTCTGGAGAGAATCAGTCGAAGAACATCCTATTGCAGACGGCCTCGATGGGTTCCGAGCATCCTTTAGATCGGTTTGCCAAACCGCGAACAAATCTCAGACTTCCGCTGTACTCGGGAACTCGAGCCAGATCGTGAGACCTACGGCCTAGCTCAACTCTCAACTAGATTGAATCAGCTAACCCTTTTAGAGCTACAGAATCTCGTTCTCACCCTTTTATCAGCCCTGCAGGTTCTTCCAGCAGCTCGAAGCCTGCGGACGGCTAATGGACGAAGCATCTTTGATGAGTTGTCTACACTCTATACTACTGTCGTGACTGGTAACTTCGAACTCGATCGCGTCCAACCTCTTCTAAAAGCGGCTGTCAACAAAGCCGACGACTCTACTATATGGAATCATGTCAAGAGTGCTGTTGCCGAAGCCACTCCGCCTCCCCGCGCTATCGCTTCTTCGATTCAACAAACCCCATGGCTACGCAACACCAGTAGCTTTCCGAACTCATTGGAGCACCGCAAACATGTGGACGGCATCTTGAAGGAAGAACTTGGCCATCTATATGTCGGTATCCAAAGTTTTGGGATAAATACTTTGGTCGCGTTGAAGGGCTTGACACGGCGTCGGAAATTTTCTTCAAGCAATGTCTAGAGGCCCGAGCCGACGTTTGATAATGGATGGACAACCTGGCCGACAAGTGCAAAGGAAGACGATGTCCTTGCGTGGTTCTCAAGCTTCAGTAATAGAGCTTGCGACATTTGCTGCTGATCGGCGATCAAGTCCTTCGCGTCCCCGGAGGCCGTTGACAAACCGAATGAGCCGATTGACGGTCTGTGGGGAAGCGGAAGCTGGATATTGGCTTCGTGAATGACCCCAAAGCTCAGGCAGACACACGATGTCACTGGTCCCGAATTCTGATCCCTGGAGAGCTGAAATGCAACCCTTCTGCTGATAAGGCCGCAGAGGCGTGGCTTGACCTCGGGAGATACGCGCGCGAAGTGTTAGCTTCACAAGACACTCGGCGCTTTGTCTTGGGCTTTACATCTGTGGATCTCTCATGAGAGTTTGGGTGTTTGACAGACTCGGTGGCATAGCATCTGAGCAACTGGACATCAACAAAGATGGCCTTAAGTTTGTCTATGTTATCCTTGGCTTCTTATGGATGAGCGAGGAAGAGCTTGGATTTGATCCAACGATCCGGAAACTCGATACCCAGAGATTTATCGAGATTGAACGGAACGGAAGCAAGGAGCGGATCATCATTGACCGGGTGATGCTGCGGGCTCGCTGTATCGCCGGCCGAGCGACAACCTGTTGGCGAGCGCATCCCGAGGGCCACCCAGAGACGCGGCTGGTCATCAAAGACTCTTGGCAATATCCCGAACGCGACGAGGAGGGCGAGATGTTGTCGGAGGTGACAGCTAAAGGCGTCGTCAATGTGGCCCGCTACTATCATCACGAGACAGTTCAAGTCCACGGCATGGATGACGACATTCGAACAGCGTGCGACAGGGACTAGACATCACAACGGCTTCAAACTATCGACCAACTCGCCACCAACAATTGAGCAAAGTGCATCAGAAGGGCTGCGGAAGAGTCGGACCAGCTCTAGCAGGAAGCGACCGTCCAGCCAAACAGACTCTGTTCTGCCTCCAAGCAAACGATCCTGCTCGGCTTCCCCGACCAAAGCTTCCATGCTCCCGCCAAACAGAGTGCATCGACGTGTTATCGTCAAAGATTATGGCAAGGCCATCTACAAAGCAAGCTCTCGCCAGCAACTGCTTGCCGGCCTCGAGGGCTGTATCAAAGGCCACGAGTCTTTGCATCATGCAGGTGTTCTCCACAGAGATATATCGAATTAACAATCTCATGGTCAACGAAGATGAAGCAAACCCATCCTGGCCATCCTTTCTCATCGACCTTGACCTCGCTATCAGGGAAGACCGGGTTCTGCCTCAGGGGCAAAGGGCAAGACTGGCACCAGGGCATTCATGGCGATTGGGGCGCTCCGCGGCGAGCAGCACTCCTTCATGCATGATCTTGAGTCTTTTTTCTGGGTGCTCTTCTGGATATGCTCCACTATGACACGAACGGCAGAGACGTGGGTCCGACGGTTTTCGATACCTGGAATTTCGAAGGTGACGATGACTTGGCCTTTAAAAAAAAAGGTGTCATTGACGACGAGGAGGATTTTCTGAAGGAAGCGGAGAAGCACTTCACGTTATACTATCAGCCAATGGTTCCCTGGGTTAACCGGCTGCGGAGGGTGGTTTTTCCAAACGGCATGAGATGGAAAAAAGCCGAGCCAGCCCTTTACACGTCGATGAAGCGGATTCTTCGCGATGCACAGAAGGACGTGGCTGTCCTGCAAGATCTATAATTACACATTAGACCGTACACAGTACTGGAGGTGTGTGGCACGCATACGGTCCGGCTGGATACACCACCAGGCATCCACCCGGTATTTCATGTGGATTTGTTGCGGCGCCTACCGCAGGACCCGTTGCCTAGTGAGGGCGGGTGGCTGGCTGCCTTTGGGCAGACCCTCCCTCGGGTTTTCTTTTGTGTCTTTTGTCTAGTTTGTTTTGTGCCTCCTTTTCCAGGCAGAAAGGAACGGTGTCCCGACCCACACGCAATACCCCGTCGGAGATACGTAGTTCCTGAGGAACCCCTATTGGAGGACAAGCACTCTGGAGTTTATCATCATCATCATCCTTTTTTGTATCATCGTTCTTGGGATCTTTTTGGATCATCATCGTTTTCTCTTAGTTCTTAGCTATCAGAATTATCATCGTCGTTATCACCAAACAAGAACGCGTCTCCTTTTGATCAAAGGAGATTTCCCAACAGTTGGTACGTGCGACAAAGAGAGAGAGCGAAAGCTAACACTTGTAGAGGTTTTGCTTGCCCGGGCATCCGCCTGGGCAGGCGGAACTGTGCGCCAGCATTAGCACTCCGATACTCTCGTCACTGCCACCGAACGATACCTACGACACCGATCACGACCTCCCTCCACATCCTTCTTTTGTTCTTGTGTTGTTGTGGTTGTAGGGACGTTTTCTCCTGATGCCGTCTTGACATCAGGGACGCGTCTCGTGACTTTGGTTTCTTGGTTTGGTTTGGTGTGTGTGTTCTTTGCTGTGCGCCGGCAGGGTGCATCCGCGCCCGCCCTCAGTAGATTCTCAATTGAAATTGCCAACAGTGCGTAAGAGAAAAATTGGAGAGCCTGCTCCCTCTGCAATCAAGCCTGGCGTCTCTTCACTTTGCAATCGAAACCCGCTGCTGTCTGGCCTCCTCCCTCGAACCATTAATCTCTTTGTCAATCGTTGACTTCCCAAAGTAATGCCATGAGGTCCGCCGATGTTGGTTGGACCTCCAAGTAGTGGTCTACTTGTCCAGTTCACGGGCTATTGGCGACTGCTTCCACAAATCCGGAGCCCATCACCGGCTTCTGGATGCCGCCTGCAATGCCTCTGGACTGGCCGACATCCCTATTCGGACTCTGCGAAATAGAGTCAGCTTCCCGCTGGATAGTTTATTCCATGCTAGCACGAATGCATGAATCAAAGTCTCAAGAATGAACATCATTGAGTTGTATGCGGTGCTCTTTGCTGGGTTGCTCGTATCTGCCCAGCCTCGAGACTGATGTTCCACTCCACACGAGCCTCGCGATATGTCGCCCTTGCGTTGGAGCGCTTTGTGTGGTACCCTTTGGATGTAAAGGGAGGTTACTACATGTGTCACGCGCTTTGAACTTGTCCTTCTTATTACCTTTTTAGCCTGCAACATTTTCGCGCTCGTATTCCTTGTCGCGGATGTCAGGGATCTCGAGCAGAGAGCAGCCGTTCTTTGTGCGATCAATATGACACCCCTGTTCTTGAGCGGCAAACCTAATCCACTCATTGGTCTCTTCTCAGCATTCCTCTGCCAGTCTATGAGCTTGTTCATCACTGGATAGGAAGGGTGGCGATATATGCATGATGGAACAATGCTAGCTTGCCTTGGAGGCTTGGTTTGGCACGTTATTATCCAGCACAAGAGTATGAGCAGAATCCCTGTGTTTGTGGCTGGAAGCCTTTGGATTTCGAGATTTGCATTTTGGGTCACTCGTGTTTTTCTCGCAACTCCAGGAGCAATCCAGGAGCAGTCGGGAAGCAGTCGGGGAGTACCTGGCTTGATGCAATGATTAAGCAAGATACTCGATCGCCAGGCCGAAGCGTGGTCATGGGTAAGTGCAGAATGTGCCCTGAGCCCGAGACGAAGGTAATGCCCAGCAGCATGTGCCGATCCTGACTTCACTTTGGCTGCAAGACAAAGCGTCATATAACATTCTAGTGCTGGGTCTCAAATCCACTTTACGGAATCCGACTACAGACCGTCGCGCCATGGACGTCGTAAAACCTCACGTCTGAGGCTCCAAGAGGATGGAGATGCTCACAGGTCAGGGATCAAGCGATTCGGAGACATAAAGTTGCAAGACTGAAGGGCCTGCACTTCAGAGTGCTGCAACGGAGAAGCGTGTTAAGAGAGCTTCGCAAGAAAGCACTGAATGGATTTGAGGGACACGTTTGCCGTTTGCTAGAATAATTTCATTGTCTGAATACATGTTTGCGATCAAGTCAAGTATCAGCCTTGGTGAACGTCACGTACGTTAGTTGCATCATCTTAGCCTTCCAGGCGTGTGAGTAATCGTTCAAGCTCGCCACGCCTTGATGTCAACGCTTGCATCAAGTGCAGGTGGTGTCATGCTAGCCATACTCCATACTCTAGCTGCTTTGCTGGTAGAGTTTGACGACGAGCATGCTGGAGCTCGCGAGAACACGAACAAACCATGTACAGCACTTCCCGTATGCTGGTGTTGAAGTTGCCAGGGCCTTGCCTCAGGCTCTTTGAGCTCCTACGAGATATTCTTGTGTACGCCTTTTATCTTGCACTATCAGCCGCCTAAGAATAAGCGCAGTGCATTGGTTCAGCAGCCGACAGCCAGCCAGGCCAGGCGGTTATCCCAATAGTGCTTGGTGTTTGCATAATGGCGGCCAGAGTACGATCGCCAGCGCAGAAGCGCAAGCGAGCTTTCCTTACCCGAAGCCAGGGTATGATGCGAAAAGTCAAAGAAATGCACCAACTCACGGACGCGAAGACGGCAGTCGTTGGTATTCACAACGGCAAGATGTCTTGGTATGACGAAGCCGGCGTCTTGCCTCAGCTGGGCATCGCACATGAGCCACGGGATGGAAAAGGGGTATACGCCAGCGATGATGCTAAGGGACACCTCATCGCAAAGCGAAACTTTGACGACGGCCAGTGTTACCAGATCAATGATATGCGAATTTCAGCGGAACGACAGGCAATCGTGAACAAACCAGCCCAAGATCCCAGGGCGCCGATTTGTGGTGCCAAAGCCCGTACATCTACACATTCTGTGCATCGCGAAGAATCCGCTTCATCGACGTGTAAAGGGCTGGCTCGGCTTTTTTCCATCTCATGCCGTTTGGAAAAACCTCCCTCCGCAGCCGGTTAACCCAGGGAACCATTGGCTGATAGTATAACGTGAAGTGCTTCTCCGCTTCCTTCAGAAAATCCTCCTCGTCGTCAATGACACCTTTTTTTTTAAAGGCCAAGTCATCGTCACCTTCGAAATTCCAGGTATCGAAAACCGTCGGACCCACGTCTCTGCCGTTCGTGTCATAGTGGATGCATATCCAGAAGAGCACCCAGAAAAAAGACTCAAGATCATGCATAAAGCTATGCTGCTCGCCGAGAAGCGCCCCAATCGCCATGAATGCCCTGGTGCCAGTCTTGCCCTTTGCCCCTGAGGCAGAACCCGGTCTTCCCTGATAGCGAGGTCAAGGTCGATGAGAAAGGATGGCCAGGATGGGTTTGCTTCATCCTCATTGATCATGAGATTGTTAATCTGATATATCTCTGTGGAGAACACCTGCATGATGCAAAGACTCGTGGCCTTTGATACAGCCCTCGAGGCCGGCAAGCAGTTGCTGGCGAGAGCTTGCTTTGTAGATGGCCTTGCCATAATCTTTGACGATAACACGTCGATGCACTCTGTTTGGCGGAGCATGGAAGCTTTGGTCGGGAAGCCGAGCAGGATCGTTTGCTTGGAGGCAGAACAGAGTCTGTTTGGCTGCACGGTCGCTTCCTGCTAGAGCTGGTCCGACTCTTCCGCAGCCCTTCTGATGCACTTTGCTCAATTGTTGGTGGCGAGTTGGTCGATAGTTTGAAGCCGTTGTGATGTCTAGTCCCTGTCGCACGCTGTTCGAATGTCGTCATCCATGCCGTGGACTGAACGTCTCGTGATGATAGTAGCGGGCCACATTGACGACGCCTTTAGCTGTCACCTCCGACAACATCTCGCCCTCCTCGTCGCGTTCGGGATATTGCCAAGAGTCTTTGATGACCAGCGGCGTCTCTGGGTGGCCCTCGGGATGCGCTCGCCAACAGGTTGTCGCTCGGCCGGCGATACAGCGAGCCCGCAGCATCACCCGGTCAATGATGATCCGCTCCTTGCTTCCGTTCCGTTCAATCTCGATAAATCTCTGGGTATCGAGTTTCCGGATCGTCGGATCAAATCCAAGCTCTTCCTCGCTCATCCATAAGAAGCCAAGGATAACATAGACAAACTTAAGGCCATCTTTGTTGATGTCCAGTTGCTCAGATGCTATGCCACCGAGTCTGTCAAACACCCAAACTCTCATGAGAGATCCACAGATGGTAAAGCCCAAGACAAAGCGCCGAGTGTCTTGTGAAGCTAACACTTCGCGCGCGTATCTCCCGAGGTCAAGCCACGCCTCTGCGGCCTTATCAGCAGAAGGGTTGCATTTCAGCTCTCCAGGGATCAGAATTCGGGACCAGTGACATCGTGTGTCTGCCTGAGCTTTGGGGTCATTCACGAAGCCAATATCCAGCTTCCGCTTCCCCACAGACCGTCAATCGGCTCATTCGGTTTTGCCAACGGCCTCCGGGGACGCGAAGGACTTGATCGCGATCAGCAGCAAATGTCGCAAGCTCTATTACTGAAGCTTGAGAACCACGCAAGGACATCGTCTTCCTTTGCACTTGTCGGCCAGGTTGTCCATCCATTATCAAACGTCGGACTCGGGCCTCTAGACATTGCTTGAAGAAAGTTCCGACGCCGTGTCAAGCCCTTCAACGCGACCAAAGTATTTATCCCAAAACTTTGAGATACCGACATATAGATGGCCAAGTTCTTCCTTCAAGATGCCGTCCACATGTTTGCGGTGCTCCGATGAGTTCGGAAAGCTACTGGTGTTGCGTGGCCATGGGGTTTGTTGAATCGAAGAAGAGACAGCGCGGGAGGCGGTGTCGCTTCGGCAACAGCGCTCTTGACCAGATTCCATATAGTAGAGTCGTCGGCTCCGTCGACAGAAGCTTTCAGGAGGGACAGAGTCGATCCAGATCGACTTCATCAGTCGCGATGGCCAAATACAGCCTTAAAATCTCAGCGAAGAGGCTGCTCCCATTATTCGCTCGAAGAGCACGAGCTGCTGGAAGGACCTGGAGCGCTGCTAAAAGGCTAATCATGAGGTTCTGCAGCTCTATAAAAGGGTTAGCAGATTCAATCTAGTTGAGCGTTGGACCCAGTTCGAGTTCCCGAGTACAGCGGAAGTCTGAGATTTGTTCGCGGTTTGGCAACCGATCTAAAGGATGCTCGGAACCCATCGAGGCCGTCTGCAATAGGATGTTCTTCGACTGATTCTCTCCAGAGACGATCCATGGCTGCAGAGGGCCTTCGTCGCAGCGATGCGCTGCTGAGAGGACAGCTTGTGGACGATGTGCAAGCGAATAGGAGAATGCGATGAATTTGGCGGACTATTGACTGTGTTTGTGTCAAGAGTGGCTGACGGATTGGCGCGTACAACACCGAATGACAACATTCGTGATGTTGGCCAGGACGTGTCGTGTGGGGAGGGGCCGGGAAACCAAATTTCCCGTCATGCCAAGCGCTTAGCCTTTTGGGCTGGTACCCCGTCCATGCCGTTAGGGGTATCTTCCCATAATGTTAGGGGCTCCATGCCAAGCAGGGGCTGATAGCCTTACTGTGGAAGTTCAGTTACTCTGAACTCGGCGATGCAGTGTGGCTGATAGCGGTGGCGAGATTGCAGTGCGTACTGTTTCCGTACAACCTGTGGCCTGGCATTCCGAGATGCGCCACCCCAGCCATGCCATGAGCCAAGTAGAGGGCAACGAAACAACAAGGGAGCGCCCCATTTTCTGGCACCCGCGCCCGGAGTGAGGCGATACAGTGGTTCGCGCACCTCAATACATCGTGGCCCGGCCCCGGGATGGACCGCAACACCTGGGGCTAGGCGCTAAGGACTAGCTTCCGTATCCATGGCCGGGCCACCATCTAGAGGAGCCACATCAGTGGCTATTGCCCAAGACTAGTGATAGTGACAATATCTCATTTCGGGCTCGGATTGACACTTGATGTTTTACAGGAGGCTACCAGGCTTACTCAGGGTCCTTGGAACTCGGACAGCAGTAGCATGTTGGCCAAGGACCAGACCTGATCAGTACCCGTTCAGAAGTGAAGCAGCACCTTGGCGCTACTGGGCTCGTATTCTACAGTGATGCTGGTACCAAGCCATCCTTTCACCACGCGCCGGCTAATACTAGCTTCTAGCTGCTCGCTCCTCGCTGGCTGCCAGGCTCAAAGCACGCTGTCCTTGGCCGGAGGGGTGGTACCTTATAAACATAGGACCAGAAGGTTGAAAAGCCTTGCATCGCCGTGTTGACGCTCTCAGAAAGAGAGCAGGTCTCGCACGTTTGCTCTACAAGTTCGTGAACCGAATGCTGGTGTATGAAGTAGGGCGATGAGCGCATCAACCTGTGCGTTTGCCCTGTGTATGATGGCACGGTCGTCTCACATGACACTCTCAGCCGTTATCGCAACGTCCACGGAAAATACGTCATTTTATGCGCGCCAATCGCATCCTTCAGAGGACTAGTGACTGTGCAAAAAAGCTCAAAAGTGCATGGAATCTATGGAGGCAGGCATGTCACAAGATGTTGTTTGTATTTTTATGGTTCTTTGCGTCATTTATGTCCCTTTTCCCGGTCCTCTCTATGCAGAGGCGGCCTTGGCGATGAGCTCCTCGACCTTGGCGGGTTGGCGCCAACGACCTCGCCGGCGCGCTTGTCGTCGACAAAGGCGAGGAACGTGGGCATGGCGCGGAATGCTCTCCTCCTGGGCGACCTGGGGAACGGCGTCGACGTCAATCTTGGCAAAGTAGACGCCGGCGAACTTGGGTCGTTGGAGAGCCTGGCGGTCGACGTTAGTATGCTATCGGGCGCGGGTTGTTTGTGCTGTTGCAGGGCTGTGCCGCGGCAGGACTCACTTCTCAAAGACGGGCGAGACGACTTGCAGGGGCCGCACCAGACGGCTGGAGTCGACGACAACGACTTTTCACTGCGAATGCTGGCAACTCGCGGCGGTCTTGACTTCGTGACCGTCATCTTGGGCGAAGACGCGTGGAAAGGCGGCGGAGGTGGTCAACGTGGTAGCGAAGCGGGATGCGATGGTAGGGCGAGCAGAAGAGGAAAGGCGGTGGAAGAGGGTGCGCGATGCAGACATGCTGAAGGGAACGAAAGAAGGGGAAAAAGGAAAAGAAAAAGCAAAGGGAAAAGGAAAGGAAAAGGAAAGGGAAAGGGAAAAGAGAAGGAAAAGGAGAGGATTGGAAAAGAATGGGCAGGGCCAAAGGTAAAAGCTATAGCTGGGTCACACACACGGATTGGAGGGGGACATCCGGGAGGGGTCGATCGGTTCAGGGCCGGAGCGACGTGTGAGGCGACGGCGAAATACGAAATACCCAGTACTCGTACTCTGTAGCCAGACAGCGGCAAAACGAGCGCCTTGCGGATTCGAGACGATTTCTGAACGATTAGCAAGCACAACGGGCGTGACAGGGATGTACAAGTATCTTGCGTGTCAGTGACCCTGGAAGGACGCGATTACAGAAGGCTGAGTGACCAACAGGGTGCAGTGGCCCGAAGTGCCAGAACGGTGGGGAGATTTTGCCTCTGTGCGATCCGTCATGCAGTGCTGATTGGTCATCGGCAGGTGGCGGCTGTTTCATCACGGCGCCCTGAGCCTGGGGCCTCGTGGCAGATTGTGTTGGGTCAGCTCGGATGGCACAAAGGATGGCACAATCAATGGCAAAGAATGGCAAAGAATGGCAAAGAATGGCAAAGAATGGCAAAAGGCACGGTGACTTGTCGCGTTGGTTCGCGGGACTGCGCCGGCCAGCGTCGTCGTCTTCCGAAACCGTAGCCAGGCAGTCCAAGCTTTCGAGCTGGTGTGCAGTCGAGAAGAGCTGCTCTGAAGCAGACTCGTGGTCCTCGAAAAGTCCGGTGCGTATCGGCGATACCCAGCCCGTACTCCGCCTCGAACCGGCGGCTGTTTCGGCACCTGGCGGAGGCGGGAGCGGCCGGCGCGGGATCGCGGGACGTGTGGCCTCGCGAAATCAACGCCAGTCTCCGTTCTTCCGTGGCCACGTCCACACGCGTACAAGAGAGGCATCGTGGCAATGCAGACCGTTGCTTCTGTGCTCTGCATCTTCCCACGACCTCGTTCCACGACCTCGTTTGCGTCAGATGGAGGCTCATGTCCCGCCCTTCAAGGTAAACCATACTTGTAGAAAGGACCCATGCACGGAGCCGTATACGACGAGCATCCCGGAAAGACATGGTCGTCGTCGTCGTCGCAGCGACGGCATTACGCCATCTGCTTATCAATGTACATGAACAGTAGACTGAAAGCACAAGAAAGCACAAGAGGAACTGGCTCGCTGCGAGTGAATACTGCCCGTACTCTGTGTCTTGTCTTGCTGTTGCTGCCTCTTCTCTACATCTATACTCGGTATCGACACGGCCGCGAGAGTGACCGGCATCATGCGCGCCTGGTTATCCAGGTAGTGGACTCTTGTGATCTGCAGAGTCGTCTTTGACCCATGTCAGGCCTCTGGAACTCTCGGCTTGTCAAAAGCCTTGGATCATGCTGCTCTGCTGTGGACTTTGCTTTGTCGAGAAGTCGGATGATGCTGGAATTTGTAGCTTGATTTCTAATCCTCAGTTGTTATTGTTAAATTTATCATTATTTTCTGCCTTTCTCAGCCACTCCTAGCTAGACAGAACCCTCATGGGAAAACCTGTCACAGATCTATGTAGTGTGTCTGTGTTGTGTGTTGCGTGCGAAAATCATATTTTATCATTTTTATTGCTCGATCCTACTGCCATGGACAACTTCACTTCCACTTTCTCCAAGTCTCTGCTCCATTAAAGTTGTTTTTGTACATGTTCTACGCAAGGCGTGTCTCCGAGATGGAGGCTTTTCGCGTGCATCCGAGACCTGTATGAACAGACCTGGACCCATCCTTGTGTTTTCGGAGATCATCGCATCAGTTGATCTTCCACGCAATGCCCGGCTGGCCCATGCGCAAGGCCGTACGGAGCCATCAGCGGGACGGAGGATTCAAGCAAGATACGGAGGCCTCCCTGCAAGGCTGGCCTGGCCTGGGCTGCGACGGACTTTTGTCTGCGGCGGAGGTTGTCGGCCCCAGCGCCGCCGTCAGCTGTCAGTGTCACTGTCAAGGATGTGGTGGGCAGACAGGACAGGGGTTCGTCCAGGGGCATAGGGCTGTCAAGCCAGCAGTAGTGCCCTGCATGGGCGTAGTGTGCATCGGAACATTACCAATCGTACTTTGTATGCAGGACAAGCCGGCATTGGGTCGGATTTCCACGAGACCATTGATCTTCAGAGGATCTGGGAGCAAGGGTACTGGTAACTTGTTCGTACTTGTACTGCAACGGAACTGGAGATGCAGCGTCTGCCGTACATGTGCTCGTACTCTGGTTTGTAGAATGGCTTCACCGTCGTCCTCGCCCGCATGCACTTCACCTCCGTTGCCCTTTCCACTCATCTCACTCTACTCAGTACAGGTGGGAGGACCGTGGAGAACCAGAAGACCAGCAGAAAACCAGGACCAGACCAGAGCCAGAAACCAGAGGAGCGCCATTTCTGTCCGTGGCTGTCCTACTTTGTAAACTCCCGTTCGAGCCTGGCGCGCCTCGCCGCCCTCTGCATCTCCACCACAACAGTCCCAGGCCCAGGCCGCTCGTGCATGCCAAGACCCACCCAGCCATCCGGGAAATGGTGGTGTTTCGTGGGCGACAGATGACCGCTGACCGTCTGGGAAGACTGGCATCCGAGACGCCGTCGTCGTCGTCACCTACTCGTACATTCTCCAGTGACTGAGCGAGTCCGTCCTCTGCCGCTGTCTGTCCTGTCTGTTCTGTCAGTCTCTGTCAGTCAGTCAGTCTGTCTGTCTGTCTGTCTGCCGCCGTCAGTCTCTGCCGCTGTCTGTCTCTGCCGCACTCGTGCACTTGTCTGCATCCGTCTGCGCTTGTCCGCACTTGTCGACAAGTCTCTCAACCCATCTCGCGGTGTCTCAACGACAGGCTCGGTAAGAATGCTATTAGTGCGGTCGATCTCGCCCGTTTGGGCCTTTGAGCCTGGCCACGCTGTTTTTGATTGTTTTTGGTTGTGGTTATTGTGGTTATTGTGTTATTGTGGTCCTGTGGTTCTGTGGTCCTTGTGGTCCTTGTGGTCCTTGTGGTTCAATGTGGTTTTATTGTTTTGATTGTTTTTCTCCTTCTTGTTCCCCTTTTTTCTTTTTGCAGCGTGGCGACCCGCAAAAGTGCAGCCTATTCATACTAGGTGTCTCACTCGCGTACTTTGTCGTACTTTGTCGTGTCTTTGCCTTTGGCCATGCCATCCCTCTCGCGCGCAGTCCGTCACGGCTTCACGTTTTCCTTTTCCCTTGCACCGCAATCTCCTTCTTCAACTCGCCGTCCGCTCCACCACGATCAATCTCCCTGACCAGACAGCTCGGGATGGACCCACGCCGAGCGCAGCGGCTTCTCCACGCAGAGCCTACTTTGTGGTGACGGGGCACCACATCGCGGCATGAGCAAACCCAATATTGCATCCCAGCGAGGAGAAGGGCAAATGGGAATCAAGGAGGGACTCGTGAACGGCCAACCTCCTTGGCCATCCAAGGCCGGCGCCTTTTTCCTGCTCTTTTTATACTCTTGCGTTTGCTTTTTGCGTTTTGCTTTGCGTTTTGCTTTGCGTTTTGCTTTGCGTTTTGCTTTGCTTTTTGCGTTTGCTTTTTGCGTTTGCTGTTGTTTTTTGCTTCCTTATGCTCCTTTGGCATATTTTGCATGTTTTGCCATTTCTTTGAGGGTTTTGTTTTTGCTTCTTCTGCTCATTTGTTGACACCATTGCTTTTGTTGCATATGTTGTCGTGTCATGTTGTTCCGCCGTCGTCTTTCACTGCAGAACACGGTCTTCTCTGAGCCCATCCAGTCGGTTTCCGTACCTTTCCGTCCTCGACAAGGGATGCCGTGCTGTCAGGCACAACATTCTCGCTCAAACTCCCACGACGGACGCACTTTGTCCACTTCCGCCTCCTCTTCAACGGCTCCGTGTCAGGACCTGACTACATATGCGCTGTTTCGCCGTCTCCATTTTTCCCATTCTGAAGAATGCCCAGCCCAGACTACCGCCGTCCAAGGACATGCGGGCCTGCCTCGACGCCTCCTCTCCGTACTTGATGCTTCGTAGGTGTAGTGCAGTGGTGTGAATACATAGACCAGAGGCATCCGGCACCCTCGCCGCCTTGTCCGCTCTCTTTGGTTCCTCTTCTTGCACTTCTTCTTCACGTCCTCTGTTCCTCCTCGTCCTCTCATTCATCTCGTTGTATTCTGTTCCAGAGGTAGGCACACACCACACTCGTTTCACTCAATTACTCATTGCCTTTCGACCACCTTTCGACCACATCTGGCCACTGCTACAGACAATTAGCAACGACCGCAACCCAAAGAGCCCAAGGTTGTACATACAGACGCCAGTACTGTTTGATTGAACTCTCCACAGCACTACCAGCCTCGCATCACAGCCTCACCGCCGTTACCATGAAGGCCACTCAGTTTGTCGTCCTGCTCTGTGTAGGCCTCGCCTCGGCCTCCAAAGTGCAAGTTGGCCCGGCCACGTCGACGTCTACTTCCGTGTCGACCTCGACCTCGACTTCGACTTCGACTTCGTCTTCGTCTACGCGGGTGTCTACCTCTACTCGAAGGTGTCGTCCTCGTCTTCGTCCACAAAGGTGTCGTCTTCGTCTACGAAGGCGTCGTCTTCTTCGTCTTCGTCACAAAGGCGTCGTCTTCTTCGTCTTCGTCCACAAAGGCGTCGTCTTCTTCGTCTTCGTCCACAAAGGCGTCGTCTTCTTCGTCGTCGTCCACAAAGGCGTCTTCGTCCTCGTCTTCGTCGGCGGCCACGCCCTCTGCCAGCTGCGGCACTCTTCCACCAACCTCCTCGGCGACGACGCCAACTTTGCCACCAACGCGGACAGCTGGATCACCCACATCAACGCCAACGCCGGCACCTCCAGTCCACCAGCTGCGAGTCCACCACCGACCACTGCCTCGAGTTCAACACGACGGCCAACAACAACCCCGTCGTCGGCATCTACCTGCCCACCGTCACCGACTCCAAGTACGCCATGACCTTTGACTTTGCCTACAAGTCGGGCACGCCCGCCGACGACTCCATCTCGTGCGTCGTGGGCGGCGCCAGCACCGTGACCAAGGCGCTGGACCTGACGGCGTCTGGCTTCCACAGGTCACGCTCGACTTTACCGCCTCGTCCAACTCGACCAGCTTCTTCTGCTCGGGCACGACTGTGGGCGCGGCCGACATTGCCTTTAACGACTTTGCCCTGACGCTGAGCTGTTAGTCGTGCCGCTGATTTGATTTGATTTAATTTGATTTGATGGATTGGGCTGGATGGTGGTTTGGCGAACTGGCACGACGGACGGTCTCGGTCGTCGCCTTGGCCGGCCCTCTTTACTTTTTTCTGCCACGCCCTCTTGCACCTTTTGTTGTATACTTGCTATTCCCTATTCCGTCGTTGGATGTCTGCTGTTCTTCTGTTCTTCTGTCCTTCTGTCCTTCTGTCCTTGTTTTCCTGTTTCGTCATGTTCACCATGTACTGTCGACCACGACACGAACAGATTACACTATTTACACATTTACACATTTACACATTTACACATTAACGCATTAAAACAATTACACAATTTACACGGAGCAGAAGATGACGAAAGCAAGAGACATTGTACGACTGCACAACGATGGACCATGTGTACGTCGTATGCACGTCCAATTGGGCGTGACCAGATGCAGCCACCAGTCAATATGCCCTGCTTGCGCGGTATATTGGCTATTTGCCTCGGATTTTGTAGGCCTGGGTCTTTTGACGACGTAGTCCGTAGGCGGACAGATGGGATGCAGACCAGAGAAGCAGCAGGCAAAGGTCAGAGGCTACCGTGGAGAAGCAGAGTTGGACGACCAGCAGCAACAGCCCTCGGAGCGCCCTGTACCACTGGACTCCAGTCCTTGCCTGCGTACTAAGCGACAAGCTGTGATGCCCCTACTCGGCATAAGAGCCTGGCCATGGGCCCATCCTTCACGTACGGCCATAGATACAGGAAAATACGGGATCCCGTCCGCTCTCCCCTAGTCAAACCTGTAATCGGCGGATTAGTAGTTGGGTCGGTGACGACCAGCGAATACCGCTGCTGTACGTTTTGTTTGCACGAGCTTGGCCCGTGCCTTTTTTTTGCTGGTCGTCAAGCACGTCTCTCGGTTGGCCACGAGAGGCACTGTACAAAGTATACGGCGGGTGCCACGCGTCGCCGACAAATAGCCCGTCTGTGTGTTGGCTGTCCAAATCACTACTTCGTATGGGAGAACAATGCGAAGCAGCGTTCTGTGAGTACGTCTTGCACCGAGTCACCAACGCCACTGGAGATAAAAGTGTGTATATGGACGCAAAGCTACATGTATGCAAAGGGTATCTAACAAATAAGAAGAGGCGGTGCAGGCGACGAGAACGAGGCCATCCTGGGCCATGGCCGGAGGGAACCAAACCAGCAACGAACAAATATAAAATAGGAGAAAGAGGAGAAAGGGAGGAAAGGGAGAAAAGGGACGGACCGGGCACCCATGGGAGGCGCCAGCCGGATGGCAAAGACGGGGTGCGTCTTGTAGGAAGGACACGACGGGTAGAGAAAGGAGACAGGAGGGCACGGCCGGAGCAAGCAGGACACGAGGCGAGATTTTCTGTTGTTTTTGGTGTCGTTTCGCCAGGGTACGTTTTCGGGGTGTTTTGTGTTGTATTTTTTGTTTTGTGTTTTTGTGTTTTGTGTTGCATGGACTGTTTTTTCTTGGATTTTCTGTTTTCTTTTGTTTTTGGTGTTTGTCGGTACCCTGGCATGTTGACGATTGCTGTGTTTTTTCAGTTTTTTTGTCCTTTTTCGTTGTGGGACAAGTAGGAAATGTGAAAAGAGCGGCTGTAGTTGGTAGCAAAGAGATAGGAAAATGCTGAAGAGCTGTCGTGGTCGACGCGGTCCGTCGATACGGAAGTTGTCGTGGCCATCGTGTCATGCTTGCTTGCTGCTCCAAGCGTGTCTCTTGGATCTGTCTGTGCCGCCTGACCCTCGCAGGCGTCGATGCCTCACTCCTCACTCCTCACCCCTCACTCCTTACCTCGTTTCTCGGGCATTGCTCGTCCAGAGCCCGCCAGAGCCTAGAACAACGGCTCACGCGACCGGCTGGCCTGGGCGTCGACCGAGTTCCGCGGGACGGCGTCATCTCCAGCAGCTTGGCACTGCCCGCACTGACATGGCGGACGTGGCCGCGCCCCAGATGCACGCTCGTCGCCCGCTGCACGCCGGCCCCGTCGTCTCTGTACTCGCTGCTCGTCTGGCTGACGGGGCTGACGGGGCTGACGGGGCTGTCCGCGGGGCTGTCGGCCCGGTCGGAAAAGGACGTCATCAGAACCTCGCGGCTCTTGACGAGGTTGGCACGGTGCGACAGGACAAAGGCAGCATCGACCCGCTTCTCGTGCACCGCGCCCCAGCGTGCGTCGCCCGCCTCGCCGTGGAAGTGGACGGTGTCGAGCTCCTCGTCGCTCGACGGCAGCACATCGCCAGTCGAGTCGCGCTGCATGTGGGCGCGCGCGCCGCCGCCCGACGAGCTGCGTGCCAGGCGGCTGAGGTACTCGTCATCCAGCACGATGCTCGACTCGTCGTCGTCCATGTGCTGGGCGCCGGACGCGTCCATGGTGGCGTGCGCGGTGGGGACCAGCTCGGCCTCTGTCGGCGACACGGGCGGCTCGTGCAGATGGTGATGGTGATGGTGATGGTGATGATGGTGGTAGTAGCTCGCCTTCGTCTGGAACGAGCGCGACACGCTGTCCAGCGAGGGCTGCAGCTGTGTCACGTGGCGGCGCGGTGCCGCCCGGCCCGACAGCCAAGAGCCCTCGGAGTCGATGGAGGCCAGGGACATTGACGGCTGCGGCTCGGCGAGGGCTCCATCTCCTCCGTCTGGAGCCACGATGTCGGGTATCGCGCGTTCCGTTGGTTGTGCTGTTGTTGCCCATGCTCGTGCTGTCAAACGAAGACGGCTGCTGCGGACCGGCGTGGAAGCCACCCGGCATCATGATCATGGACTCGCCGTCCTCGCCGTCCTCGCCGTCCTCGCCGTCCGCACTGTTGTTGACAAAGCTCGAGCTCGGCGTGGGCGACGAGCTGTAGCCCGCCTGGTCGGCCATCCTCTGCGCCTGGATGGGAGGCACGGCCTCCTCCACGTCCGGCGACTGCACGCGCGAGGCCGGAGGAGACATGGGAAATTCAGGCAAGTCTTCCCGGAAACGCGATAGTGTGCGCTTCGGTACCAGACTTGTCACCTTCATGGGGTGGGGCTTGGTAGGAGGACGGGCAGCCTGGGCAGACGAGCTGACAGAAGCCGTGGATCCCAGCGGACCGGCCATGGCCCCGGTAGCTTCTGCCGCCGCCGCAGTTTCTGGCTCCTCGGCCAAGGTTTGGGAGGCGTTCCGGAGGTGGCTGTGAGGAACGGCGTCAAAGTCGTGCTGTGATCTGTGCATCGACGACTGGGCAGCCATCGAGTCTCGCGACAGGTTGGCAAAGGACGACTGCCCCGGGGGGACGCGCTCGGATCTCGCTCTCCAGCCGAGCAGTGCTCCCAGGGAGCCCCAAGCCAGAGCGCCCCGTCCTCGGGTGGACCCGCTGTTGGATGGCTTGCGGCGACAGGAGCATTGGTCTTGACAGGGCTTTCGCGCTCCTCCTTGATCGAGGAGGAGCTAGACATCCGTCTCCTCAGTCTAGCCAACCGTCGCAGCATGGACGGCGTGCGTGTCGGAGCTGCAGCAGACTCTTTCCGGGATGCAGTCGTGTCCGCGAGCTCTGCTGGCGCCAGGGGAAGGCTGTCGGGCTGGTGGTACATATCGACCGGCGAGGCACGGCGCCTGGAGCTGGACGCTGAGCCGCTGTTGGCAGCAGCCAGCTCGGCTCCGTCCGGGCGATCAGCAGCAGATGCAGATGGTGTTGAGTAGCCACTGCGGGGGTCTTGCGGGAGCAGATTGTCGACGTCGCGCTCGGGGCGCTCTTTGGGGAGGATGGAGTTTCGCCGAGACGGGGATTGTGATGGTTGTGACGGAGTTCGTGACGGGGATTGTGATGGTTGTGACGGAGTTCGTGATGGAGGTTGTGACGGAGATTGTGGCAGACCTTGTGGCAGACCTTGTGGCAGATTTTGTGACAGAGCTTGTGAAGAAAGAGATTCGCGTCTCGCAAAAGTGGCCACCGCAGAGGTCGTGTCGAGACCAGGCCCGTCGCCTTTACGGCCAAGGACACCACGCGCCATATCGGAGGACCGCGACGCGGTGCAAGAGGGCGCTCGGCGCTCGGGCCGGACGCCTCGGCCTGCTGGTACTCCTGCTGGTACTCCTGCTGCAGGCGTTGCTTCTCGGCCTGTCGAGCCAAGCGGCGCGCTGCCTTCTCTTCGTCTTGGGCGCGTCTCCTGTCTCTTCGACGGGCATCGCGCTCCATGAGTTCGCGCAAGTCACTGGCATTCATGTCGTTGGCCAGGTCGTCAACACACGCATGCGCTTTGAGCGTTGCTTCGGGAATCGGCTTTGCCAGCTTCCGCTTCTGCGACGCATGGCGGGTGGGATAGTAGCCACCGCCCGGTGCACTCGCCCGCGGCTGGGATGCATACCGCAGCGTCGGCTTGGGTGCCAACGCAGCCAGCGGCGAGATCACATAGGCGACCTGGTCGGAGTCGGATGACATGGCGGAATCAATGGACTCGGCCAGCGGCAGAGAGACGTCGCTCGAAAGCCGCTCCTTTGTCGGGCGTAGCGGGCGGCGAAGCTGTTGGGGTGGGTGAAGCCGTCGGGATGGGCGGCCTTGGCCGTGTCCATTCTCACAGGGCGAGCGGCGGTCCAGGGTCCGGCAGCAGGCCTCGCGGGTGTCGGGTCGTGGCTGTCGCTGGCGCTGGCGCTGGCACTGGCGGGGTGGCTCATGGCCTTGATCTCGGCCTCGCGCGCGCGGTCGTGCGCATTTTTGCGCCTCTTGCTGCTTGGCATATGCGACAGCAGGCGGCGTCCATCGCGCTGGCTGCTGGAATGGTGCAGTGTTGGAATGCGCTCGAACTGGGTGGCGCGACGCGTGCTTCCTGGAACGCTTCCTGGAACGCTCCCTGGAATGCTTCTTGGAATGCTTCCTTGGAATGGGCCATTGAGCGGGCCGCTGCTAGCGTGAGGGGGCAAAGGGTTCGATGGTCTGCAGCGTTGAGCCGTGCCAATCGCCAGATTCTCGGCGCGGCCCGACTCGAAGCTGTATGTGCGTATGCGGCGCTGAAGTTTGTTTGGCTCGGACCGCTGTTTCTGATTGCTGGGGCGGCGGCGGATGGGCGAGGACGAGATGGGGCCTGCAGCGGCCGTGCTGCTTGAGGCGGTGAAGCTTCGCGGCACTGCGGAGGTTGCAGAGGTTGCAGAGATGTCGCCTGTGGGAGAGCCGGCGCCACTTCGTTTCCGCCGGCTCTTCCGCTTGAATAGCCAGAGGGCCATTTGTGTGGAGGCTGGCCTGCTGCCAAAGCAAGCCGGCGACGGGGTTGGTTCGCTGGTGTGTCGACGTTCGGTAGATTGCGTCGATGTTCGCAGTGGCTTCAATTGAGCGCCGGGTACGTTAGTCGCGGATGGGGTCATGTCTGTCGTGGCTAGCGCGCATGGTGTCAAGAGGTCGTGAGAGGTTGTATGGCGCTTTGAAACGATGAATGTCGGCGTGCAAGGACGGGCGCGTCGACGATGAGTAGGAGGCGAGGGTAGATGCGTCGAGTTGCGTGTGACGGGAAGGGCGAGGTGAAAGGAGATGGAGAGAAGAACAGGGGATGGAGGAAGAGAAGAAGAGAAGGGAATACGAGAAGACGGGAGGGATGGAGAATCAGAACCACTGGAGAAACGGGTTAGCGGCGAGATTGAGATCTCCAGCAGCCGCTCGTTGTTCGTTTTGCGGCTTCTTCTGCGGGCTTTTGTCCTCCACAGCGAGGGCCAATTGATGCAGCGCCTTTTTCGATATGGCGAGACGCAGCCCCACAGTGGGTGAATACTCAGTAAGTGCCAGATGCGCCGACAGAACAGTTTGGCGAACAAAGCACGACGTTTGTCGCGGGAAAGAAAAGGGCAAAGTGGTGTGTCAAGAGACTGATTTGATGCCTGAGGGCTCCGGGCATGAAGCACTGAGGCGGTAGGACGAAAGAAGGTCAGTGCAGCGGCTCAGCGGATCTCCACAGTGTCGCATCTGCTGCTGTTCTGGTTGCCTGCAAATGGCCGTCCGATACGACCTGGGTCCCAGCCTTTGCCTCCGCGTCTCTGCCTGCGTCTGCCTGCGTCTGCCTGCTTTCTGCTTCTTTGGCCCCAGCGGCAGTACGGTGACACCGCAGGGGAGCGTCGGTTGTGGGAGGCGTGGGAGGCAAAGGGGCGAGGCGGCTGTTCGCGTCGTTTTGACGTGGTGGTCTCGACTGGAGAATGCACCAGCGTGGTGACTGTGGCCGCTGCTCTGGGCAAAGCGGTCTGCTGCCCAACAGCGCAAGTCGGGCGGCAGACGTGGAATACTGATAGCTCGCTGGCGATGGAGCGATGGAGCGATGGAGCGATGGAGCGATGGAGCGATCGGCGGGTGAGAGGGCTCTCGGTGGGACGATCAGACAGTGGACATGTGGCGGAAACGAGACGAGGCCGAACGGCGACTAGAAGACGTCAGCCGTGCTACTTTGTAGGTACTGAGCATCGAGTGATGGATGGCTCGACTTGCCGCCATTCAGGCTGCCGGACCATTCTTCGATGCCTCCCTTTGACGAGTGCCTTTGATACGACGGACGCCGCATCCTACGAGTACTTTGTACATGTACTGGTGACGCAACCTGCCTGGAGTCGTGTGTATCCGTGCCACATGAAGCTAGATCGGGAGGGAGCTGTGTCGCCGAAGGGGGTCCCAGCAGTTGTGCATCGTCAAAGTGGACTGCCGACAGCACTGAGCGAGATCAAGTCCACATCAGAGAGCAAAGTGGAAAATGGGAAGTGGGAAGTGGAAAAGCTGCGGCATGGGACGCTACGAATAGCTACAAGTACCACCAGTGGCAGGCGCCTGCTTCCGTCCGCCGCCTCCTTGGAAGCGCCCCAAGAGGTCGAAAAACAGGACGTGGTGGATGACGGCGAGGCGAGACAGGGGTGGCGGCTTGCTGGCAAGCTGGTCCGTTGCCAAAGCTGAACAAGATGAAGATGCAGGCCCTGGTCGCAGGGGCTGGTGAGCGTACATGAACAAGGGCAGCCGTTGGCCAACGAGAGAGCAGGTCACGGCGAGGGGTGTGATAAAGCGGTGAACACGGAGGGACTAGCTGGGAGCAGGGGTGCGGGAAATGGAAGAAGGAAACGGAGAGAAGGCGAGCAGACACAGACACAGACACAGACACAGACACAGACACGACGGGCTGCGGTTGGCATGGATCATGTCGGCACGTCGCAGCGCAAGTTGGTCCACGCCTCGTCAAGCTTCCACCGCGCTGGTTGGCCGACAGGGCTGCAGAGTGCAGACGAAGCTCGCTGGCGATGCACAGCAGATGCAACGGGACAGAGGATGTGAGTGGCTGTTGTGCAGAGGGCGCCCGCGCCGTTCGAGGTGTTCGTGTCGCTCCTACAGTAGTTTGGTGTCTGAGTGAAGAGGACAAGACTGTATTTAGATGGAAGTGAGACTGAGACTGAGAACTGAGGGCTGAGGGCAGATGGGGGGACGACTCGTACAATTCAAAGAGCAGCAAGGCGCGAAAGCCATCCATGTCTTGATGGCGCGCTGTCATCATGCATCACGACCGCCACCGACTCTGCGTCGCACTTCCTAGAGACGACACCGAGCACCGACCCGTACGAGTACTCACACGAGCACCGACACGAGCACGACGCTGCGCATCTTGGAAAGGAGCGAGGGCTATTTTAACAGACAGACTACGAGTCAGTCGCCACGTGCGCTGCCGTGTCAAGCAATCTACGAGTACGCCGTAACCACTTGTGGTGCACTTCCATGCACCATCGCTAAAGCAATGGATATGGGCCGCGGCCGAGGGCGGCACAGACTCCCTCTCATCTGAAGCCCAATGCAATGCCCCCTTTTTTCGTCTCGGGGCTGTGCATAACCGTTCATACGAGAGGTTCGCGTGCTCTGTTGGTCGTACAAGAACATGGAGAAACGAGGCAGACGGCAGACGGCAGACGGCAGAGCGACGGCGCGGCTCGCCACACAGCAAGATGCCACGCAATGTTCCAAGTACATGTACGGTCTCAAGACGGAGCAGACCAGGCGATGCCCACAAGACGACATCATCGCCTGGCCGCCTGTCTCTGCTCTCTGGCACTTTGGCAGTGAAACACACATGGACGTGACAGGCGGAGAATACTCGTAAAAGTGCGAGCGAGACACCCGGCACGAAGAACCACCATCACACAAGGACGCGTACGCCGTGGCCCGTACGATGCAGCACCAGCCGCCGGCCTGGCCACTTCAGACGTGCGTGTGCGCCGCCGGCCGCGTCTGGCCGCGTCTGACAGACCTGTTGTTCCTGCAGGCCGTTTGCCGTGGCTGGCTCATGTTCATGTTCGGTTGACGCTCGTTGCGGTGCGTCCTGGCTCGCATACGCCATCTGTCGCGGAGACGAGGCAAACGGAGGCCCCGTACCACAGAGCATGGCCAACAAAGGAGGAGACTTGCGTGCACCCAGCAGGACATGGAGATGTTTGGAGTACAGAGCAGCAACAAGGTCCTCGTGTTGCGCGCACTGGCTCGTCGTCCGTCTACCATAGAGGCTCAGTCGCCCGAGCGACTGCAGCTCCCGAACAGGCGCCGGCCTGACGGACTTGGCAACTGACGAAAACCGACGATCGAGTTCAAGTGGTAGGGGCGGCACCTTATGCTGCTCACACCCTCGCAGCTGAAGGTGGCTGGCGGAGGAGGCTCAAGCGGCACAACCGGCGTCAAGAACGCTGTCCATTTGAGACGGCAAGCGACGGCAAGCGACAGCACCACAGTCAACATGACAAACGGGCACGATTCTGGCACGACCACGAGCACGAGACAATGGATGGCCACCCTGCCCGTCTGTTGACGCGACCTAGAAAAGGACGGCCATCAGACAAAGAGCCGACTCCCTCCGCCGACAGCAAAAGACAAAGGCCCAGTCGACACTGCGCCTGTTCCGGGCAGCGGCGGCGGCGACAACACGCAGAACGCACGGAGGGATGCAGGAGGGACATGTGGTCTTTAACAGATTGCAAAGCCAATCGAGTACCTTTAAAGTGCAATTGACTCCAACTTGAATTAGAAAATAAGCTCCTCGCTATGCAGTGTCTATCTGTCGTCGTCGTCTCGTCGTCGTCTCGTCGTCGTCTCGTCGTCGTCTCGTCGCTCTCGTCGTGCATCTGTCGTGCATCTGTCGTGCATCTGTCGTGCATCTCGTGCGTCTGTCATGCGTCTATCATGCATCTATCATGCATCTGTCGTCCCTTTCATGCTCGTCAGCCGTCAACCTGGGGCACGCCCCGCCCCAGACAGTCCTTGTCGTTCTCCCCTGAACTGCACCTCCGTCGGCGAAAACAGCTGCAGACCGCCGTCCACCAGACTCGTCCGCACCAGCCGCAGCTCGCCGCGGTCCTTCATGGCGACCGTCCAGAGCAGGCATCCACAATGCCGCAAAAAGTGCTTCTCCTTGGCCTGGCCGCTCTGGGTGCCCTCGCGGATGGTGTAGATTTTCCACTGCGACAGAGGGTCCTCCACCACGACGTCCTCGATGCGGTATTCGGCCATCTTCTCCCAGGTGGCGTCAGTGGAAGCCGACTCACTAGACGCAAAGACGCAAAGACGCAAAGACGCAACAAAACTTCCACAAACACTCACCACCTGGCTGTCACTCCCGCCATTCTGTTGGCAGTCGGTGCAGTAGCACTGGATGACCGGCGCGGGCGGGCGGTCAGGGTGTACTGGATGTGGCCGCACTGGCAGCGGCCTGTGTAGGGAGGCGCCGGCGGCGGCCGCGGTTGTCTCTGCGGAGGCATTCCGGGGGTGCTTTCTGTGATGTTGCCGGACGGCCGTCGCCTCGTTTGCATCGCGTCTTGCGTCTCGCGTCTTGCGCCGTCTTCCTTGTCTTTTGCTCTGCCTGGTGGTCTGCCCTGCTGCGGCCTGACGAATAAACGTGGATGAGGCCCACAGCTTGCGCACCATTGGCTTGAAACGGCCGTGGCCGTTGAAAATGGAAAAGGGGCCGCCCCTGTCACGGACCGATTGATTCCTACTTTGTCACCCGTCAGGCTGGCTCTCCACTGCGCAGGCCACCACGTCGCACTCGGCTGTCACGGTACTCTCGATTGACGGCTATTGACGTCTCCTGGCTGACTCGTACTTGGCTGACTTGCCGACTTGCCGACTTGGCGACTTGGCGACTTGACTGGCTTGGCTGACTGTATCGAGTCGAATCAATCAGTCGCCATCTTCAGTCTCCGACGCAAGTCGTCTGTTACCCTCCGTCGTATTGGCTGGCTCCGTTTTGTGGTGTCTGCGTGACGGAGAGGTGCGATGATGCGACGAGACCGAGCTTCGTCTGTCTGGCCCATCGAGGGCGCCGTCGTTGCCGATCCTCGTTCGTCGACACCCAGAAGCCCTTTGTGACGTCGTTGGACGCCATCCACTCCGGTTCGTCATCGACGGCCCATGCTTAGATGGCCGCCGGCAGCCTACGACGTAGAGATCGCCATGCGTTTGCTTGGTGTGCGGAGTTGGTCCTTACCTCCCGGCCCGGACCGGATACACGCGTCCGTTGGCGGCCCTGCCGTACTGACGGGAGCTGTCCGCGCGCGCGGGCCGCAGCCGGCCGCTCCCTGGAGGTGTCCTTGTCGCCGAAGCGGTCCCGCAGGCGGTCTTGGGCGTTTCGCCGCTCGCGCTCGCGACGGAGCTGCTGCAGCTGCTCTTGTCGCGCCCGATCCTTATGAAGCCTTTCTAGGCTGTCCATCCCCCTCTCTCTGTCTCTTTTCCCCGTGTCCATCTTCGTTTCCCTCTCCCTCTGTCGCTCCCTTCTTGCGGCATCTCGTCTGTCTGCTTCCGTCTTGCCAGACTCTTTTGTCCTCACCGTCTCTTTCTTTGCCTCGACCCCCTGTTGCGTGGCCTTTGTCGCCTCTTGGTCGCCTTGTCCTTCCACTCCAGCCTGAGCTGTCCATCTTGATGCGCATCTCTGCCTCCTGCTCGTCGTCGTCGTCGTCGTCGTCGTCGTCGTCGCCGTCGTCGCCGTCCCCCGTTTCAGTCACCTGAAACAGCTTCGGCCAGGTCGGCGCCGTCTCCACGACAAAGCACATGATCAGCCGGCTCTCCTGTAGCCCACGTCGGGCGGCAGCGTCAGACCACCGCAGAATGGGCTCGTGCGCGGCGCCGCCCTGCTCCTCTGCCCTGCCGTGCAGCCGCTCCTCGAGAAAGGCCAGGCAGCTCTCTACGCTTGCCAGCCGAGCCGGACATCGGTCCCACAGGTGACGGAACGCCCACAGCGTCCACGGCCGGCCCGGCTCGAGGGCGTACGACGCCTGCACGAGCTGGAAGATGCTCGTGGCCTGACACGCACTCGACCGGCCGGCCGTCCCCTCGAGGCGCGCGGCGCTGTCGTCCCGCAACGCCTGGGCGGGACCGCGCACAATGCGTGTCGCCAGCCGCTGCGTCGTCGCGTCGGCGGCGCGCAGGCCCAGCACAAACATCGCCGGCGCGCCAGGCGTCCCCGGCCATGCTGGCAGCCACCCTGCAGGCGTGGACTGCCACATGGTCGGGCAGGGTGGGCCGAGCGTCGGGGCGATGGGTCGCGGTGCGGCAGCGGCTGTAATGGTGGCTGGGAGCAGCGCGGGCATCGCCCGGTCGGGTTCGGGTGCCGCCGCGCAGATGTGGGCGGTCGGCCGTGGCTTGCTGCTTGCGTCTGTGAAGCATGGTATGCTGTAGCTTGTGCGATGCTGTGATTGTCGAGCGGTTGATGCGCGTACGTCCTCGTTTGGCATGTCTGGCCGCGGGCGTCTTCTCTGGACACATGGCGATGCGGTCTATAAGCAAGCTCACCGGAAGCGAGGCCAAGCCGTCCATGGTCTCGCTGATTGACGGCTGACCCAGGCACGCCTGAACAGCCTCCTGTTCAGCTAGGACCCATGTCTGGCACCAAGACACAAAGACTTAAAGTGCAAACAAGGGGCGCCTGCATCTCTGTCTCGCTGCGGCGCCCCCTTTGCTTTGCATGTCGCGGCAGTGCAGTTTAATGGCCTGTTGCACCATTGCTTTGTTGGTCGGCTGGGTTGTGCCCATCCGACAGACTGTCTACGCTTGAACAACGTGCGATACAAGGCGAAGCAGTTCTGGCCACGCTGAACAAAGCGAACAAAGACACCCTCCTTGTACAGTTGAAAACGCTGCCCCCCCCTTACAACCGGACTTGGTGTTGGATGAAAGAAGACGGCACGGCGTAGTCAAACGACAGCGCAGACGGGAATGTGGTGTTCTTCACGCATCTTATTAGTCAGATCCAGCCAAAGCATGTCCTGTCCTGTCGATAGGCATTGGTCGGCCGTTCAAAGAGTCTTGCACCGTCTCACCTCTTGTGTTGATCAGAGACCAGGAATGCCCATGTATACAAAGGCAAGTAATGTGAAGTCGTGTTGCGGCAAACACCACGAGGTCGTCACGCCACGACATGTCGTGTATTGTATATTGTGCTGGTAGGGACAGTTTGATCCATCTTCTTTCAGTCTTTCGCTTGACCTGCTCCTCTTCTGCATACGGCAATGCAACGCCATTCATGCGGGTGTCATGTGTCGCCATCTCGTTGACTGGACTGCATGTGCCGGCCCATGCACCTCGTCTTCCGACCTTGGTCGAGCAACCTCGACACGAAGCATCTCCAGCCTGCCATGCGATGCTGCGCTGTCCCCCCACTGCGCCGCCTTCTTCGCAGTCCTGTCCACGAAGCGTTGACGTAACAGGTGTCTCGGGAGCGACATGCCCGCCGGTGCATATGCTGTCCTCGCGCGGAGTGAGCATCGAGGATGTGCTGTGCAACTGGCAGACGCATACGTGCGTCTCTGTCAGCAGTCTGCGCATGGCGCTGTCCGGCAGGCCAGAGTATGAACCTGGAACAGAACAGAGAACGAAAGCTGCCTCGCTGCCCTCGACCTCCTGGACGCGGATCGCGGAGAGGGATGCCGACTCGGACTGGTGCAGAGGCCAGAGTCCGCACAGGAAGAGGACACGACGGGACAACACCCACAGACGGTAAGCCAGCTGCATGTGCATCGTGACAATGCACATTGTATGGATCCCTCTTTGCGCCTCTGAGCAGCCTTCCCCCCTCCTCCTTGTCGCCTTGCATCGTCTTGGCCGCCTCATCCCATTCGTCAGCCGGTCTTCTTGCCGTGATACTGGCCTTCTCCTCTTTTGAGCCGCAGCGTTGTCAAGCCCGTCCTCAGTCCTGTCCTCCATTCGCGTCGCGTCCGTCGGCATCCTTGCTTTGCGCTCTTGTTTTCAAGAGGATGCGCTGCGCAATGCAGGCGGATCCTTCGTGGACGTCGGGGCGGAGAGTAAGTAAAAGAAGATGCACGCCCGTTCTGTGTCGCATTTGAGTCGTCGTGCTTACCTCTTCGCTGGCATCGGGAACCCTCCCTGGTGTGAGACAGCCAGCACCGATGCTCTTCGATCCTGTTGTCCCGGTCTCCTTGCCGCGCACCAGCATGTCCACGGCCTGCATCTCCCCGTGAACACGCTGTACACTATCAGAGCGACCTGCTTTCCTTGCTATATCTCGCTGCTCCTGGCCGTTCCTTGCCGTTCCGTGCCGTTCCGTGCAGCGCCCATCCGCGCCAACGTTTCGAGAACTACGACAAGATGGCCCCGCTGGCGGCAGCCGCCCTGGCACCACTCATCACCACGGCCTCAACGGCCACCGCTCCGCTCGCGCGCGCACTGGCCGGCGCCGAGGACAGCGGTCTGTCGCAGGCGCC
Organism: Sporothrix phasma; assembly: GCA_016097075.2. Classification (NCBI taxonomy): domain Eukaryota; kingdom Fungi; phylum Ascomycota; class Sordariomycetes; order Ophiostomatales; family Ophiostomataceae; genus Sporothrix; species Sporothrix phasma. Next base: position 57,713 of record JADMNG010000062.1, on the reverse strand, counting down.
AGATTAGCGGCCTGCTCCTCGGCGTCGTCGCCTTTGTCGTCCTGCTGCTGCTGGCCTGGTACTGCATCACCCACTCCAGCGGCTATCTGACCGCCCGCGAGGACCGCCATCGTCTCCGTCGTCTCCATCGTCTGCAGCGTCCTCGGCCAGCCCGACCAGTGGGAGCGCCGTCAGCGGCGGCTACGGTCCTTTTATGAGACGCATGTCAGCTATGAGAGCGGCTCGAGACGACGAATGTGTCTCGGCGCCCACGGCGCAAGACGCCGACGGCAGCCGCGCAGATGCAGCATAACATGGCAGCGGCGGTAGCGGCGGCGGCGGCGGCGGCGGCGGCGGAAGAGCAGCAGCGCAACGAAGAGCGGCGACGGCGTGCGGCCGGCGTGGCCACCAGGCCCCCGTTCGTGCTCAACACGCCGCCGCTGCGCTTCCCGCCGACAGCGCGACTCACGAGCTATGTGCAGACGCCGCATGCGCAATTCCCCGGCACTCAAAGGCTTCCCTGAGGCGGCGGGACGGACACACGATCGCATCTTTTCTGTTGAGCGGACAAGCACACGGCGCCGCTCTTTCCTCGGAGGTCGCGGCTCACCTTCCACATTTACCCGTGCAAGGCGGTCCTTCCATCATGATGGAACAGGTCAAGATGTCAACAATGTCAAAAATGTCAACAATGTCAACAAAGCCGTCGCCCCAAATCCGCCTCTCCTCAAAGCTCCACCGCCAACACCGTTATCCAGCCGCCCAATCCAGCCATCCTTGAGTCCACGCCCGTCTCGACACGGCATGACCTATTCGCCTCTGCTGGTCCCCGTCTCGCTCCTCTACCCCCTCTGCCTCCTCGTCTTCATCACCGTCGTTGCCCTCGAGTCGCCCTCGGTCCGCGCCTTTCCCTGCCTGGTGTTTATGGCCATTGTGCTGATGCAGTGCCGCCTCGTGTCCTACTACTTTTACGCTACCAAGAACCCGGGGCTGCAACTGCTGACGGTGTGATTGAGTCGGGATGGTGAGCCACCCCGTCATCTCTCGGCGTCAGCGCAGCCCAACACGCCGCGATGCGTATCTTCTGCGTTGTGATGGCGGCCGGCGCCGTGCTGGCCCGTCCGCCCACGGCTGGCAGCATCAACCTGGCCAGCAGCATGGCCAACCAGGCTCCCTCATCACCGTGCCCTGGGAGTTTTCCATGAAGCGGGCTGTCGACGATCACGACGATGGCCATGACAGCGCCAACGGAAACACAGACACCATCAACACCGGGTGCTCGTGTGGCTCTGACATCGCAGCGCTCGACGTGGATCCCGACGCCCAGGGTGAGACGCATCACGGAGCACCGCGTTTGCGTCGCGAAAGTGGGCATCTGGTATGATTGGTGTTTGAATGCCACGGAAAATGCTGGAACCGCCATCCATCGTGCCTGTATTGCTTGGGAGCGGCATTTTGCGACATGGATGGCCAATGCTTGTGCGGGTGGGCGCCGGCTGTCGCCAGTTCTGTTCACACGACAAGTGCTGGGCCATGAGATCCAGGAGGGCTGGGAGCAGCGTCTGGGCCGCACGTACGGAGCATTCATTACACAGCATGGTTACTGCATGGCATGGCGAGGGCGCTTCGTGTCGAGTGTGGGTGAATCAAATAAACTAAACGCCAGTTCTTTTCCGAAATAGACAAGCGTAGTGCCCCAATAAAGACGAATAAAATACACACAAAGGACTCGCTCTACAGTCATGCCATTTTTCATTCCCTTCTCCTCCCCTCCGTCGACGACTGCGCTCACGAGCTCGAGCTCGAGCTCGCGCTCGCGCTGGCGCCTTCAAACAGCCGCACACACAGCACGGCCGCCATGGCAGCAATCCCGCCCAGAATGACCATCTGTAGGCCTTCCAAGGTGCTCTTCCACAAGCGGCGCCACGGAACGCGGCGGCCCCTGGAGGGCGACGACGGGGACGCGGGCGAGTCGAGGACAAAGTCCTTGATGAAGCCAAACAGAAACAGAGCCACAATGCAGACGGCAAAGCTGTACCGCAGACCGTCGCCGACGTGGGTGACGAAAAAGTAGGGCCACAGCGGAAGGAGACCACCAATCAAGTAGCCGAGGGCAACCGACAAGCCCGACGCGATGGGCCACACCGCCTCGTCGTCGTCCTTGACCGGAGGCGCGTAGTAGTCGGACCCGTAGCCGTACTCGTCGTCGTCGTGGGACGACAGGCTGGCCGACAGCAGCGTCTCGCCAATGTGCGGCTGCGCGGCAACGTGGCCCAGGATTTGCCGGTGCAGGTCGGCGGGCAGGGAGAGGGGCGCCAGGTAGCGCTGGGCCGCCGCGAGGGGTCGCGGGCGGCTGCCTTGGTCTCCTCCATCTCGGGGGACTCAAGGTCGGCGGCCTTTGTCGCGTTCGCGTCCTCTGGCGCCGTCGCCGACGAGGCGGCCTGCCGGGCCGACAGATAGCCCCCGATGCCCATGCTGATGCAGCCGGCGCTGACCTCGGCCAGCCCCGCGTACACCACCGTGTCCGTCTGCCCCAGCGACGACAGGCCCGCCGTCAGCGCAAACGGCACCGTCAGCCCGTCGGCAAAGCCCAGGGTAAAGTCGGCCCAGAACCGCCGGGCCGTCGGCAGGTAGCCGGCCTTTTTCGCGGCGCGGGCCACGCGGGCCTTGTCTTGCCTCTGTCGTCGGGCGTCATCGGCATGCTGCCTCGCTGGCGCTGTCGTCTCGGCAGCTGCCCGGCTCGTACGCGCCGTCGCTGTCGTGGTGGCTGGGGGGGCCCGGGGCAGACGGGCATTTTTTGCTGCCCGCGTTGCTGTGGGGGCCCGGCCCCATTTTGGCGGGTGGGCGCCCCGGGTTTTAAAAGGGAAGGGTTGGGGAGGGGCGAGGTTAAATTTTGACGGGGAAACGGGGGACGGCGGCGCGGGGGGGTTTTGGACGGAAAGGGGGTTCGTGGTGCGTTTGGGCGGAACGGCAATTTCTCCCCGGGGGGGGAGAAGAAAAAGGGCCCAGGAAAGGGCCCGAGAAAAAGAGAGGGATCGACGGGGCGTTTTTTTTTTTTTTTTTTTTTTTTTTTTTTTTTTTTTTTTTTTTCCACGCAGGCGAAGGAGGGTTACTTTGCCTTCCCTTTCAGGAACCGGGCCAGGGGGAAAGGGGGGGCCAGAGGATTTGGCGTTCTCCCCTTATTTACACGACCCACCTCGCTGCCTCTCCGAGGATGAGAGCTCCATTTCGCAGGACAGCACGGATGCTGGAGCGTGGGATACGGACAGAGAGCACATGGGCAGGTCAGGATCGACGGTGGACGAAGGGGAATGTGGTTGTAGAGCGAGACCTGATTGGGCAGAGGAGGACCAGCAAGCATGGATGGAGGAGACAAGGTGGTGGTGGACTGGGGTTGGTGGTGACATGGGGCTATCCGCGGATGTCAGTGAGCGATGGATGTCCACAGTGGCACAAGGGCCGTTCAGGATACCGAGAGAAAAGGCCAAGAGACCAAGAGACCCAAGACAAAGGCGGCGGACGATGGAGACGCACAAGTGCACTGTTCCGTCTTGTGTACTCCGCAAGTCGTGCCCTCCAATGGTCTGCACATGATTCGGACCCCTGCCGTGACGAAAAATCCGAGTTCAGTAGAGTGCTGGAGCCCGACAGTACGAGTTCAGGTAATGCAGGCCATCCCATTGGATGCGCTTGGGCTGTCCTTTTGGTTCCTGGCTCGTATTGCGTCGTTTCCTGCTGCTTGCCGCCTTTTGTCTTGTCGCCTTTAGATTGACAATTGTCGTTGCATTGCGAAATCGCCAATGCCAGCGACCCGACGCGCCCACGTGGGTGGACACTGTAGGCTAGCGGGCGTTTAGTGGACCTTTAGTGGACGTTTAGTGGACCGTCGGGGCCCACTCGACGCAAATCGGCTCCAAAAGTCGCAGGTGTTAGTGCGCGAACCTTCCTAAACGGGCCGCACTCAACTTCAACCCCTGTACTAAGTCACCGCCTCTGAACTTTGTACTTTGTTCTTCGTACATAAATGCAAGTCAGATACCACGTCGTGCCACCACGCTTGAGGCGCTCGGTCGAGCAAACGGGACAGGCGGCTGGGACTCGGGAGCACCTGTCGACAGACTGACACGAGAGACACTTTGTGTGAGGGCTTGCCATGGCGTTCTCGCGTCGCTACAAAGTATGGAAGCCATCATCCATTCATCCATCACCACACATGTGCATTTCGCACTGCCCATGCATCGAGGCGATGCGGATGCGAGAGAGCCGCCCGGTCGACGAAACTCCAGCAACAAGGACAGACAGATCGGCCCGTCCCGCCGCTGTGCCCTGGTGTCGATGCCAAAGCAGCTGTAGTCGCGGATCAGCAGCATGTTCTCGACCACCTCGTCCCGGACGTCGTCGGGCAACGCCAGCGCTGGCTTCCACGCGTCTGCCGCAATCTCTTCTAAGTCCGTCCGTCTGCCCGTCACGTCCGTCACCGGCGTGACAACGTCGCCCGGCGTCACCCACTGCGACACGCCCGTCTCCGGATCGGGCTGGACAGAGACCCGTTGATGTTCTGCATGACGTAGGCCGGCACGGAGTGCGTCACGCGCAAGCCGCTCGCCTTCTTGCGCGACCGGCATAGGGCGACACCTCGGCCTTTCTGTCAAGGTGCTCCATGTGCGGTAGCGACACAGCATCGTTGAGGTCGGCCTGGGTGGGCTGCACGCCCTGGTGGCCCGTGGCGCCGAACACGGTAAGGGTCTTTTTGGTCGACATGGTGATGGGCAAGCCAGTGACGCAAAGATGGACTGCTGTGCAGGAGACGGCAACGGAAGAACGAGGTCGATCGACGTATAAATCAAAAGAGCCTCTCGCCAGCGCTGCCACCCGCCCATATCCCATGCCCAGGCCATGTATGACGGTCACAGTGGCAGCCTCTTTCGAGCTGGCGCTTGCTCGGGCGTAATCAAGTTGAGACAGCCGCACGAAACAAGCCAGGAGAACATGCAAATCCCACCAACGTGTATCTCGATCGCCATGCCGAGCGCGCAAGGAGCCGGCCCATATATGCCTCCGACCTCCTGGACTACCGTGGCTGCGCCAGCTCCACATCCGATCCCTTGGCGGCCATCCCAGTGCCGCCCGTCAGCCCGTGCTCGCCTAGGCAACCATGGCACCCCGTCCCTGCCCGGGGCCCGTACACCCGTCCGCACGCCCTCCACCTGGTGCGTGTCCGGCATCGCCGTGTGCCGTGTGCCGCGTGCCCTGTTGCTCCAGATGGCGCACGCACCGCGCGTCCAGTGCATCCGCGCCACGCACGTTCTGGGCCGGCCGCCTGCCAACTCGGGGATGGTGATGGCCAGGTCTCGCAGCTGCTTGTCGGCGTTGGGCGCGCCAATCGTCTGCTTGAGGCTTGCGGCCCGTACTCGCGGCCAATGCTGGGAGAGACGTCGACATACTCGAGGTGGTCAATGAGGCTATTATTGTTTTGCTTGCCAGCCTTCAGGTGAAGGGTTAAATCATGTATAGCTGGTGAATGATGGACTTTATATGTTTGCTCCCTGCAAATTCGGACAGCTTGATAACAGTCGTATCTGTCCTTGTGGTACAAGAATAAGAAGACTCGAAAGCTCGGTGGACGAATAAATGGAATAAAAATGTTTTTTGTCCAATACCCTAGGAAGCATCCAGAGTAGCATGCTGTACACCCTCAACATACAGCCTGTTTATCGTTGTTGATTCTCTTCACCACCCTCACTTACAGTCTCGCCGCTCAGCTTCGTCGCCATCTGTTTTCGTCCTTTGCCCGTCCGTCGATCCGCTTCGGCCGATCTTGTGGGCACAACTCGCGGGCTTCCGTGCTTTCATAAGCAATGTTAGCTGTCCATGTTCCCTGTGGCCCGCTCATTTGTCAGCACTCAGCGGTCCGGCGGACTTGTGTGGGCGTAAAAGCTTTTCGTTCCAGGCATCCAGGGCGTCCATGGCGTTCGCTCAGGGCACTGAATGCGGCTCCAGCGGTTCCCGTCGCGTGCATTTGCAAGCAGAGGCCGCTGCAATCCACTGTCCGGCCCCAAAACTTTGTTCCGCATTGCCCCTCTGTCACCAGCGGCAGCACATCCTGGTGGAGACTCCCTGCTAGCGCCCGAGGAAGATGCCACCACTGAAGCTTGCTACAGCTTCCGAGCCCATTAACCGTTGGAGAATGGATATACGGATCGAGGCTGCTCTATCCTTCTCGTTTCTTGCTCCTCCTTTCTTTTGCTCTCGCCTCTTTTCTCTCCTCTCTCCTCTCTCCTCTCTCCTCTCGTCTGCTCCGTTCGACGCTCTACTGCTTTGCTTCTCTCCTCGCTACTGCTCGCAGCTCGCGCTCGACGTCTTCGCCATTTCTTTCACACTCCTGCGTCCGCTGGCCGCGCCGCCCATGCGGCTCTCTGCGCGTGCCCCGGCCATCCTCTTGACCGCAGCCGGCGCCACCTTTCTCGCCTACAAAGCAAAGACCCAGCCGCAGCTCTTCACCTCCTTCTTTTCTGCATCGTCGTCTTCCGCAGCCACCCCCGCGGCCGTCACCGCCACGCCCACGCCCACGCCCACGCCCACGCCCAACATGCCCCGCGCCGCTGTCGTCGCTCTCTCCCACGGCGGCGGGCCCATGCCCGTCCTCGGCGACCCCGGCCACGCCGACCTGGTCAAGAGCATGAAGACCCGCGTGCCCGAGATCCTGGGGCTCAACGACACCGAGCGCCGCCCCCAGGCCATTGTCCTCGTGACGGCCCACTGGTCCGAGCGCCACCCCTCCATCTCGTCGGCCGCCAAGCACAAGCTGCTCTACGACTACGGCGGCTTCCCCGCCGAGGCCTACCGTCTCAAGTACGACGCGCCCGGCTCGCCGAGATTGCCCGTCGCGTCTCGGACCTGCTCCAGCAAAAGGGCTTCACGCCCGACCTCGACGGCGACCGCGGCTGGGACCACGGCGTCTTTGTCCCCATGCTGCTCGTGCACCCGGCCGCCGACATTCCCATTGTGCAGCTCAGTGTGCTCGCGAGCGAAGACCCCGAGGCGCATTTCCGCATGGGCCAGGCCCTGGCGCCCCTGCGCGACGACAACATTGCCATTGTCGGCTCCGGCTTCGCCAGCTTCCACAACCTGCGCCTCATGTTTGCCGGCATCACGCGCGACCCGCAGACGGCGGGCGCCCTCAAGGAGTGGAACGCGGCTGTCACGACGGCCGCCACCGAGCCCGACGCCACGAGGCGCGAGGCGCTGTTCAGGCAGTGGCGCGACTTCCCTGCGGCCTACGTGACGCACCCACGCGGCGGCGCCGAGCACTTTATGCCGCTGATTGTGTGCGCCGGCGCCGTGGGCAACGAGCAGGGCAAGACATACACGGACACGTTCAACGGCCTCGACATTCTGTCCTACTATTGGCAGTAGGCTGTGTGAACCTGAAGCTGTCGTGTTGGATAGGACGATAGCGCGAATGCATTCTGTTGCCTCCTGTTGTAGGTTGACGCCCTCTGGCCATCGGACAGTTGCCTGTGCGGACATGTGACACGGCGGCCACTATCAGGTACTGCGCTGCATACTATGGCCAAGCCACGTAGATGCTGCCGAGCACCAGAAAGACTGTGAAATTCAAGTGTACATTGCTACTGCCAGCTTGTGCGTACTTGCGCCTCACGACAGCATCTGCCACTCCCCGTAGATCCCTGAGCACATGTCGAAAGGTGCACAGATGGTCGACGCGCGAGGTCCAGCGCTGCATCCATCTCACTCGTCGAGCTTCCGCCAGAGTTCACTTCTTCCCATTCTTCCTCCCGCTCCGCTTGCCGCCAACCTCAAGACCACGTCCGCTTCGTCAGCATCTTGTCGCCTGGACAGGCTCCTCCGCTGCGGCCTTCACCTTGTTGTTGCCCCGGCACTTGACGCACGGCTCCCACCGCACGTGGTAGAACTTGTGGAGGAGGCAGGCAATCTGGTGCACGCGGCAAAAGGACAGTCCGGTCATCTTGATCCGCCGGCAGGCCTCCTTGCCCTTGCGGCCCGGGCAGTGGTGGTCGGCGTGGGCCATTTGCCTGGTGTCGACTGTTGTGTCAGTCCATGTCTTTGATGACATTGATCCGGGTATAGAGGGTATCGTACTTTGGATGTAGTTTGCTTGGTTCTGTGATAGGTCTTTTGGAATGACGCTTGAGGCTTGAACTCGATATTCTGTTGTCTGGCAAAGATGCTGTTTGGTGCCGGACATATAAACGGCTGTCAAGAAGAGATACACACTTCATCTTACGCCAGTCAACACAGGAAAGCAGACTGCTCCAAAGCACGTCGCATCGCCACGAGGACAGCTTCCTCTCATACCGCCTCGCAGCTCCGCTTCTCGTCGTTTTGCCCAATGACGAGGATGGTCTGCAAAGCAATGCCAGATTTGGCACGGTGTGCAGAAAGCATTCTAGACAGCCTAGAGCCTCTGAATTGCCGCCAAACTGAGGCGCCGCAGAAAAACAATGGACCAAAGAGCGTCTTTGTCTTATTGGGACAGAGCGCATCATGACGTGCATATGTCGAAAAGGCAGCACAGCCGCCTGCGTCTGCCACTGCCTCTGAAGCGCCAGATGCAAAAGGCGGACTGGGCTCTGATTTGGTGCTTCCATGTTCGGGGCTTGATTGTTCGGGCATGACCCTGCTCAACTTGACGCTCAAAGTGCGCAGTTGACGCTCAAAATCACATTGTCACTAAAGACACGTGCTCGCTGGTGATGCATCACTTTTTCGACCACCAGTCCTGTCATCTCAAGCCCAGATATGAGCCACACGCGCTGTTTCGAAACCAAAGCAAAGCGTGACCGCATTGTCTCCGGGACGAAACGGTGAAAAGTGAAAAGTCAAAAGTGAAGAGTGAAAAGTGAAACGGTCAATGGGAAGATATTGAGATAAAGTCAGCAAATCAAGTGTTTACGGCAAGAGCGACAGCAACGCCTCTGTCTGGTGTAAGTCGTGCTTGCCATTTTGCTGACGTTGAGTTGGCCAATCACAACCCCCACAAGTCCTGTCGTCTCCTTTCCTTATTGGATGTGCCCCACTTGCCTTCAACCCAGCACACCGCCCGGCAGAATGGTCCACCGCCAAAAAGTTTTAGCTCGTTTTTCATTTTTTTCCTTCCCGTTTCCCTGCTCTTTTGCAGAGGCGGCAAACTGCAGACTTCCATCCTCTTTTCCCTCTACATCGTCGCCTTTTGCTGCTTTCGACAACAACCGTTCAGCAACGACCTCCCTTTCGACTTCAGCAAGCGGACCGACACCCTTGGATCGACGGCCCGTTGACCGCCACCAGCAATCATGGCGTCCGACGAGATCATCTGGGGCATTATCGACAAGCAGTTTTGCTCCTACAAGCTCAAGTGCGCTCCTCTTCCGATGGCTCTGCAGCCTCCCGGCTTCTCCCCTTCTCCTGCTAACACCTCTTCCACAGAGCCCCGAGCGGCCAAAACTTCTGTCACAATGAATACAACGTCACGGGCTTCTGCTCGCGGCAAGCCTGCCCGCTGGCCAACTCCAGATACGCCACCGTCCGCGCCAACCCCGAGAGTACGTGAAGAGCCAAGCCAGAGATTCTGCACGTGACAAGACCAGCCCCGAATGATGTACTGACGTTCGTTTCCTTGCAGCCGGCCGTCTGTATCTCTACATGAAGACCGTCGAGCGCGCCCATCTCCCCTCGAAGCTGTGGGAACGCATCCGCCTTTCACAAAACTACGCCGAGGCCCTCCAGCAGATTGACGACCGCCTCATCTACTGGCCCAAGTTCTTGGTCCACAAGAGCAAGCAGCGTCTGACGCGCCTCACACAGGTGGCCATCCGCATGCGCAAGATTGCCAAGGAGGAGGAGCGGCTGGCGAGACCATGGTGGCCAAGCTGGCGCCCAAGGTGCGGCACCGCGAGCGGGCGCGCGAGCGCAAGGCCGAGTCGGCGGCCCAGCTCGAGAAGACGATTGAGCGCGAGCTGCTGCAGCGGCTGCGGTCGGGCACGTACGGCCACGAGCCGCTCAATGTCAGCGAGACGGTCTGGAAAAGGTGCTGACCGCCATGGAGCGCGAGGACGGCGCGACGCGCGACAAGGACATGGACAAGGGCATTGAGGACGAGGAAGAGGATGACGAGGACGAGGACGACGACTTGTCCGAGGCCGAGGAGTACGAGGGTGTCAAGGCCAAGAAGGCCACAAGACAGGCACAGACCCTGCGCAACGGCGACGACGACGACGACGACTTGTCGGACGGCGACGACGTCGAGTTTGTCAGCGACTTTGACGAGAGCGATGAGGAGGTCGGCGACATTGAGGACTGGCTCGGTGAGGGCTCGGTCGACGACGAGGACGACGAGGACGACGAGAACGACGACGACGACGAGGACGAGTCGGAAGCGGAAGAGGAAGAGTCCGAGGACGACGGCAAGAAGAAGTACAAGGTCAAGCTGCTTGGCGACAAGCGCAAGCGCGGCCGCGTCACACGCATGAAGCCGGCCAAGAAGGCCGCCACCAAGGAGAAGATGAAGATGGTCGTCGACTACACGAACCGCAGCAAGCACGCCGAGGCGGAGTCTCTGAGCTTCTAGGTTCAAGTTTAAGTTTTAGGCTCTAGGTTCTAGGTTCTAGGTTAAGGGCTCTAGGCACCCGGCAGCGTTCTCATTGGGTTCTTTTACGGTACGGAAAAGCGCTTGATTTTACATTTTCCACACGTTTGGGTCTATTGTCGTTGGCTTCGTCTCCAGCCTTCTAGGAGAGACCACTGGCGGCATTTGCCATTTCGTCTTTTGTCACTACTAGATAGCATTGTTTCTGCGCGGGCGGCCCGGAACACCAGGCGGGCCCTTTCCGGGAAAATTCACCTTTATACTTTTGGAACTGCGCCTTCTCGTTCCCATTGTCGTTGCTTGCTTTCTTCCGCCTAGCCTCTCTTGTGATCTGTCCAGCAAACTCCATCCCGTCGAACATCCGACGGCTCAGTTTCGAATGCCAAAGGCGCACGGCATGGGCCCCGTCTGACACCGTGTACGAGCATCCGAGAAGCAGTGCGAACTCCGTGGCTGCGAGATGGGCGACCAGCTGAACCAGTTAACGTTTCGCGTTGCCACAACGTTCACGCCTCGTCAAACGGCTCAGGCTACAATCACATGCCCCGGGGCTCACCGTACCTGCTGTGGTACCACAGGGGGGTCACGATGGACGCCAAGGTCGAGACGGACCACCACGGAAGCATACAAGAGAGAGTCATCGTCAACGACTTGGACGCCACCGAAATAGCAGGCACGAGCATGACCGCCCATCGCTGAATGGAAGATTGAGACTTGAGCGCGCGCGACGCACGACTACATGACGTCTATGCCGTGGATGGTGGAGCAGACAAGACCACTATTGGCTTCTTGACAATACACGGCCAAACCGGTTTCTTCTCCCCCTGATCCATTGTCGTTGCTGTCTGTTCAGACCTCTGCAGTAGATACAGGGGCTTTCTGTGTTGAGACATCATGTGCTGTATGCTTTATCAGAAAAATTATGCAAATTTATGCCAGCTCTATTGTTTTTCACATGAACGAAACGGACTTGAAAGCTCGAGGAAAGCTGATCAGGCAGATAATAAAAAGGCATGAAACATGTTTACCAGCTGTTGGACGTGATAAGTTCCTTCACACATCTTCCCTGCACCATAAATTGATTAATACAAAGCAATGGCCGGTCCACGTGATCTGCCTAACGACGTCATGAGTGGGCGGTGAGCACGTGAGCGAGTTCTGCCGTACCAAAGCGGGCCACGGCAAGGCTGCAGGGCGAGAGCGCCCTAGCTCCCTGGCCAGTCGCTGCCAGTCGCTGCCAGTCGCTGCCAGTCGCTGCCAGTCACTTGCCCATGCACCATTCCTCCATCCAGCGCAATACAGCCCGCCGTCATCGACGACTGGCGATCAACGAGATAGGACTGATTATCCGTCGACATGCCTGGCCTGCGAGGAAACGCGCCGTACCGGCGGGCGTCCTCACAGGTGAGTCCACGGTCGCAGTCACGGCGGTCCAGCGTTGGCAGCGACAACGACAACGAAAACGACAATGACAATGACAACCACAGCCGATATGCGAGCAGCCACGACAGCCGACGCAGCGGGCACGGCGATGGCGAGAGGACGGACACAGAAAGAGAAACAGAAACAGGCACAGAAACAGAAACAGAAACAAAAACAGGCAGGGGCGCCGGTGTGGGCTTCGATGGCGTGGCATCGTCGTCTTCGGTGCCAGTCGAGACCCTGGTCGAGCACCTGCTGGCCGCACGCCGGGCACTCGGTACGATCAGCCAGGTGCTGCGCAGCAACGAGCTGGCAACGGAGGCGCGGCAGCTCTACACACAAGCCGTGGTTGAGACGGCGCGGACGGGGCTTCTCCGGAACGGCATCCGCCAGCAGGCGGCCGTGCTGCTGCAAATCCGGCGGGGCATGAGCCGGGCCTACGATGCGGGCGGCGCGACTTTGGGTGCTGATTCGCACGCTCGACGCGGCCAACACACAGCTCGAGCATACCATGGAGGTCCTGCGGACAACGGCGGTGGCGGCCGTGTTCCGGCCGGCGGGCGAGGCGCCGCGGACGCTGCTGGACTTTGTGGACGAGGCGGCGTGGAGCGCTGCGCGACGCCATCAAGCAGAGCATTGCCGAGCTGCAGGCGGCGCAGACGTCGTTTGACGGCGACCTGCTGCGGTTCGACACGGATCTGCGGGCGCTCAACAAGGCCATGGCGGCAGCACCGCCGCCGCCGCCGCCTCTGGCGCTGGACGCAGAGGGCGGCGCGGACGACGACGCCGAAGACCAAGACGAAGACGAGGACAGAGATGAGGACAGAGACGGGGACGAAGACGACGAAGATGACGACGAAGCCGACAGGTCTCCCTACCCCGTGCCACACCTGCTGCCACCCTGACGCAGCGGTCGCACCAGATGGCCACGAATCTGGCGTCGCTGACACGGCATTTCGACCTCTGCGTGACGGCCGTCAAGACAACCGAGGGGGGCCTGGCGATGGCGCGCTGGAAGGCGGCGTCGGGAGTAGCAGCGGGCCGGCACAGCACGACCCCATGTCCATCTCTGGCATGATTGCCGAGCACGAGGGCGAGGGCGGCGGCGGCGCGGATGCCGACAAGGACGCGCTGCAGCCTGCGTCGCCCGAGGAGCGCGCCGAGATGATCCAGGTGGTCCTCCAAGACGCCGCCGAGGTCGACGACGTGGTGGCCGACATGGCTGCCGACCTGCACGCGGCCGAGGCCGCGTTTGACGCCGTGCGCGCCCACGCCGAGGCCGCGCACGTGTCCTCGGCCGCCACCCACGAGGCGCTTGCGGTGCTCGAAGACATTGGCAGCCGCCTGCGCAGCTATGCTGCCGCCGAGGCCGAGTTTGCCGCGCGCTGGGCCAACGAGCGCGCCGTCGTCGCCGACCGACTCGAGGACATGGACGAGCTGCGCAGCTTTTACGAGGGCTACGCGCACGCCTACGATACGCTCATCCTCGAAGCCGAGCGGCGGCGCACCGTCGAGGCCAAGATCCAGACGGTGTGGCGCAAAGCGCGCGACGCCGTCGAGCGCCTGGTCGAGGCCGACCGCAGCGAGCGCGCCAACTTCCGCCACGAGGTGGGCGCGTTCTTGCCCACGGACCTGTGGCAGGACATGGACCGCCCGCCCAAGGGCGTCGAGCTGTTTGCGTCCGTGCTGGAGGTGCCGCCACGGCCGCCGCTGGCTGGTGGCGGTGCCAGCATGGGCCACGACCCGACGCGGCCGACGGAGGGAGCGTCTCCAACAGCCTCTTGGGCGAGACGGGCACGGATCCCGGCGCAGCAGCCGCGTCGGAGGCAGCAGCACACGGACCGTTGTGGACGATGACCGTGCCGTGACGGGCGTTACGATTACGATGGCATTTGTTCATACCACTTTTATGTTTACGGGTCCATTGGGCCATTTTTGATTTTGATTTTGATTTTTTATCTTTCATCTTTGATTCTTGATGTCTTATCGTTGGGCTTGATTGTGATCTTGAGGTTTGGGCTCTTGGCTGTTGCATCAGTGAGCAGGGCATGCATTGCACAAGTTGTCATCTTGGGCAGACCAATGGCCTCACCAAACGTACGATACACGATACGCGCAGCACCATGCGGTTACCATTGGCCGAAGCCGCTGTCGGACCCGGTCTGTCGAGTGTAACGGCATGGCGGGAGAGATCAGGCCATCGTCCCATCGTCCTCTATTGTGAACTGCAAGTGATAGGATGGCAGTCTGCGCACAAGAGATCATACGAGGCCACGACTGGGCGCGAGGACCGACTTGCTCCGATCGGAGAAACGGAAGGCAGTTTGTGACCTCCAAGGAGGAAGACAGCGGCGGGTGGTCAGGGAACATGCAACAGATACGCGCACAAGCCAGCGCATCGACCCAATTTGACATTCTGAACCTTCTCGGTCCTTCTGTCAAAAGCATGGAATGGCTCAGGATCCGTCTTGTTACCCAGGTGGCAAACGAACGCGTACGTACTTTGTACGTGGGATGCGAGAGGAGTCGTCCGTGTCGGTCTACGTCAGACAGCGCACTACAGAGCCCCGAACAGGGTCTTCCAGGGTCTTTTCAGGTATCATCAGGGTTCTTGGCCTCGACCGGTGCGGCTGATGGCCGTACTTCAGTGACTTATCGGGTTGCCTTTTGCTTTTGCCTCTCGTCAAAAACCGGCAAAGAGCTTGCTGCGGAATGTCACGCAATCGGCTCACCGGATTGGCAGTGGTCGTTCTGATGGTGTGTGGCCCAACAGCTTGCGTCTTCGATAGTGGCTTGTCTATGGTCTGGGCAGCAGAAAGAGGAGCTTTCCAATCCCCCCCTCAACTGCAACACACCTCTTGGTCAAGGCCCCTGCTGCTCTCTTGTCCTCTGGTCCTCTGGTCCTCTTGTCCTCTTGTCTGCCGCTTGCCTCTCTTGCCATTCTGCAACCGCCACAACACCCTCATCCAAGAACGCAACCCTCCCTCAAGCACTGGTCATGGGGAAGCGTGTGCATAGCGACCAGCATGCCCCCCGATTTATGGATGGGTCGCCTCCTGTTGTCGAATGAGCGGTGCGTGGCAACATGGCCGCTTGGAACTGGGCTGAACTGGGCTGAACTGGGCTGAACGAGAGGACGAGATCATGGCGGCTGGCCTCGATTATGCAGCAAGGCTCTCCGCCACGGACTTTCTTCACCGAGTGCAGCTTGCTGGGTGAAACCCTGACAAGAACAAGCTGGAGACTGCCGGATACGAAACGGCCGATGGGAAGCTGTCTCAGTTGAGTCTCTTCAAACAGCGGTAAAGGCCACGATTCCAGCGGCAATGGTGGAGGAAACGGTCTTTCGTTGACGAGCTTGTTCCAACATTCTGCTCCCTGCCATCTGCCATCTGCCATCTGCTATCTGCCGTCGAGCTCGTATCAAGATGCGGAGATGGCTACCGACCAATCGATCCTTGCCACTGCTCGCACGGAGACTGAAGATCATGACGTCTTGAAAGGCGACCCTTATCGCCAGACGGTCCATGCGCCCCCTTCTACAGACTTTGCCTCTGATGGACGGAAGAGCTACGAAGTATGGCAAAGGCGTGCGTCCAAGGACCAGCTGGTGGGCACCGTTTGATGCGGTTCTGCTTTCAGAGAGGTCCTGTACTGCGGCCACGCACGGGTGAGGATAAAGGGTCCTCGCACAAGGGGCGGAGCATATCATGTACAAAGTACAGTCGCCTCTGCTTCCCTACTTCCATCATCCGAGGAGGCACATGGACACGGATTGCGGGGCTTGCGTAATACAGCACGACGAGAATTGGATCCGTGCTCTTCTGCACGGAATATCTGGGTAGAGATAAGACGCAGATGAGCACGAGGCGGATGTCGATGGGTTGGTGATGAGACTGAGATGTCACAACCAATGGAGCAAACAGATGAACGAATTCAAATCACACGATACACAATACAGATTACACGATACAGATTACACAATACGAAACAAACTCAACCGAACAACAATAGCAAACCAATCGCATGCAGTCCGATCCAACGGCCAAGGCTGTGCCACCTCCTCGTCTTGATGTCGTTGTGGCGTGTTGCCTTTCGTCTTTTCTTTCCCTTTTCCTTCCCTTTCGCCACGTATCAACAGTCGTCCTGTCCCGTTGTGCCAGTGACAGCCGGTGTGCAGCAAGAGGGACAAGGCTGCAGGGCACATGGCCTTGGCAGGCCTTCTTCCTCCACTCGTTTTCGCACTCTGTGCGGTTGCATCGCCGTCATTGCATCGACGAGAGGGCCAGTCTCTTCGCGTCGAAGCGGATACCGCAGACCGGGTTGTGTTTTGCAGAGTGCCGTCGCAAAATGGAGGGCTTGTCATTTGACCTTTTCCTGTGTACAAAGTAGCACGCCGTGGATGTTCAGAGTGCGTCTCCATATGGAGCACAAGTACTTGTGCATCCTTTATCAATGCGGCGTGTGCTACGAGAACGCAGACCTTCTGAGTCTGTACAGTATTGGCGCGGTGCTTGGTGTGCTCTGTTGTCGCCAGCCGCTCGCACGTTTCTCTTCTTTCTTTTTTATTTCTTTCTCTTTTCTGGTCTCTTTTCTTTTGGCCGTCTGGCCCCTGCCCTTTGTCTTTCAACCGCTCTCCCCTGCCCACACTTCTATTTTGCGTTTGGCCATTCGGTCGATCACTGCGCTCCAGGCCCGTTCGACAAAAAGTGGAGGGATGGGGGGATGGGGATGATGGAGCTGGGGTGGAGAGGAAAGAGGAGGAGGGGAACGAAGAGGGGAGAGTGAGACAAGGGGGGGGTGGGCCAGAAAAAGAGAAAAAAAAAAAAGAAGAAAAGTACTCTGTACGTCGCGCGTCGTAGTACATGAAAAGTCGGATACGAAGCCTCGAGCCGACATCCGCGCATTACCCCAGGCTGTCGCTATCGCGTCGAGTTTAGAACGGATCACCATCGCTTATTTCAGCGAACATTGTTGTCTGCCAAGAGCACGAGGCGACCAGAGGTCGAGAAGGACAGGCAAAGCAGCGAGCCAGCCGACCTTTCGGATGCGTTTTCTTGTCAATGGCGTCTTGACCCATTGCTTCACATGCAATTTCGCATACGAGTACGCCAAAGTGGCACGGAGAGGAGACTGGATCTTGGCATTTTGCATTTTGATTTTGATTTTGGCGAACGACATCGCGACCGCTGCGGATCTGATGTGGATGCCATCTTTGCTTCGGATTCGTGCCAAAGTACTTTGTACAGGCAGATGCCAGACGCAAAGCACACGAGAAGCACCGCAGCACGCTTCCAGCCTGCCGTGAAAGTCTCGCGCTGCAGCAGAAATGCAGCAGAAATGCGGCCGCGAGAGTGCGAGTCCAGCCATCTATTCGTACGAGGAACGCCACCATCTACACCACCTTCATCACTACCTGCACCACACCATCCTGGATTGTCGTCGGCCGTCTTGACGCTCGAGCGTCCACGTCCTGCCAACAAACAACTCTTCTCTCAGCCTTTGCCCCTCTGTCGCGTACTTTGTACAAGAAATCTCCGCAGCCCTGCAGTTGACTGGAAAAAGGGGCGGACAGAGTCTTTTTGTGTCGTTGCGTTCAGCAGAAGATTGTCAGGAAAGTGGAAAAAGTAAAAGAATGAGGAAAGGAAAGATAAAGGGAGCCAGACAGGACACCACCACCAACCTCCCCTGAGACTAGCCAGGCGTGTCGCCACCCTAGGGCCCTAGACGCAAAGCAGGCCAACATGGGCACCAACACGGCTCGCAAGACCCTACGACGTATCTACTTTGTACTTGAAGATACCAAGTCGTCTTACAGCTCTTTGTTCTCCGCCGTACTCTGTACTCTGTACTTTTGGGCATGCTCTCCCTTGAGGACGCAGACGCGTCTGCAATGTGCGTCCTGCACCTCCCGTACAAAGTATCGCGCACCTCTATCCCGCCCCGTTGCCTGTCGCCAGTGGTCTGCCTGAGGTGCGCTCGTAAACGTTGGGTGCGACGATGTGGGATGTTTGTGGATCGTGCATTATCTGGCAAAGTACGAAGCAGGTTGGGACGTCGTTTGCCGCTTCAGGACGGCATCCAAGCAGAGATCCGCACTTCCAGCCACGACATCTGGCCCGGCTTTCTTTGTGGTGGCGAGACGGGTCTCGCGTCAACAGCATCGCTGTTTCTTTCGGCGCTTGTGTCGTGCGGCAGTCTCTCGTCTCCTCGTCGGAGGGGGCTGGCGATAAACACCGTCCACGGAGCAGATCAAGGCTCGCCCTGCCCACCCGAGACGAACATCTCCACATCCGTGCCCTCAGTTCGGAGAGTGCATGTACTCAGTACGTGGACGTCGTTTCTTCATTGGCCCTTCTTTTTGCCTCTCGCTCCGGTCTGCACGCGCCCGGGTACGATGGATACGACGTACTTTGTATGAAGGGTATGCAAATACTGGTGCTCCCTTGCGCCCTGGCCCTTGCTCCTTGCTCCATCTGTCCTGCTGCACAGCGGGGTCGGGTCGGGTCAGGGTCAGGCTGGGGTCTGGAGATGGTCGGAGATGGGTTGGAGACACCCGCCAGAGGATGGGAGGCGATGCAGAGTTTTCTCGCGCCCCCGTTGGTCTGCCTCCATCAGCATGGCCTGCCAGCCAACCAGTTCCACCACAGCTTCTCCGTCTCCCCTCTGCTCCCTCCCCAGACCGCCGGCCACCACACCTCGGACAGGCGAGACGCCAGGCGCCACCTGCAGTCTAGTAAGTCTCGCGGGCCAAGAGGCGGGGAAGATGAGAGAAACGCCCGTCAAGAAACGGCGACGACAGGCGGCCACGCCAAACCAGACGGGCCTGGCCGGTGTGAGCCAGGAAGGGTCGTCCGTAGGTGCCATTGCGCTTCGGGCTCAGCAGGCGGTACACGAGTGCACGCGGTGCGTCTCCGACGTTGGGATGGCACACGATGCACTACACCGCTTTCTCACCGTATCTCGTCGGCCGCTCCGTGCCTCCGTATGCTGCATCAAAGCAGACAAACCCCTTTCAGTCACTTGACCAGCTGCTCGAGCGTGCACGGCAGGCTGTGTCCCATCTGCCTTTTCAGACGATCCTCGAGGGCAGAGACGGAGGCTGTTTGTCTGGACGGGATGGGCTGGCGGTCACGAGCCACGATGGCGGCCGGGCTGGCGAGGCAGTGTGGAAGGCGCTCGTTGAGCGTGGCGAGGAGGCGTTGGACGAGAGACAAGACGCCATCGTCAAAGTTGGCTTGTGGTGCTGTCCTGTCCGATTCGAGATGCAGCGACGACTACACGAATAAATCAATAGATCAATAGATTCATAGCAACAGAGCAATAGATTCATAGGTCAGCAGAGCAATCACTTACACATCAGGCCCAGGAGCAAGAGGACTACGACCCTGCCTGTCGACAGCCCAAGAGGTGCAACCTCGGTCGCGAGACGCAGACGCACCTTGTGGTGGTGAAGCGTGACGAGGACGAGGACGACTTCTCACCGCTTGTTGCAGCCGCAGTCGGGACAGATGCTGTCGTTGGCCGTGCGTGAAGATGTCGCCCCTGTGTCGAGGCTGCCAAGGCTGCCACCAACACGGAGCGATAGTGGGCAGTCGGGCTGCTGGACTGGCCAATGACTGTGGGTTGCAGTCGGCCGTTGCGGGCCAGCCGTGCGTCCGTGTGGTTCATGGACAAGTCGTGTGTCGTACGTCGTACGTCGTACGTGTGCGTCGTGCGTCGTACTTGTCCTTGTCCTTGTCCTTGCGTCGTTCGGATCTCCGGAAGACGTTCTGGGAGCACCTCTGCAAAGGCAACGCTCTGGCACGTTAAGCCGTCAGCCCACGCTGGGACGGGGGCCAGTGGTGTTGGCTCACGTCCTGGTGTTTGGCTGCCGCCTCCGCCTCCCATGCAGCTTTTGGCATCACCTGCTCACTCCGTCCTGTGTCCTTGTCCTTGCGTCGCCGTTGAGGATGGGCGGCGGAGTCTGTGCACGTCGTTTGTTCTCTTTTGCAATCGTCCCTCCCTCTGCCTTTGTCGCTCGGTGAAGATCGCCTGCCGACAGGTGAGACGATGACGGTATTGACTCTGCGTGTCAAGGTGAGCCTGGCTTTTCTTCTCCTTTTTTCTCTTTCTTCATTCTTTCATTCAGGCACGGGCAGATAGCACCACGCTGCAAAGGATCGTGACATGTAGAAACGGTGACAAAAACGGACAAGCACAAGACAGCACGACGACAGCTGCCGATCGAGAGCTCCGTCGGCTAGACCGTTTTCAGCCTCGTTGACAGAACAAGGCTTCAGCGACAGGATAACGGAAAAAGGGGGCTTGCGGCATTTTGAGGTCTGGGCCGTTCCAAGAGCCAAGGCCCACGATCCGAGAGAGACGAGTGGCTCCCAGTAGCTGGTTCTTGGTGCCTTTCCATACAGGAACGGACGGCAAGAGATGGGGGCCTTTGAAACCAACGTGGGCATCGTGGAGCTCATGTTCCTTGGCGAGTCCGCGGCCCACTGTCCAGTCTGTTTCAATACGAGGTCTTTTGTAAGCACCGACGGTACGTCTACGGGTATGATCATGACATTGAAACACGCAGAAACGGGATCGACGGCGACGGCAACGGCAGAACGAAGCATCCTCACAAGGACGTCTATCTGTCGGTGAGCATCGATCAGCGTCGGGACCAAGGTGAGAGACGTGGGGGTTCTTGATACGAAGACACTGCAAGGAAAGAAGAGAAGAAAAAGGAGAGAAGAAAAGAAAAAGGAGAGAAGAAAAGAAAAAAGAAAAAGAAGAAAAAAGAAAGAAGAAAATAAAAGAAAAAGAAAGAGAAGATGAGAGCCATCCCCACGCTCTTGGGATTTGGTGATGAAATATTCATGGGCAGAAGTTTCCATCATCACCGCAGAAGTTGAACAAGCGGCGGGAGAAGAGAAAGAAAGTATCAACACACAAAGTACGAGTACGTAATACTTGGTAGTACGAGTAGAAATCATCCCTCTCAGGGGCGAGCTGCCTTGCCTCGACCCAAAAAGCATCCACTTGTTTAACTTTGGCCTTGCTTTCTCTCTCGCCCGACTCCATACATACGGAGGACTCCGTACGCTTCTTCAGGACCACTTTCCTTTGACTTGCATCAAGCGGGAGAGTGGATGTGTGGGTCAGATGGATATGAATATGTGGATATGGATATGGATATGTGGATTTCAATGGCCTAGACTGGGAGACTGCGAGACGAGAGGAGAGGCTGGGCTTTGTACGAGTAACACTACTGAGTACGAGTACGTCGTTCTCTCGACACATGCCCTACGGCGCGTCGCTCCCACCCAACCCAGCCCTGTACGAGTGTGCACGACTCGATGATACGGCCAAAGCAGCGATCAAGCGCGTTGCAGCAGAGCGGGCCCCCACGGCACGTCGAAAAACGACCAGTGCCACACAACGGGAAAAGGCAAAAGGCAAAAGGCAAAGGCAGGCTCGACACTGCAAATCAAAGACGTCATGAAGCAGGGCCTGCTGCGTTGTGTGCGTTGCGTTTTGTGTCCCCCTGTGCATCTCCTTTTCTTCCACGCCGACCTCGCATTTGCATATCTCTCTGCCGCCTTGCTTGTCATTCTTTCTTCCTATTCATTCTTCCTAGTCTCTCATCTGCTTCGTAATTCAAGCTTCTTATTCTTTCCTTCTCAGTCCGTACTTTCTCATATTTTTATTTCATGTATTCCATCCCTCGTATTGCATAGACTGCAGGATGTAGACGGACGATGGTATCCCGGCCGTTGCCCATTCTTGAGCAACACAAAACACTGACCGCTGTGACGATCAAGATACGGAGTACAAAGTCTTCGTACATGCACTGGAGCCATGCTGCAACATGTCGCGTCCTGATGCAGGCCATGCAGATCGACAGCCTGCTGGCTCTTGCGGGACTGCTGTTCGCTGTGTCCTCCACCACATCCAATCGGTGCACCAGCTTCCCTGTACTTTGTAAAGACACGAAGCGGGAGTCGGAGCAGTTTGTCCGCCCCCGCGATATACTTTGGACTTTGCGTGCAAGGGCCGACGGTCGCCAGCGGCCTGTGGCTTCAATCTGGTGCCATTCGGTATACATGAGCACGAGTCGGTATCTTCCAAGTGGCAGGCAACGGGCTGGGTTGGGGTGAATGTTGGTGTGAGCAAACCCTCGTTTTGGCGATGCTGCGTCCAAGCTCCAAGCATCCAAGCGTCCAAGCGTCCCAAGCGTCCGCATTCAAGCGCCCCAGGTTTCGTTTCTCTTTCGAGGTGACCAGCCAGCCAGAGATTCCATCGCGAGAGCGGCCTTGCGTTTGTGTCGTGGTACGGAGGCGTAGGAGGGGACAATCGAGCTCTTCTCGTCTTCTCGTCTTCTCGTCTTGTAGCCGTGTTCCGAGGAGATGATCTCTGCGTGGCGTCTTTGTTTTTCAACATCTCCAGCTGCTGTGCCAGTTCACTTCGGAGCCCGCCCGCGCTTCCCACGGACCATGCCCCATGTCCCATGTCCCATTCCCTGTTTCGCGTGCATGGACTGTCCTGGCCCCCACCCAACACGCCGGGTGCGCCGGCGTGTGTCCACGACAGGGGTAGGGTGCCAGAAGCGTGCTATTTTGGTCGCAAGGACGCTGATGTGTCCACTGGCGCACTCGCCCGGCGGTCTTGGCCTGGCCGCAAAGCCACCGGTCGTACAAAAGACTCAACAGCAATGCGTCGAGGAGCGAGAGTGGCTGCTGTGGTGGCTAGTGTCTGGTACTGCTTGTCTGTACGTAAGCTGTACTCTGTATTGTTGCTGCTGGAGGTGCAACTGTGACGAGGAAGGAAAAAAAAAAAAAAAAAAAAAAAGAGGGGCTCGCTTCTCTTCACTCCATCGAGTCCTTTGCTCCTTCCCTTTCTGCTCCCCCATGTCAAAATGTGGGCCCAATCTAGCCTTGTCCGTAGCCGTGCGCAAGCCACAGCATGCAAGCTGAAGAGATTGAGAATGTGGCGTGTCTCACTGTGTGATTGGCCAGCGGCCTACTCGTTGCCGCTTCCGGCTAGCAGCCTCGCGTCTCTTTTTTCTGGTGCCTGTTCGTCGCTTTGTCGTTGTCGCTGTTTCGTTTCGTTTAGCGCTGTGTTCTCGACTCCGGATTGTTTCTACTCGTACAAAGTCCCCGTAGGCCTGCCCCTCTTTTGTTTTTCCTTTTTTCTTTTTTTATTCTGTCGTCCGAGCTCGAGACGATAAGACAAGAACAGTCCAGTGGGGTTCTCATCAAGTACCAAGGTACCTTTCGTTCCGTTTTGGGTGGAACGGTGGCTGCCAAGCGAATCTTGTCCGTCTTTTTTCCGCGTCCCTTTCTCACAGCACTTTTCAGAACACCAGAACTTCTCGCCACGACAGCCTCGACTGGGCGACCGTCCTGCACCATGGTCGAAACCACTCGTACGAGTTCTCGTACATGTACATGTACACTGCAATGGTAACACGGTCTTGTATTGACATTGTCGCCCGTCGTTTGACTTTATTTCTGTTGGTCACAGTTTTGGCTCTCCAACGAAAGAGGAACACAGGCCGAAACGAAGAAGCTCTGAACCGGTCGTTGAGTCAACGTAGATCAACGTAAAGCGTCGTCGTCGCCTTTGTTGTCTCGCCTTTGCTTTGTCAAGACGCTGGCCTCTTGTCAGCGTTCGCCTTGGTATTTCCTCTGGACGCCGCATCGTACTTGCAGTGCACATGCTGCACACGACGAGTCCTGCTTGCTTGGTGTGCACTGCAGACCTACGGCGCACGGACGTGTCAGCGGGTGCTCGACGCGCAGGGCGACGCGCAGGACACCGTGCAGATGTGCTGCAGGCCGCAGAGTGATGCATGCTCTTTGCATGTTGTGCAGCCACAGACACACGTTGAACTGGTTGTCGGATGCGTGCTGCACTCGGAGTGCTCCGCAGCTTGGGGAGAGGACAAGGCGCCATGGTGAGCGGCTACAGGCTGCTGATATGCGCCATCTGCTCGTAAACATGACGGACACAGAAACCAGCCGTTCTCTTGGACGCGTTGGGCGCGGAGGCTTGGAAGCGCAAGGTGGCTGACACGTTCACCGTGCCGAGGAGGGGGAAGCAGAGCAAAGGGGCACGCTGTCCGCTCCCGTACTTACTTTGTACGAAGCGAACCACAAACGCCGCCCTCGTTGCGGACAGCGAAGCAAGGGGGGCCGTGAGGGAGGGAAGCAGTGGTCGGGTGAGGCAGCGCCCGTGACCTAGGGGAGCTGAGCGGTGTCCATCCCCGCATCGGGCGAGGCGGTCGACGCGCAGAGGGTGTGTCGTGACACTGTTTTGTGTCTCTGACCGTTGCATCGAATTTGATCGCCCTCGCCGCAAAGGACCCGAAGCAAGTCATTGGTTGTACCCCAACGTACCTCGCCAACGGGTCGTGCGTGTTCGCCCCTCCTTGTCTTGACGTGAGGTGGCTGACAGAACCTGGGGTAGATGGACGTACTGAGTAGTAAAGTACGGGGAGCGGTGACGATGGACAAAGAAGGGAAAGGGAGACGAGGCGGGAAATCTGGGAATTGAGACACGTTGGCTCGAAGCTAGCCGTGAGCGAGACAGGATGACGGGCAAGACCTGGGGCTGTCGAGTACGAGTACTTTGTATGAGTACTTTGTACTTGGTAGGTTACACGTCGAGCGAGGACACGACCGCGTGCGTCCTGTACTCTGTACACCTTGACCTTGAGGCAAAGGACTTGGAGATCCATGCTCACTTGCAGGCTGTTATTGTTCTTGGACTTGCACTTTTCTTATCAGCGGCTGTCCGTTCCATGTTATGCCCAGTTGAGGCGAGGCTGCGACCCCGCTTGTTGTTTGCGTGGTCGAGATGTGCGTCAGATACAGAGGACGCTGTACTTTGTACGTCCTGGAAGGGCTTTGCCTCCGGCCAGCCGCAAATAGGGCCAGGGCAGCCTCTTTGTACAGACACGTCGTGCATTGCCCGTATGGTTTTCTTTGACATTCTCCATCCCCTCCACACCTTTCCGATGTCTCGATGGCCATGTAAAAAAGAGATACTTTGTACGAAGACGCGCAATTCCCACAGGTCGAGGTCAGAGATGTGCGGGCATTAGTGGAAGAAGAACTGGGCCTGCGTTGGAGGAACGGTGCTAAAGCGTGCTAAACGTGCCAGAGCGTGCTAAAACGCGCTGTGCTCCGTTCGAGTCGTAGGGGAGATCGACATCAACTACCGCCCGGTTGCTGGTGCTCGATTCTTTTTCTCGACGACGTGCGCTCCTTTCCTGTGGATTTCCTTTGTCCTTCGCGGCCTTATCAACCCAGCTCTCGTTGCTCCAATCAACACACCACTCCCAAGAAAGCCGGCTCAGAGCAACCCTCCATCGTTGGGTGTTGGGGCTGATTGGCTCGTGGCTGCACACCTCTGCATGATCCATCCCATAAAGGAGGGACAAGCATAAGCAATCATGAAGATAAAAGGACCAGCAGGCCAACCCCCAAAAGACAAGGCGCCGTTGCACCCCAAAGTCCCAGTGTCGGTTGTCGGTATCCATCTCGCGCGGATGGCAGTGCGCGTTGCGAGGGCTGAAGAGTGCAGCCTTCGCGTCCAACCGCCGTCCAGCATCGACCCGACGAGCAGCACCTGTTCTTCCCGCACCCGGCTGGCTCGGGAAAGCTAGAGGGAAACGGTGGCCGAAGGACCCAAAGAGGGGCGGATGGCGACACCGCGCAGCACTCTCAGCCGAGCCGGCCGTTGCTGGAAGCCGTTGCAAGAGGAGGATCTCGTCTGTTCTTCCCAGACGATGTGCCTTTGAGATGCAAAGAATAGCACCGCCTGTACAGAGTACAAAGTGCATGGACACGGAGCATGCTTCCAAGGAGGCAGCGGATGTGGGATGCATCAGCCCCAGTGAGCCGTTCTTTGTCCCTGCGCGACGGACTCTGACCTTGGCAGGCCTGCTTGAAGCCAACGGAAACGGAGGCTTGCAAGACGTGCACATGCAAAGCTGCCATGCCACTGCCATCGAACCGTGGCAAGAGATTCTACGGACTACTTTGTACAAAGTAGTGGTGTAGCAGCCGGTCTGGACATTTTCTTGGATGAGGGCAGGGACGATAACAAAGGACGGGGGAGGCATAAGAGGGGGCAAAAGATTGAGGCGTGCGTAACCCCGTCGGACACTTGCATGGATGGCTCTGCATCCTTGCTCTTCGCCCCGACTCTCCCACCCTCTTCTGGTGGCCGCTTGTTTAGCTTAACGCGGCTGTCCTCTGAACAGAGATAACAGGAACTCTGCATGCTTTGCACAATGTGCGCGAGGGGAAGCATACTCGTACACTGCATTTGCCTGAAAGTTGGCAGTCACATGGATGCGACGTAGTGGCAGTGGTTCCCGTGACCGTGCAGAGTGATACAGGAGGCATGAAGATGAAGGGAAGCTCGATACGAGCGGCGGCCGGTGAGCATGTACTGTCGACTCTGGGTTCCCTTTCCCTGGTCGTGCCGGCTTCCTGGATACGCTACACCGTCTGTTCTAGTCTTTGCCTGTGTAGGCCTGTGTTTTGTGTGACGGAAGATGAGACACGAGGCAGGCAGAGAAGGGAGACGAGAGAAAGAGAGGAGAAAAAAAGGAGAAGGGAGACGAGAGAAAAGAAAAGACAAAAGACGACAAGCGCTGCGAGGTCGGCCTGTCTGAGCTGCCATGTCGAGACGTATTTCGCAGTCACAGATAGAGTGGGCTGACCACCGAGAGGGAGGATGCAGGGAAGCCTCCTTGCCTCGGAGATGTAAGAACCTCTGTGTCATTGACCGTTTGGCTACTGCGAGTCCAGCACGGAGTACTCAGGACGTTTACATGTAGATAAGACGAGAAATGAAAACGGTCAACGGAATGGAAGCGCCGTTCTACGAGTACGAGTAGACGTCACCCCGACTTCATCTGGCATACTCCGTACTCTGTAATGACTCAGCGCCCCGAGACGACAGTTGCCCTTGTTGACAGCCCCCTGTCCCCAAGAACGCAACAGCTGCGCCGTTCCCCTGCCGCTCCTGTTTGTGCCCGTACTGGGAGATACGCGTAGGAGCGTTTGTCCGTGTAGGTTTTTCGTAGGAGCTCTTCGTAGGAGTTTTTCCAAGGAGTTCTTGTAAGAGTCCTTGTAAGAGTTCTTCGTAGTGGCTCACCGCATTTTGTGCATCGTTCCGTTCTGGATACGCATCTCCACAGGTCGGGTCGCGTTTCGTCTCGATTCTCTACGAGTACAAAGTATGACCCAGCGTTCGCCGGGCTGGACGCCTCCTTGCGATACGGTGTCCACTCCATCAGCTCAGCAACGCGCACGTTACTTTGTAGTTTGGCTCTGCGAGGGCACAGACAGCGTCGACAGGCAGTGTGGCCGTGATTTGCAACAGTGTCACGATCCCCCCGGAAACGCTCGGATGCTCTAGGCTCTACGAGTAAAAGTATGCTCTCCCGTCCTTGTCTTGTCCTCCGCCTCGGAACAGACCAGGTGACCATGCATCTTTTGCGGAAGAAGCGCCTCGTTTTGCAGCGAACGGTGCCCTCTCTGCGTCGTGGCTTCTGGAGCGGCCGGACTCTGTCCTGGCGATGCTACTCGTTGTAATTCTGCTCATCCTAGCGTCGTATCTGACTTGGTCGTCCAAACCAGAGTCCGTCAGGGGCGGAATGGAACGAGCAAAGCGGGGCCTGTCCATTGCCAAACCATCATGAACTTTTGGAAGAAGAGACGGACAGGGCGAGATCCGCCGTCGATAGCTTCGTTCTCTCGCGCGCCACTGAGCACCCAACGGCTGTAGCCATCGCGTAATTTGTACAAAGTATGAATAAAGTACGAAGATGCAGAGTAAAGAGTAAAATTTGCCGACAAGCCTCGCCTTCCTCTTTCCTCTTTCGCTACTCCGCACAGAACTGGCTAGATCTGAAAAAGGCAGGCGTGCGGCGCAGAGACAAGCGCGAGAGGCGATTCTCTGGATCCGGGAAGCCGCAAACGACGGCGTCCTTTCTGACGGCGTCGACGGCGTTGGCGCTAAACCGCAATAGGCGCTGCAAAACGGACCCAGAGGGCGACCTCTCAGATTGGCTCGCTGTCCTGGCAGAGTACGAGTCTGCTCTGATTGTGGGCTGTCGACTCCTGTCATAATGGGCTGATAAGATTTGTGCTCCGATTGTCGCCATCTCCGCCGCCGTGGTGCTATCCACCCGCAAAGTACGTAATGGCTCGGATCAGAGAGAAAGGATGAAACGATCGGGAGGGCATGGCACGTCCAGCAGAGGACGGAACAGACGCCGGCCGTTGCCGTTGCGATGCACAGTCACGAGCGAAATCTGCTGTGCGATGCAGGGACTCTCGACAGCCAAGATGCATCCCAGCGCCCAAGACCAACAGACCTACTTCTACAAGACCTACAAGAGCATTCAAGAACAATCGGGAGCCGTTAAAACACCCTAGAGCTGGGGCAAACGGCGACCTGGTGGCTACGGTGGTGGCGGTTTGCATTGAATGCTGCTTGGCACGGACAGCCAAGAGGTGACAACAGACACGGTCCACGACGTATCAAAACGGGCAGCGATGCCGCCTTGTTCGCAGCCCGTCCACGATGCGATTGCGCTGGTCATTGTGCGCGTCGTGTTCCGTTCTGCGGCACCTCTCCCATGGGATCCGATGATGGGGCCCGGCCGTTGTGTGTCATGACCGTTGGATGCTTTGTCAAGTGCTCGTGCAGCGGCTCATGTATCTTTGCTTTTCGCTTTTCGCTTCCTTCGGCTTCCTCGCCCAGGTTGGCGGCATGGCCCGCAGGGGAAGCCCACGAGCGGAGCTGCGAGGCCTGCGAGACTGCGAGGCCTGCGAGACTGCGAGACTGCGAGACTGCGAGGCTATCAGCCGATGCGAGCGTTTCGCAACATGGCTGCCGCTACTGCTACCGTTTTCTCCGTCTGGCCTGCGGCCTGCCCCTTGTCGTTCCGTGCTCGCTTGTTTTCATGGACTTGCAGGTGGCCCCACTCGCGTAAAACTTTTCTGGGCCTGGCCTGGTCTATTTCTCCTTGGAGGCCATGAGCGCCGCGCGCGCGGGTGGGTGGCTTATCTCGCAATCTCGTTCGTCTTGGTCTTTCAGCCTCCTTTGTGTGCACCAACAGACCCTCACCGTAATCTTCAGTATCCAATCCAACAGCAATCCTTGTCGACGTCTTTGCAGGCTCGACACGTCGGTAGAGTACTTGTACTTTTGATCGGCGCAAGTCGCATCAGGGCTGCCCTAGAAAACTTTTTTCTTTTCTTTTTTCTTTTTTCTTTTCTTCTTTTTTTCTTTTTTTCATTTATTTGGTTCACTGCTACCAGAAGGCCGTCGAGAGGCCATCGTCGCCTTTCCCCAGCCCATTCTCCCGTGTGCCTTGGCCACTGGCGGTGCGCGTCTTCGTACTTCGTATGCAGTGTGGGTGTACAAAGTATCTCCTCCGTAGTTGTGAGCATTGCGAGCCGCTAGGGGCGACAAGCCGCCCACAGCTCTGGCCCCATCCTTGCTTTTTCCCAAGTCTGGTGCAATCGTGGGGACAGTTTCTTTTTCCTGGCGTTGAGAATCCTCCATCTTACGGGAAGCGGCGCCTCGTCCCAGCCAAAGAGAACGTAATTTTGTCCAAGCGAGAGACACTCCGCGCCGTGCTGGCCCTGGGCGAGACATCTGACGCCAGGTGAGACGATGGCTTTATTCGTCTGCATTCCAGCGAGCACTCGGGCGTCTCGTTTCGTCACGAAGCGGCCCTCGGCAAGGTCTTTTCTTGATCTGCAGAACGCAGTTGGAACAGCGTCAAAGGGAGCAGAAATGCCAGTCTAGCGGTGAAGCTTTTCTGCTTGCTTCGGCCGCTCACCGGCTTCAACCTTGTTTCGACGCAAGAGATGAGTGCGCACTGCCATCTCGATCACAGCCATGTCTCAGCTCAAGTGAGCAGGAATATCGAAGAAGACTGTCCGTTCTACGGGGCGCTGACCAACTCCGGAGAAGGGCGCGCTGTACGAAGAACGTGAAATTGCGTATGGGCATATGGGGCACCCTTCTACAGAGTATTATGTGAGTACTCGTACTGAGTACTCGAGTACCGTCTGCCAAGGCACGTTGTGCCAAGGACACGCAATTTGTTGGGAGGGAGGCGAATCGCAGGCCACCGCAGTCCTTGGTAGCGACTCATCAAAACGCACAAAGGACGTACGAGTAATAGAAACAAGCATCGACTTGACGATCACGCTGGCCTGCCATTCCCTCCGTCTTTCACATCCTACACTAGCAAACCGCACACGTCCTATCCGAGAGTGTCGACTGTACTCGTAGGGCTGGATCGTCCCGTGTCGCCGCATCTTTTTAGTCGCTTGTGCCTCTCCAGGCTGGTTGGCAGCTGGCACGATGCGATTCCAAAAGTACAGTGTGCTTGCATTGACTCAGTAGCTTGGTGGCCTTGCCGTTTCGTGATTTTCCATTTTCTGGTTCCTCCTCGTTCCTGGATCAACAGACGTGTCAAAGTGCACAGTAAGATACGCCACGGTACCCGTCCGTCGTACTTTGTACTGTCGCTTGTCCGCTCTCGTCGTCTCCAGATGCCGCGCTCTGTCATTGGATCGTCGTGGCGTACTCGTACACGTTTCTGGTCTGTCTCTTTGCCCCAGATCGTCTGTAAACCTGCCATTCCTTCATGAACAAGGCGAGAAGACGCCGCTTCGACTGGACCACGGACCGGCGCTGACGATGCGACCGTTGGCGCGGGACACTGGGCACAGATGACTGTGCGTGCGGCGCACGCCATGCAGCGCACGCCATGCAGTGCAGCACGTCAAGCATCGCAGTCGAGAAGTGGCGTTTGCAGTCGAAACCAGTCACAGTTGCAGACGGCGATTGTTGCAGCAGATTCAGTAGATTCAGCAGATTGCAAGCGGGGCGGAGAGCGAGCATTTCGCCGACGACGTCATCGTCCCAAACTTGAGACCAGCTCTCATTCCACGGCAGCGAGAAAGGCGAGACAGAGAGGACCAAGTAACAAACTTACCTACCCCGTATCCACGCACGTAGCAACGTCTTCCCCATTTTTTCTTTTTTCCTTCTTTTCTTTTTTCCTTCTTTTCTCTCTTCATCTCTTTTTGGCACCGCACACAGATGCAACATTGCAAACACGGTTCCAAGAAGAAATGCGCCAACGTTGCAGGGTTGGCCGATCACTGGTGGGCACTGATCAACAAGCAGAGCCTGCGTTCGAGGCCCAGGCGCGCCAGCTACTCGTAAGAAGTACTTTGTCCTGCACTGTCGGAGCCTGTTGGGCGATCATTCGAGTGTTTCTCGCTTCCCGTCTTCGCCTGCCTGCTCCACGTACATGTACGAAGTACTGTTTCCTGTTCATGAACGCCGTACGCCGCACGCCGTACCCCGTACTCCTTGAAGTGAATTTTGCAGCATGCACATGCAGGCCCTGGACCCAGCATGGCTTGCCTTGCAACCCCTGTCTGTCTCGAAGCAACCCGGCGCTGGTATCTTACCATACGTTGTACGGAGCGATGCTCGTTCGCAGGCTCTTATTGATGCTCCTGTCTCCGTGACCGGCCTCCCGCTGCCCTCAAGGAGAACGGCAAACGGCAATCGGATGTTTTTGTATCCGACCATGAATTCAATTCGCAATTCGCACGTCGCACTGTCTTTGCATCTACATCACACCAACACCATCGCCAGTACTCGTGCATGTACTCGCAGACAGCGGAAACCCCTTGTTCTCCTTTCCCTCTCGCCTCCCCCATCTCCCCATCCTCAACATCGACATCCCTGCCCTCCCTATCTACAAGTAGTCGCCCCATCCAGCGCGCCAGCCCACCGAGCCCACCCTCACAGACACAGGCGCGCTAAAACGTAGCTCGTTGCTCTAGCGCTTTTGGTGATGGGCCGCCAACAAAAAGTCTGAAAACCAAAATGGTCGGGCGCTACGACCTTGCCGTGCCATTCACCACACCACCCAAACACCACCGGCGCATGTATCACATACGAGTCCTCGTACTCCGTATATCCAGGGCCTTGGTCTCGCCCCCGGCCCATGCCCCCACTCGCCTCCCTGGCTGCCGGTGCACCGTTATCAGTCTGATTTCTCGTCTGACAGATGCTCCGTTTCGTTTTCCGTCCGTCGTCCGTCGTAGAGAGTACTTTGTAGAAAGTGGCCCCAGAACGGAGTGGACTCGTTATCTTGGCATCGTTTGTCGATCTCGATCCCAACCGGTGGCCCGTTTTTGTTTGTCCCCCCTTCTTCACATCTCCACACGGGCCTCCAGTGCCCCATGTCTTGTCTGTCTTGTATTCTCATACTGACGTCTACGGCAAAGCTCATACTGGACTGCCCGGACGGCCAGACGGCCAGCCCGTGCGATGTGAGCCAGACCCAGCGCGGCCGTGTTTCACACAGCGCCCAGACGGCTGCCGCGGCGTCATTCCAGTCGCTCGTTGCCAACCGCTCTCGTCGCCTACATCACGCCTCCCGCGCAGCAGCCAGCACTGGAATGCTGAAGCCTCGTCTCTCTTCACCTCAGACTACGCGACTACTGAGTTACTCGGAATACCTTTGTGGCCTTGTCTGCCCAAAACGGCCACTTTCCAAGTCCCCCTTTGCCAAGGCTGTAGCCCCCCAAAACGGAGACGAAGCCTGCGCTGGTGGTCCATCCCAGCGGTGCATCGCCGTTCCCCCCTCCCTACCAGACCCAAAACGGCGCCAAAGCACTAAACCCTCGTACGGCGTAGGTTAAAGAAAAGAAAAAAGAAAAAAGAAAAAAATTCAGCGAACCACTGCCTTTTGCGCTAACAGCACACCTCCCACTGTCGCCCACCTTTCCGCGCCCTCTCCACCACCACACCTCCTTCCGTTCCGACTTGGCTCGCCAGTTCAAAACCATCGCGCCGCCCAACTGCTCAACTCCGATCCCACACCTCCTTTCCCTTCTCTCTTTTTCCCTCCTCTTTTCCTGCTTCGTTCTTGTTTCCTCTTTTTTTGTTCATTCCCTCTTCACGGCACCTTTCTTGTTGAAGCTGTATATCTTTGGGCCTTCTTCCACATCCCTCGCCCTTCACCGTCTTCGCATCGGCGTTTGCTTTCTGCCACCCTCGCCTCTCGACGACATCTCCCACGAGCACACGATACGCTCTTTGACGACACTTCTTTTTCGTCTCGACTCCTCGACTCCTCGACCCCCTCTTCCTCCCTGTCGCTCTACCGAACTTGTCGCTGGCGACTCGCCCGGTCTCGTCTTCGACAATCGAACTGGGCCCTGCCCTCCTGCTTCAGTGTCCCATTCTCTTGGTCGACGCGGAGCTTGATTGCACTCAACAACTCAGAGTCTTTGATCCGGTTGCTGGAATATTGCTCGGACAGTCGAACTCGCTCTGCCACCGTGTCATCTGTGTGAGTAACCCATGCATCCGATGCCGAACTCGAAAGAACCAGAATATAAATCCACGACAGCCGGCTCCTCCGGTCCTTCCTGCACGCCACCTGGTCACGACATCGACACTCGCAACTTCCTCCTTTGCAGCCTGCCCCTGCAACCAATCTTGTTGACTTTCCTCCACGGCTGGCTAACTGTCGTTTCTGATCTAAGACTTTTGCGGCCTCCCTTCTCCCCGGATTACCGTTCCTCTCCAAGCATCCGTAGTTGGCCTCGACACGATTTGCCTCCGTTTGCAACGTCCTGTCTTCTCTCTCCCGCTCTCCCTACTCACCTACGACGCTCTCCCGCCGCCGTTTCTTCCGAATTATTTCTTAGACGTCTTCGCGACCCGGCTTTGACGCCTCCCCTTCCTCTTCCTCTTCCCTCCCCCCTTCACCACGTTCCCTCCCAATCGGTGGGATGCCTTACACGCCCCTCACATCGTTTCGCGCCGCCTCGTCCGCAGCTTCGTCACCAGACACGAGCCGCCGGCCCTCGTTCAATGCCGCTCCAAGCCGGTGAATGTTCCGCTCGCCTTCTCTCCGCGCCACCCCCGGCACTGCCCCGGTCTTCGTCGTATCTGACAAGACACCGCGGACACTTCTGCGTTTCCAGCGCGTCTGCTTCCACAACCAGCGGCCAGCCCACACCGCAGGCCGCGTCTGTCGAACTCAAGGGCGTTGGCCACGGCTATGATGAGCACAGCAGCGTCCGCCAGTCGCCCCCACCAATAACAGGCGACCGCCGGGTATGCCCACCGGCGCCATCATCTCGCCGCCCGACTCGCCGCCCACCAGCGACGACGAGGGCCGCATGGAGATCCGCGGCCGCCGCTTGGAGAACACGACGGAGCTGAAGCAGCTGCACGAGGCCATCAGCCAGCTTCCCCAGCAACGCCGCCGCCAGCTCGCCCAACGACGAGCCTGCCGCGCCCGGCGTGCTGGTCGTCCGGCCACGATTCCGCCCCCATTGTCAGCACCATCAGCACCATCAATACCATCAACACCATCAGCGGCATCAACGGCACGAGCATGGACGGCAGCAACAGTGCGAGGGCAACATGCGCCACAGCTTTAGCACGAGCTCCCTGGACGACCTCCGCATTGGTGGTGGCCGCAGCAGCAGCATCGGCAGCATCGGCAGCAACGGCCGCCGTGTCTCGCACGCTCGGTCTGCTACCGAGCCCAGTGTCTCGGTGTCGCTGTCTGCCTGTAGCTCTGTGGCGAACTCGGACGAGGAGAACGACCTCGAGATCCTGGCGAAGCCCCCATGGTCCGCAAGAAGTCGGGCGAGCTTGTTCGCCCGGCTCTGCGCCTGGGCTCGGGCCGCCGCCCTTCCAGCATGCCTGGCACACCACCTTCTCCAAGGTCGTGCACTTTGATTCCCACCTGGAGCACGTCCGCCACTTCTTGCAAGTCGACCGCCCGCTGGCCGTTAGCGCCGGCTCGTCGCCGTCGAAGTCTACGACAGTGAATCGGAGTACCCCTTCAACAACAGCGTCCCCGGCATGAAGCAGCAGCAGCAGCGCGGTGGCCCGCCGTACGAGTGGGAGATTGTCCTGACCAAGTTCCCCGTCGAGACCGCCGAGCGCGAGGCTCTGCCTGTTCGCCTCGAGCGTGTCTGGCTGTCGCCGGACCAGAAGTTCTTGCACGGCTCGATTGCCTGCCTGAACCTGGCCTTTAGCAAGTCGGTTGTCTGCCGTTTCACTCTCGACTACTGGAAGACCACCTCGGAGATTGCAGCCGAGTACAGCGCCGAGATCGTACCGCGCACCACGCCCCAGGGCAGCGACCGTTTCAACTTCACCATCAAGCTGTCTGACCTGGCCAACCTGGAGTCCAAGACCATGTACTTTTGCATCCGCTACAACGTGGACGGCAAGGAGTTTTGGGACAACAACAACGGCAGCAACTTCCAGCTTGATTTCAAGAAGAAGATGCTGCCCGTCAGCGGCAAGAACGGATTGCACAATGGTGCCCTGCCGCGCAGCCACCACCGCCGCAACGCTTCGGCCTCGTCCTCGCCCCGCCCTGTCTCGATGCCCGTCTCCCTCGACGACTTTGGCAACTGCAACGGTAACGGCAGTAAGATGTTTGACCAGTCCGTCCAGGAGTACCTCGGCGAGTCGGAGCACCCGGCCCTGCGCCTCAAGTCGTCGCCGTCCGCCACTCGCCTGGCGAGCGACAACCTGACGGCCCGCCTCGCCTCGCCAGCGGCCAGGCCTTTGCCAACCGGTACGACTTTGGCGCATCGCTCACGGCTGCCATGCAGGCAGCCAAGGACGCCATGACGACCGCAAGCGTGACGGACTCTACATGAAGCCGGGCCGCAAGTTTGCCGTCGTGTCCGCCCGTCCGCCGCCGCGCGTCGACGTCGCTGCTGCCTCGGCCAGCGCCAACCAGCGCGTTATCGCCATCAACACGACCCAGGAGCCCACGACGGTCGCCCTTCCCGTTGCCGCCCTCGACCGCGACTCGCGCACGATCCTGGCCGAGTCGGCACTCTACGGCCCCGGAGGCATTGCATCCAAGTCGTACGACGAAATCGTCAGCAAATACTGCTTTGTACGTACCATGCCCGGGTCACCCGATTATCGGCCCTCTGCATTCTCCTCCACGTCATCCGCGTCACCAAACGTGAACAGGAACGGCACAGCACACACCATGGCGAACACTAAACACTAACCGTCTGCGCTTCCCCCGAATTTAGTATGTCCCTAAGCCGTCTCTTCCCACTAAGGATGGCGCCTCGCAAAACGGACAGACGGACAGCGTCGACAGCGCCGACAGCGCCGATCCGAGCGACAAGAACGACAAGAACGCCACTTCGAGTCCGACATTGACCATCAGCTCGGACGGCAGCCCGGCACAAAACGACGGCTACTACCAGCAATTTGCTCGCCCTCGCTGGCACGCCGGAATCCCGAGCCGCGACTCGAGCTCCTCGTCCATTCAGAGCTTTGGGTCGGCTGCCACCGCGTCGCCACCCTCCTCGCGCTTCGTGCAGACCTCGCCTGCCAAGAGCCAGCGTCAGCCTCGCCGTGGTACGCTGTTCTCGGCCGGCTCTCCGCCTACGCTGGAGGGCAAGATGGGTAGCGGTGACGGCGCCAGCACGAGCAGCAGCAACACGGCCTCGCCGGCGTCGCCCGCTTCGCTCGTCGGCGCGTTTCCCTCCCTTTGCTGGCACACCGCCGCCGCCGCCGGACTATCCGTCCATGAAGGACCGCTTCCCCTTTGCCAATGCAGACGGTCACGCGGCCACGGCCATCAAGGGCTAGAGGCCAATCTCGGGATGGCTGGCCACAGTCATCCTCCTTTGCCTGCTGCCTGTGCCGATGCAGCACCTCCTGCAACATCAGAAACGGCCGTACCGCCCCTTTTCTCATCCACCTCACACTCCTCCACCTCCTTCACTCCGAAGCATCATCTAGATCTCTTTATGATGACCCATCGATTCCGACTTTGATATCCACCTCCGCCATCCTCCTTCCTCCGCATCAACTTTTCTTGTGCGCATAGCGTAATCTGTGTTATTTGCATTTCTCCTTTTCCATTTCTCCTTTTCTCCTTCTCCTCTATTGTCGTTTCATTCTGATGTTTTATCTTTCAACTTTCACGACCGCACATGCAATGCGGTGGGTCGAAAACGGGCACACTGGCGTTTGTTGTTTTGTTTCTGGCATTGCTGCGATTCGAACCGTTTACATTTGTTCTTGCGTGTTTTCCGTGGCGAGTTGCAAGCAAGGGAGGAACAGCACCCCGATCTCAACAGTATACGATAAAAGAATGGGGCGGGGGAACAGGGCAAGGGACACGCAACAGGCACGCCGGGATCTCGACCAGCGTGATGGCTTTTCTTTACTTTGGGTTTTAATAGGCATCGGTGTTCAGGGTCTCCTTCTGGCTTTGTGTCTTTTTCTTGTTTTATCGCGGAGCGTCTTGCCGACCAGAAGCAGAAGCCTCCAAAAAGCAAATTAAGCAAACAGAGGCCAAAAAGGTCTGCTTTTCTCTATTTTCTCTATTTTTACCAACGTTTCTCAGAGCTTCAATCATGACCTATTAACTGGCGGACCATCTTCCGTTCCCATGAGGTGATTTGTGTGATTTGTGTGATTTGTGTGACTTGTCTGATGCTCGACCGTGATACCGCCCGAGTGTGCGTGATGGATGGACGCAACCCCCCATAATCTTCGCCGGTGCTGCTCGGCGTCTGAGCTGATAAGACGAGACGGTGATGCACGTCGACGATGATGTCGGGGCCTCCAAGCGTCTGCCCAGCGTACGGGTCCACCACGGACTTGACTTTCTCTCCCCGACAGACTGCCAAGACAGACTGCCTGGAAGACGCGCAGTCTCCACTGCGCGGATAGTACGAGTACTTTGTAGAGTCTCTGCCAGTGGCCATGTCAAGTGAGACGTACAAAGTACGTCAACGGCTGGCCATTGTCTTTGGGACGCCCTCTCTTCATCCGAGTTATGGCTGAACATTCTGTTCCAAAAGATGGGCATGCATCTACAATCACACATGTCCATGGCCGAGACCCCTGTGTACTGCGCCCAGAGCAGCCGACGGCTGCAGCGTCCTTTTTGTGTCCAAACTGCTTTGTCATTGGTGGTGTGTGGTGGCCCGAGGACGGTGACGATAAGGACCCACCTATCGTACAAACAGCCAATCCCATTACATCCTTTCATCGGAGAGGGGCCCGTCTGCCTGCCGGTGAGACCGGTTCTGGCCCGCCGTAGTCTGGGCGATAAGGAGACGGATACGACGTGCGACGTACGACGTACGACGTGCTTTGTACAAATACGTCCAAATTGTGGAATCGAGTCGGCTAGAGGAATCCTTCTCGAAGCCTGCAGGATGCAGCATACGCACGGCTTCGCTCGGCTCATTGCGGCGCTGCGCAGGGGACACCCCATCAGGACGCAGGGCTCGCTTCGTACGAATACTTTGAACGCCATGCAGCCACCGCCACGACAGAGCGACAGAGCGGCAGAGCGACAGAGCGGCAGAGCGGCAGCAGGAACACGCCGTTCTCGGTGGTCGTCTTTTCGCACAGCACGCGGGATCCCGACCCCTAGCGCCCCAAGCCCACAAGCCCCCAGCCCCCAAGGCGCGTTTCCCCCGAAAGACCCCCTGAAGCCTTGTTAGTGCACAGCCCAAGACCGCCCAAGACTGCCCAAGCGGCCAGGCGATGGTCGAATGAGGAAGGTGACCAGCCGTCAACAGAGAACGGGGACGAGGATCGAGGCGTCGGGCGACCAAGTGCAAACAAACCGACAAGCCAACAAACAGACAAACAGACAAACAAACCGCGGCCGTTGGCATTGGCATTGGCATTGACACGAAGCAGGGCAACGATGCAGGGAAAGGAGGCACAGAGAGCAGCCCGACACAAGCGTGCATTCGGGCTCGGGCGAGGTGCCGTTGTCGCGCAAACTGCTGCCAGAACGTGCGACGTCTCGGGCGGGAGCGAACAAAAATGTACAATGGTCTTGCTTGTATTGCTGTCAGCTATCCACGTCCTGCCTATACCTTCATCTCCGAGTAGGCATTGAGGGCCAGCTGGCCGCCCAGGTGCGCGTACAGCACATTGGCGCCCGCGGGAATCTCGCCGCGGCGGACCAGGTCCATCATGCCCGCCAGGCTCTTGCCCTCGTAGACGGGGTCCGTGATAAAGGCCTCGGTGGCCGCGCCAAACTTGATGGCATCCAGGGTGGCCTGGTCCGGATCCCGTAGGTGCCGGCGTGGTACCGGTCGTCCAGCAGAATGTCGGCCGCCGTAATGTCGCCGTCGGCCAGGCCAATGGCCTGGCCCGTCACCTGGGCAATCCGCAGCACCTGCGCCGCTGTCTGGGGCACCGTCGCCGAGGCGTCGATGCCAATGACCTTGCGCGTCTTGACCGCCTCGCCCGGCGCCGCCTGCGCCCGGCGCCGCTGCTCGGCCAGCTTGAACCCGGCCACCATGCCGCCCATGGTCGAGCCCGTGACCGCGCAGACCACAATCACGTCGAAAAACAGACCCAGCGCCTTCTCCTGCTGCTCCACCTCAAACGCCCAGCGCGCAAAGCCCAGGCCGCCCAGCGGGTGGTCCGAGGCGCCGGCCGGGATGTAGTAGGGCTTGGCGCCCTTGGCCTCGAGCTCCGCCTGCAGCAGCTTCAGGGTCGGCTTGTGCTCGATGCCAAACGGCGACGGGTCCAGCCGCACGTCGGCGCCCATCAGCCGCGACAGCTGGATGTTGCCCACCGTTTCGTAGCCCGGATCGTGCCAGTCGACCCAGTGCTCCTGCACCAGCGCCGCCTTGAGGCCCAGCCGCGCCGCCAGCGCCGCCACCTGCCGCGTGTGGTTGGACTGCACGCCGCCGATGCTGATGATGGTGTCGGCGCCCGACTCTAGGATCGCAGGCACAAAGTACTCGAGCTTGCGCGTCTTGTTGCCGCCGTACGCCAGGCCGGCGTTGCAGTCCTCGCGCTTGGCGTACAGGTTGACGAGGCCCTGGCCCGCGGGGCTCAGCGCCTTGGACATGCGCGGCAGCGCCTGGATGGGCGAGGGGCCAAACAGGAGGGGCTCGCGGGGGATGGCCGCAAAAGCGGCCGGGAGGACAACGTCGTCGGGAGAGCGAGGCTGGCCATTGTGGGGTGAGAGAAGAGTCGTGTGTGGAGAGGGCGAGCGAATGTCGAGGTGAGATTCGAGGTGAGATTGGGGTGAGTGTCGAGGTGTAGCATGTGGGAGAGTCGGAGGCAATCGAGACTGAATAAGTACGAGCAAGCGACCAGAGCAGCAAACAAGATCAAAAGCAATCGCGCGGCAACGGACCTTCATCGGACGGCCATCAGAGCTCTTGGCAGTTTCAACGACACTTATCTCGTCTCTCTCCACAAGAAGACCCTGGCTTCCTATCTGCAGCTGTGCATGGCCAACGAGGGATCTAGTCCGTCTCCAGTCGCCATCGATCCAGTGATATGCGGCCCCTCTTTCACTCTCGTTCTTTGCGTCGTCCGTTCCTAGACGCCCGTCGCTTGCACCCACTCGTTTCGCCCTAGCGGCCGCCGCTAGAACGACAGCACGAGCGAGCGGAAGAATGGGAAGATCCGCGTTTGCCTGGCAAGACTTTGTAGACTTTTGTTGACCAACGTACAAAGTACGATACTTCACTGACCGTCTCCTTGCGCGCATGCCGCCCCAACTAAATAGAAAACCCATGATACCTCTCCCTCTCCCTCCCCAGCTTGCTCAGCTCCGGCCAGACCGAGACCTGCACCTGGCCCCCCTCGTCCACCACCAGCCAGACAGCAGATAGTGTGTCCGGCGAGATCGTCACGTCCACTGTCATACAGCCCGTCGTCGGTCTCGTCAGATTGCCCGTGCCGCCCGCCGGCACTGCGCCACCCGGCTTGACTGACAAAGAATCAAGGGCCCGCAGCCGTCCGCTCCAGAGCTCGTCGCTGTGCCCGCCGACGGTGGTTGCGATGGAAGCGAATGTTGGGGCCCTGTCGGCAAACGACTCGACAGCCGACGGTACGTCATACGCCACGAGGGCGTGAGCACTGGCGCTGGCATTGTTGGCGGGCTAGCGCTGTCTTGCCTCGCGAAAGAGTAAATATCCGATCTAGACTGCCGGTTCCAACAGACGTCAGAGATCTCGAGTGCCTCGCCTGTAGCACCTGTAATGCCTGTTGGCATGTCGAGGGGGCTGGGATGCGATACATCTGTAGTCGGCAGAAATTGCAGCCACGTAAACATGTATACAGTCTGTGGTGTGCGTCAACATGCCGAGTGCTGCACGATCCCCGCCGGTACTCGTTCCAGGACCTGCATCTGGTGAATCTGGTTCCATCTTTGCCGTGGTTTGCTTGATACGGCCAGTGGTTTGTTACGAGGCACAGCCCGTCAAGTCCATTCGCGGTGGCACACATAATCCGGCGGTAGATGATCCGGTCGAGGGACACCAATAGCTCGGTATGCCGGCCATAAACCGAGGCCCGATTTGGGGAGCGATACAAGACGAATACATGGACAATCTGCCGTCCGTTGTAAACATAGATGTTCAAACAAGACTGGTGGAGTTTGAGGAGGAGGCACTCGTTCTGAGCGTTTCGTGCAAGATTTCAAAAGCACGCCTCCAAGCTACAGTTGTGTGTCTCGTCTTGGCCTAGATATGCCTTTGGAAACGATAGTCTGTAACAGTACTGTACCGGTACTCCCCGCCAAAGAGAGCTTTGCAGTGACTGGCATGCCACCTTGTCTGCCTTATAACCGTATACCTTGGATAAGGCGGGGCCATGCAATGGAAGCTGTCGAATGTGGATGCTCCGAGGATAAAAGGCGAGAAGACTGCAGGATCGTGAACCAATGTGACTCGTAAGAGCTCGACTCTCAGAGATAATTCGATGCCATTGGCCATCGTACGGTCCGCGTTCCTATAATCAAGGTGACAAAGGTATACTCAATTTCGAATAGCTAGTGGCGTCGGTGACGAGGGCGGTGATTCCGAGCCCCGAAGTTGTGGTCATGACCTTCTCGATCGGCACGGGCGTCGACAACACCAGGCCTGGCGGACGCGGCATCTCGGGCTATCCCACGGTCTTTAATACGGTCAAGAACTTCATCGACGGCAGAGACACGGCTTTGTTGACAGGCTGATCCGGCCCGGGTCGAGCAACGCATCCCAGCTGGTCGAGCGCATCAAGCCCATCGTTTCCCACGTCAATGCCAGCTGGCCCGGCACCACGTTTGCGAGTACGGCAGCACATGCTGCCCGGACTTGCAGGTCTGGTACGCCGACAACTATATCCTCGACCACGGGGCACGAAAACGACACGAGCTCGCGCCTGCTCGACCGCGCCTGCTCGACTGCACCGTCTTGACTGCCAACGCAGCCGCCTTAAGCTGGCACTAGGCGGACATCCAAGACTGCCTCCGGGGCCGTCACTGGTGCGCGACGGGCGAGCCGGACTGGCAGACGGCCTTCTGGCCCGACCACGACCTGCGACTGCTGTCCATCAAGAGACAGGTGGACCCAGAAGACGTCCTCTGGTACACGCCTTGCGTGGGCAGTGAGCGGTGGGCCGAGGGGCAGACGGGAGCCTCGTCGTGTGTTGAGCGATGAGTAGTGGGGGAGGGGCCCAGGGGCGGTGACGTGGCGGCGGTGTGTGGTGATGTGTGATGCGAGAGAAAAAACAAAAGACAAGAGGCCACGGGCCACGGAAAAGGGGAAATGGTAAATCGTGTCGTAATTACGAAATGGGCGCAAAGAAAACCGCCGCCGCATGTGTGTTGTTGCCCAATGTAGAAGGTATGAAGGCGGTGAGCCACTCAGTGCTGTCCAGCAGGGTATCGATGGGTCCAAGACGCCTGGAACCGCCAGAACGAGCGCTAATTCACTGTTCTGGCGGGGTTTTCTGCCGCCTTTCATCCCACTAAGACGCATCGCGGCCTAATTTTTCCGCCTTTTCGCCTCCTCGCATTTTCCGTGACGGAGTTTTATAAGCTCAACCTGGCGCAGACATACGCACGAGCACACGACCAGACAAACAACGCACGAAGCTACGAGACGAGCCCTCCAGACTATTGCGACCGCAGCACAACCCTCCACGCCCTCCACGCCCTTCACACTCCACAGCCATCGACATGGCTTCCGAAGATCGGGTCGCCTCTCTCGCCGGCGGCGTCTCCAACGTGCACATCAGCGACGGCGGCTCAGGCACGGGCCACAAGGATGGCAAGCTGCACCTGGGCAGGGAAAAGGCGGACCGGGCCACGCGCGACCAGGTGCTGGACCGCCGCACCGAGGCCATCATCGAGGGCATGGTGCGCAAGGAGCTCATTTCGGAGCTGCAGGGCGTCATCTCGACGGGCAAGGAGGCCAACGTCTATGCCGCGCCCCTGCACACGTTTGACGACGAGGACGGCACGCAGACCAGCACGCTGTACCGGGCGGCCAAGATCTACAAGACGTCCATTCTCAGCTTTGTGGACCGCGAGCGCTACATTGCCGGCGAGCATCGCTTCCGCGGCGGCGGACACAAGGGCAACAACCGCAAGATGGTCAAGAAGTGGGCGGAGAAGGAGTTTTCGCAACCTGCAAGCGGCTGAACCGGGCGGGCATTGCGTGTCCGTACCCGATCCAGCTCAAGGCCAATGTGCTGCTGATGGAGTTTCTGGGCGACGGCGACGGCCACGCCTTTCCGAGACTGCGGGACGTGGAGCTGGCACCGACGGAAGGGGTGCCGACGGGGACGAGGGCGAGGGCGACGACGCCGACATTGCCGCCCAGTGGCGCACGCTCTACATCCAGCTGCTCGGCCTCGTGCGCCGCCTCTACCAGGTCTGCCGCCTCGTGCACGCCGACCTCAGCGAGTACAACATTCTGTACCACGACCGCACGCTCTACATCATTGACGTCTCCCAGAGCGTCGGCCACGACCACCCGCAGACGTACGACTTTCTTGCGCATGGACCTGCACAACATTGGCGCCTTTTTCCGGCG
Source organism: Sporothrix phasma (assembly GCA_016097075.2). Lineage (NCBI taxonomy): Eukaryota > Fungi > Ascomycota > Sordariomycetes > Ophiostomatales > Ophiostomataceae > Sporothrix > Sporothrix phasma. Next base: position 13,790 of record JADMNG010000062.1, on the reverse strand, counting down.
CAAGGGCGTCGACACGCTGCGCGACCGCACCGTCTTTGAGTTTGTCACAAAGGCGCCCACGGCGTCTCCGGCCACGTCCGAGCCCGAGGCCGACGCCGCCGACGCGGCAGCCGCCATCGAGGCCCTGTATGCGGCACGGCCCAAGCAGGAGACGGAGGCCGCCCGTGGCAAGGCAGACAACAAGGAGGCGCTGGCGGCGCTCGAGGTCGACAACGAGGTCTTTCGCACGCAGTACATTCCGCAGTCCCTGCACCAGATCTACGATGAGGGCATGGTGGCGCGCGGCGATGGGCCGGTTGGCGGCACGGAAGCCCTGCACGCCAAGGACAGCCTGTACGGCAACCTGTTGGCGGGCAAGGCCCGTGAGCAACACGGCGACGACGAGGACGACGAGGACGAGGACGAGGACGACGACGATGACGAGAACGACTCCGACTCGGAGGACTCGCTGAGCAAACTCGGACAACTCCGACGACGAGTTTGGCCGTCCCAGCAAGCCCCGCGGCAAGCGCTTCGAGGACAAGGACGAGAAGCGCGCGCACAAGCTGGCGGTCAAGGAAGAGAAGCGCGAGAAGCGGCTTGTCAAGATGCCCAAGAAGGAGAAGAAGCGCAAGGTCAACACCACTTCGCGCAAGAAGAAATAGATGGGATGATGCATGTGGGATCTACGGGGTTTGCATCTGGCAGCATATCTGGCGTTGAAAAGTATTATACAGCTCTGTTTCTTTGTCTCCATGTCACTTTGTCTATTTGTCTCTTTTCTCTTTGTCTCTATTGTCTCTCTTGTCCCTTCTGTCCATTTGTTTTTGTCCTTTTGTCCTTTTGGCCTTTTGTCTCTCTTCTGATGTGGCTTTTATTCCTTTCCCTCCCCCCAGACATGCGCAAACAGACGATCGGATGATGAAGCATCATACGGGTCGTGACAGCACCAATACATGTCCAGTCTCCCCCATCCTATGGTTTTGAAAGAAGCCTCTGGTGCGTGGTGAGTGGCTCGTCGTGTTTGGCCGCCTGCCCGGCCTCGGATTCTAGGTCTCTGCATCTTACACGGCAGCCTAGTCGGACGAACAAAGAGAGCACTGACGATCCCATCTGTTTGACAGTCTGTTCAGAATTTTATCGTCTTGGTGAATTATCACGGTTTCCTTGGATACACAAGCGAGTGATGGCACTTGCCTTCATTTAAAACTACATCATATCTCTGTTCCATAAATTACTGGTCTTTTATATCTCCTGGCAGCCATCTCCCCCATGTTACGTCTCTATTGGTTGCCACTTTGGGACGGCTCTCTGTTCCGCGCCTGGTTTGCCGGCCCTTTGTGTCCAGTTCCTTTAGGGATGAGAAGAACACAAACCGTCAGCATCGACAACGACATGTATAGCCAGGAACGGGGATCCAGATCCATCGGATCGTACGCCGGCCACGTTAACCCGACACAGCCCGTTGTCTGCGCGCCCGTCCGCCGCGGCCACGAGTCGCCGGGATGACAGGGCCGGCCTTTAAGGCGCGTGTTTGCCAGACGGCCGCCCGCCCAACGCCATTAAAGACGGGGAAGCCGGCCAATGCTGCTGGTACAGAACACCGTGACGGATGCGGTGCATCTGCCAATGCATAGTCTGTCGACTCGGCTCCACCCAAGAGAAGAAGAGAAGACAGTTGAGATGACCTACCCTATGGGAGGGTAGGAGCTTGACGTTTGACCTCGAACATGAAAATGGAGGGCATTGTGAGCTTCGTTCTTGCAATGCTAGTTTAATGTTGATTAACCAGCTGGTTGTTGAACGCCATTGCCCCGTTTTTGAACGCTACGTCGTGGAGAGGCGAACCGTTACCATGTCGCTTGGTTAGGTTTATACAGATGATTTATGTTGGTTTCGTTTTCCCTGGCCCTCTTCTGTACTCTCATCCTTTTTGTTCTTTTTACCCCTATTACTATAGTTGATGACAAGAGGTCGGAGAACAGCACCGTGATGCAAGCATCAAACATCCGAGGGCGACTGCCTCTTTCGTCCAGATGGCCGACCTGCTGACAGTTGTCTGCTCAACCATCTCTGTTATGTCGTGACGGATCGACACCTGCGACGGCACAAACAGGGCTCTCTGCCCTCCCTCCACGGCCTTGCTATCCTGCATTCTATCGTCACCTTGTCGGGCTCTCCTCTTCATTGTCGCCATCGGCTCCGATCGGACTCTGTTCACCGGTCTTCTCCAAACGCAGGGAGCTCTCTTGTTCGAGTCAGCTTCACTGCGACCGCGACGTCTCGTCTTGCCTCCACGGCCAGACTGCGGACACGAGCCACGATCCGGCACGCCGCCTCTCGGCCACGGAAACCCACGCAAAAGACGCTCGACAGGACACCCGACGCTCTCATCATGTGCGGCTACGTCTACTTCCGGTACTCTTACCCAGCTGCACGGTCGACCCGCGACACATTGAGTCCATTACGGTGCCCATTTGGTGCGACCAAGCCAGATTTGTCAACCATCAGATGTGCTCGGGCTCCGACGCACCGCCCAGAGAGCATTATGCGCACTTGCAGCCCCAGGAGACGCGCGAGTTTGAAGGGAAATGCCCAACCTGTGCCGAGGAAGGTGCTGACTCGCCGGATACAGTGTTCTGACGACGTTCTCGGCCCGACGCTTGTGTGCTCTCGTCCCATCCTGTCTTTCTCTCGATTGTCCATATTGATTTTACACTTGAGGCCCTGGCGTTCTCTTCAGCGGCTGTCTTCCTCTTGTTTCTCTCTTTCTCGATGGCGTCAACGTGGCTGCCGTCACAACCAAGCTGTCGTCACCAGCTTTCCGCTTGGGAGCTTACGGCGATATTGATAGAGGAGCACAAAACGTTTAAATGACATTGTATGTTTAACCAGCTCGATGTCCTCGTGCTCGCCGGATGCTTCACTTGGTCATCGAATCAATGTCATATCACGTGATCTGAGCAGGTATCACGTGTTACTAGCACGTGAACTACACGTGCACTATTGGGAGCTTCCCTGGTGACGCCGTCTCATTGGCTGATCCGCGGTTGGCGCCTTCGCGGTCTCAAGGTACTGGAGCAAACGAACTAGCAGCTGCCTCGCAACAGCCCTTCACACTCCATCCCTGGAAAAAGGCGCCAAAGCAGCAAGAAAGCAGCAAAAAGCACCAACACTGGACAACGTCACTCTCCTTTGCGCCATCACGATCCCAACAGTGCCATCGACGCGGCCGTCTTTCCTTTCCACGACTTTGGCGACATTCGACGACATTTGACGACATTCGACGACATTCCTTGATTGACCCAGCGATCCGGACGAGACAACAGCTCGAGCATCGAGATAAGAGCTTCGAAACGGGACGCAGACGCAAGCTCGACGACTCTTGAACCTGTGACTGGTCCATTCCCGCCTCCTGTCTCCTATCTTCCGCACAGCGACCGCGACGATGAGTCTCACGTACGGACTGGCGGCACGGGGTCGGCGCTGCTGGTTGTCGGTGCATGTACGTTGCCGACGAAATGACGTGAGATGAGACCGCGGGACAGTGGCTAACAGTGCATGCAGACATGCTCTTCACGGGCAGCGGCGAGGCCTTTAACGTGGGCGCGTTCCTCAGGGCGTGTCGCCCTATGCGTGGGCCTCTCTAGGGCACTTTCCCTCTGCATCTGGCCTCTCCGTCGTCGGCGCGGCGTGGATAGGTCCCCCCTGTTATCCCCCTCTCCCACTCCCCCTCCCCCTCCCCCTCCCCCTGCTGCCGCCTCTTGCCTTGCCACCGCTGACCGCCCAGGGGCATCTTCATCACAGGCTCCTCCATCCTCGGCGGCGGCGTCAAGGCGCCCCGCATCCGCCACCAAAGAACCTGCATTCCATTCATTCTTCTGCGAAGTCGTCTTTTGGGGGGTGGGGCCAGGTCGCCATTCTACGCGTCATCATGGCCATCATCTTCTCGTCCAAGATCCAGGCCGTCACGGGCGCCGACCTGTACAGCGGCGACTCCTACTACACGGGCTTGCCCTGTTCTGGTCGGGCCTGACCGTCGGCATTCAGGCGGCGCGCGCGCTCCGCCGGGGGGGGAGCGCGGACCGTCGCTGTTTGTGCGCATCCTGGTTATTGAAGATTTCAGCTCCGTGCTGGGCCTGTTGGCCGATTTATCGGGCTGCTGGTGTCGAAGCAAGGCGCGCGAGTTTGGTGCGGATAAGCGCGGGTGCGAGCCGGCAAGCCGACAAGCCGACAAGCCGACGGGCCGACGACAGTCGGACGACAGTCGGACGACGACCGGGGTCGCGCAGATCCTGCGGCGCTGGAGAGGTCGAGGCCATGGTGTCCGGGTGGACGCTTGCTCGTCCCAGCGCGGCCGCAGACGAACGGTTGTGGTGTGGCGGTGGCACACGAGGAACGGCGGCGAGAGCATCGCACCAGTGCTCTTTCATGCTTGTCGGGGCTGGACGGGATCTTTCCATGCGCTTGGTTGACCTGGCCCAGATCCTGTTCCCTTCCTTTTCTCTTCTTTCTTTTGGTTTACACACGTTGGCATCTATTTACCTACAAAGAGGCTGACAGGGCATTTGTCTGGCGTTTCAGTTCCATTTTCCATTGTATCTCTTGCTTTTCACATGTATTTTCACCTTTTTTGTACCCTGCCACGATAACAACAACAGCAGCAGCAGCTGCTGCAGCAACAGCGATATAATAAGAGGAGGCGGCCAGGGGAGCCTGGAGCTGGATGAGCAGAGGCCGAGGCCCGAGCAAGGTGCAGAGGTTAGAATCTGTATTATTTGTACATTTCAGGATACATGGTTGACTTGTTCGTCCTTATAACTCGCTGCGAAGACGGCTCATCAAGAGGGCGTCCACCCTGGGGCACCGGCCTTGAGCGGCTCTGGCCCGGCCGGCATGCAGAGCAGCGCATTGGCACCGCGCATGCTGCCGACCTTGGAGCTGCGCTGGCCGCCGGTGCTCGTCGCTCTGAGGACGCCGTCGGCCCCGACACTGACGACGGCGCGGTGGTACTCGGGCCGCTCCTTGTCGAGCACAAAGTCGTGCGACAGCACCACGGGCACTCGTGGCAGCCGCGCGGGTGCTCCGCCCGACATGCGATGGAGGGCGGGCAGGACAAAGAGATGAAAGGTCACGAGGGCCGACGCCGGGTTGCCAGGAGCGAAAAAGATGGGGCGGACCGCGCGGCGTGTGCTGTGCCTTCGCTTCGCGCGGGCCTCCTTGACCTCGACCGTCGCAAACGTCGTCGCTTGCCGGGCTTCATGCCACGCCCAAAGTGGATGGTGCCGCCCAGGGCGCGCTCCACCGTCGGCTTCAGCAGGTCCAGCTCGCCCATGGACACGCCGCCCGTCGTCACCACCACGTCGACCTGCCGCAGCGCATCGCGCAGCCGCTGCTCGAGCGTCTGCGGCTGGTCCGCCACGATGCCAGATCGACCGTGTCGAAGCCCAGGCCTGCGCCGCCAGCAGCAGCGTCGGCCGGTTCGTGTCGCGCACCTCGCCAGCCGCCAGCTCCGAGGGCAGACGCGCCGTGTGCTCGACAATCTCGTTGCCCGTCGACAGCACGCCCACGACGGCGCTTGCAGACCGTCACCTGCTGCACGCCCGCCGCTGCCAGCAGTCCGACCTCGCCGCCGACGGCCGTGATTGGGCCCCTTGGCCAGGACCAGCTGGCCGCGGCGCACATCGCTGCCGACCTCGCGCCACATTGTCGCCGTCGCGCACGTTGGCCGCGCGGATCTCCACGTCTTTTTCCTCGGCGCCGTCGTCCGTCAGCGACTGCAAGACGGTGTTCTCGACCATGACGACGGCGTTGGCGCCCGCCGGGAGAGGCGCGCGTCGTGATGCGGGCAATCTGGCCGGCGCAAAGCGCGTTGCCCTCGTCGGCGCGGCGTGCGCGACGGCCACGACAGGGAAGACGCCAGACAGCGTGCGACGGCCGCCGTCGTCTGCGGAACCACGACGGCATACCCGTCGACAATGCTGGCGCGGAAAGCCGGCACGTCTTCGGCCGCGTACACGTCTGGGCAAAACATGGCCGACAAGGTCCTCATTGACTGGCCGCACCGTCTCGACATGGCCCGGCGTAAACTCCTCGATGCGTTCCAGAGCCTCGTCCACGGAAAGCATGGCATACGGGCTGGCCCGGTTGCGTCGCGTCGGGCCCAGACTGGGGTCGTTGGAGAGGGCAACTGCTGGCGGTGCATCGGCCGGCGGTGCGTGACGAACCAAGCCGTGACCGTGGCCGTGGCCGCCGTGACTGTGCCCACACCCGTGGCCATGGCCAATGGCCATGTGAGTGCCCAGTCGAGGCGGCCCCTGCAGCTGCGCCCGCACCAACGCCGGCCGCCGTCTCGAGCTTCTTCACCCCGCCTGCGTGCAGTGCGCGCGAGTCCATGCCAGCCGCCAGGACACAGGCGTGCGGCAGCATCTTGACAATCGCCTGCAGATTCTCCTTGGCGCCTTGGGCGATCCGGGCAGCGTCACGATGATGCTGCGTTTCCGCACGCCCGCCACCGCCGCGACATGACGGCGAACGGCGTCACCTGCAGCGAGGCGGCCAGCATGCCGTGCACCAAGCCTGGCGCTGGCTTCTCCAGCAGCGCAGAGACGGCCTCGGGCGTCACGTCGGAGACGGCAAAGCCGGTGCCGCCTGTCGTGACAACGAGGTTGACCAGCCTGTCCGCCGTCTCATCAACGTCGGTCCACTGCTGTATCTGCTTGCGGATGGCGGCGGCCTCGTCTGCGACAATCTGCGTCTCGGCCACGGTCCATTGTCCACTCTCGTCGAGGACGCTCCGGAGCGCCGGGATGGCAGCATCGGTCGACGGATCGCGCGCGGCGGTGGTGGACACGACCAGGATGGCCGCCCGCAGCGGCGCGGCGGAAGCCATGCGAGGAGGTGGCAGAAGACGATGCAGCGAGGCTCGTGAGGCTCGATTATGAGTCGGAGTGGTGCTCAAACCAGGCGCTTTGGGAAATGTATCGCAGATCGATGGATGAATAGTAACTAAATAAGTATACCAATGCTATGTGAGGAACACCCCAATGCTTGTGGAGGTCACTTGTCTAGAGCAGTGACACGATGTCTATCGGCGTCGAGATGGAGTGCGGGCGAGTCCCCGCCTCAGGGGGTCCAGCTGTTCCCCACTTTTCGTCGTCCCCAAATTTCCGACCCGCTTTCAACTTTTGAGGCTCCTCACGTCAAACGTCAAACGTCAGGCCGTTCCATTCTTTTACTTATCTCGCCAAAACGCGACTGAGCAAACACAGCCAGCCCTTTCGACACGGAAACCATGGTGCGCGTCAAAGAGAGATACCTGCTGGTCAACATCCTCTACCCGCGCGACAGCACCGACGCCAAGATCGGCGCAGCAATGGCAGCAGCCAGGATCAGCCCCATTTCGTCGCCGTTCGTCGTCCCACACAGAGCGACCTGACGCCGCAGCTGGCTGCTGCGCGGCATCAAGTCCAGAGGCCAAGGCGCTGTTTGGCGACTGCGGCGCCGGTGCCGTCGAGCGGACTCTGAGTGGTACGTCTTCCGCCCGCCTCCCCTAGACCCAAGAGCCGCCCCCTGACGGCCACAGTCAAGTTACTTTTCGCGAACGACGTCGACCTTTATCCTGCGCATCACCCGCGAACACGTGCGCTATGTCTGGCCGCGCTGACGTTTATGCGCCACGTACCCGTGCGCAAACGGCCGCCGTCCGTGCGTTTCGCGTGTCGCGCGTCGGCGGCACCATTCGCAAAGTCGAGCAGGAAGGCCATCCGCCAGGCCCGCGCCCTGGTCCTGGCCACCAAGGCACACATGGCCGGCAACACGAGCGTCGGCGTTTACGACGACGACGACGACGACGACGACGACGACGACGACGACGACGACGACGACGACGACGACGACGACGACGACGACGACGGACGACGACGACGACTCTGCAGATTTTGATGCCGGCCATGGCGAGGGCATGGACGACGAGGGGTGTAGCGGCCGGGCAACGACTGAGACAAGGCGTGCGCGGCGGGCGGGATCGTTTGTGGACATGCCAGTCTTCGACATGGCAGCCTCACTTCTTGCTCCGCCGACAACCTGATACCGTGTTCCGTCGTCACGGCTTGGGAAGTCGGCGTCAAACAGATCGTCCTCTGCACTGGCGGCCGGGCCGGCAGAAGGGAGCCGCGGCGCCGCCTCTTTGCGCCTCCCGCAGCTGCTGTTCGCGCTCCGACTCCTGCCGCTCCATCTCGTCGTGCTCCTCCTTGTTGTCGATCCAGCGCTCCTGGACGTCGCGCACTTCCAGCATGGACACTCGTCGCGCATGGCCACCTGCCACCCACGGTGTCGTTTGGCCCCCTCTGCGGTCGCAAAGACGGTAAAGCCCACCCCCGCCGGTCAATGACCCGCAGCACGTGCAGGATGCTCTGCGCTTTGTTCTCCACCGCCAGCACCTCGAACCGCGCAACCAAGGCCAAACGACTCCACCCATGTCTGCCACCGGCCGTGTTGAGCCGCGAACCACTTGCGCTGCGCAGCGCCGGCGACTCGTCCCGAGCGCGCCCTGCAGGTACGACAGGTCTGCACGTCCGTGTAGTAGTCGAGGTTGAACGGCAGCGGGTCGTACGAGGCCACCTTGTCAATCTTGGTCAGGATGTTGACGTGGGGCAGGTCCATCTGCAGCATGGCGCGCAGGGCCAGCAGGATGTTGCGAGGTAGAGCGACGGCTGCGTCAGGCAGAAACTGTCGGAGAGATGGACGACGACGAGCTGCCGCGCAGCGTCAGCATGGGACAGGCCGTAGCAGAAGACAACGCACCAAATCGACATTGACGCAGCACTTACTCTGTATCCCATCTTTCTGTAGCTTGAAGAAAAATGTTGCGCAGCGACGTGTGATGCGTGTAGAGCTCGACCTGGCCCGGGCAGTCAAACAGCACATAGTCCTCGCCAGCTCCTTGAGCCCGTCCTCGAGCCAGCCAAAGTTGTTCTCGAGCTCTTCGATGGCGTACAGCACGCCGCCGTTGGGCCCAGGTTGTCGTCGGCCATGATCTCCTCGAGCGTCACGAGGTTGCGAATGTCCACGGCGGCAGGGGTAGCTGGCGTGGTCGTTGGCGGGGTCCAGGTTGACGACGGAGCACTGCCGCCCGATGGCGCCCATGAACTGGTGCACTAGCTGCTGTCAGTAGGAGTAGGCGCACCCAGATCAGCCTCGCATCCGCCCCAAGAACGTACTGCCATCGCAATATGTGCTTTTGCCGGCGCCGGGCTGCCGAGGACGAGCTGCGCGAACGGCATGAGGGGGAGGGCGGTGGATGCACGCTGGAGATTGCAGACGGCGTGTATCGGCAGTCGGAATCCGTGCAATGTCTTGTGCGTGCCGGGGATGCGTGTTGTGTGCAGCAGGCATCAAGAGAAACTGGTGATGGTGGAATGTCGTGGAAAAACGTCGGTGCATCTTTGTCAGAGACGATGGACTCTGGCAGCTCTTCTAGGCCCCACACCGCCTGGAAGGCAACTGAACGGAACTGAAACGGCAACTCAACTGCCACCCCACGTCTTATCTTATCGCCTAGCGCACGGCGCCTGCTGCCTCTTTTATGGACGGCCGATTTTCGTCTCTATTACGCCCACGACGACGTCTCAACCTCTTTGTTTACAGCTACCGGTCGCGGCTTCGTCTCGTCGTCCTGAAGCCTCGCTACGCCCACCAACACACACCGCAACATGGCGCCTGGTGAGTCCATCGTCCATCGTCCATCGTCCATCGTCCATCGTCCATCGTCCATCGCCCATTTCATGCCAACACCACCCGTGTTGCACCACCGACTGACCCCCGCTTCTTCCCAACAGTCCAATTCGAAGTCGCGCTCCCGGCGCCAGGCGACGCCGTCTCCGGCCCTCAGCTTTGCGCCCGGCACGCAATCCACGCGCCTGCTCGCCTCCTGGCTGGGAGCAAGAACGTCTACCTCTACGACATCACGACGGCGAGGGCGGCGGCGAGGGCACGCTGGTCCAGACGTTCCCGCACCCCGGCCCCGTCCTCGATGTCTGCTTCGCCAAGCACGACTCCGAGGCCTTCTCGGCCGGCCTCGACCACAGCGTCCAGCGCATCGACCTGGCCACCGGGGCGTGCTCCAGGTTCTGTCGCGGCACAGCCAGGGCGTCAGCTTGCATCGCCTACACGCCGACCACGCCTCGTCATCTCCGGCTCCTGGGACGCCACGCTCCACTTCCACGACGCGACGGCGCCGGCCCGCGGCACGACCGGGCCGCTGGTCATCCAGCTGCCCGGAAAGATCCACGCCCTGTCCACGAGCCCCACCAAGGTCGTGGTCGCCATGACCGCCCGCCTCGTGCACATCTACGACCTGCCCTCTATGCCGCCCAGCTCGCCGCCGGCAACACGGACCCGGCCGCCATCAGCCTGGCCAGCAGCGCGAGTCGTCGCTCAAGTTTCTGACGCGCGCCGTCGCCTGCATGCCCAACGATGCCGCTATGCCACCAGCAGCATCGAGGGCCGCGTCGCCGTCGAGTGGTTCGAGGACAGCGCCGAGTCGCAGGCGCGCAAGTATCGCCTTCAAGTGCCACCGCCAGGCGGCGCCCGAGGACGAGGGCGGCGGCGACGTCGTGTTCCCCGTCAATGCGCTGGCCTTCCACCCGCGCTACCGGCACCTTTGCGTCGGGCGGCGGCGACGGCACGGTCGCGCTCTGGGACGCCGAGGCCAAGCGGCCGGATGAAGCAGTACCAGAAGATCCCCAACAGCGTCTGGGCGCTGTCCTTTTCGGGCACGGCCGCTACCATCGCCATGGGCGTGGCGCCGGGCTTCGAGACGGGCCAGGAGACTACAGCGGTGCCGGCAAGACGCAGATCCTGGTGCGCGAGCTGTCCGAGACCGAGGCCAAGGGCAAGGGCGCAAAGTGATGGAAGGCACGTTGGTTGGAAGATGCTTGACTGTCCTGTGTTTTGTTCTTTTGTTCTTCGTCTTTGTTCTTTCGTCTTTTGTTTCTCTCTCTGTTCTTCCGTCTTTTCTCTTTGCGATTATTTGTCCGGTTCTCGTGGGATTGGGACCATACTTGGCGTCAGCGGACCTGGAAAATATAGCTTGCGATGGCCTTGACAGCCTTCGTTTCCTCTTTATAAACTCATCATCGCGTCTCGTGTGAGAGTAAATCGTTGTCTTTCCAATGCCCTGACTGTCGACAACTGGCCGGAGACGTAGCGAGGGTTCGCTCCTTCCCCGTCGGATGGAGAGCTCGACTTCTTCATTCGGATTCCAACAATTACTTCACACGAGTTGTTCCCTTTTGAGGATCGTTCTGTTGAGGATCGTTCTTTCCTGGACGGACAGATCTCACAGTACATTGAGCGAGACCCCTTTCGAGTCTGTTCGCAACTCGCTCTTTCCTATCATGAACGAATGTCGCAAGACACTGGAGTCTCTCCTATTCCATTTTCCTCTGCTTCACCTTTTGCTATGTGGCGCTCAGCATCTCCATGTCCGCCATCGGTCGATGCCGTCACGGCACGACGTCTCAAGAGCCACTGTTCAGGCCCAGTCCTATGTTGACATGACGGTGCCGGGAACGGGACTTTTACCGCGCAAAGCTTCCACATCGGCCAAGACACGGCAACACATGATGTATCGTCTGAGACCAGTGGACGCCAGTCATGGTCGCGAGCAGGGCGACTTGCTGTATCTGCAATGCGGCCAGGGTGCAGGATGCACTACAAACAGACGGAGCTCAGGTGCGTCTGCAGGTACGTTCATGTTGTGTGCGTCGTCTTGTCTCGTCTCGGACCTTGCAGACCAGGCCGCTCACACAGTAGGGTCCGATGCAGGGACCGAAGCCTACACCCGCTCCGTCGCAGACTCTGGTCGCACGCCCTTGCGGTCTTTTCGCCCGCGGGTGGTCTCTCCTCTTCTGTCGCCACCTGCAGAAGATGCCATGCGCTACGATGGCTCCGCTGGCGGCCGCCCGTCGCAGCAGGACGTCTACGATGCGGCACCGCCGCCGGGATACAAGAGGCTCAAAAGGGTCCGCAGCGCACGCGTCGGACCGACCCGTCGTCCGTCTACATCGACTGCACGCCTGCCCACGTGCACTCGCCCCGGTACCTGTCGAACCCGCCACGCCGTGTACAGTTGCTCCAACCGCTTCTGCCGCCGTTTGCAGGCGACGGTTTCTCGGGCGACGAGGCCACGGCTCGCACGACCATAAAGCGGGTCAAGAGCGACAGCAGCAACAGCGTCGGCCCGTCCAGCAAGAGACGGAGACGGTCCGATGCGTCGCCTATACTGGGGTCTCTCGAGATCGTGTCCGTGAGCCAGGAGGAGAGAGCCGTCGACATGGCCGCTGCTGCTGCGGTCGCGTTCGCCGCGGCAGAGGCGGCATCCAAGACCAAGGGCATTGTGACGTGGATGCGCTGCGTCCGATGCGCCGGCTGCCGCCGAAGAGGAGCTGGGTGTTTGATGACGCGGCTCCTTTTGCGTCAAGAGAGAATGCGACGCCGACACCACGGACAACGCTACTGTCATACCCAGCAGCTGCGATGAGAGCGGGCGTGTCATTGAGACCAAGCACGGCGAGGCTGCGGTACCGGGTCCAGTACTGCCGCCGTTGAGACCCATCGAGGAAGAGAGGACGCCAGCCAGGTGCCCGAATTTAGGTTCATGAGAATGCTTCGCACACGGATGGGCCAGTGGTTTTTCTTTTTTCTCTTTTTTCGGGATTGAATTTCATTCTGCCGTGGCATGTTACGGACAAGGTCCGCTCCCATGAACGACAGAGTTTTGCAGGTGAAAGGACGAGACGATATCGGGCTCACACACATGTTATGCACACATAGATCAGAGAGCAAATTCCAGCATGGGCATTGTCTTGTTAACTTTCATCCTTGAGACATGGGCTTGGTCTTTTCATCTTTCATCCTTGAGAAACATCGTGACCTCCACAGCCTCCCCCTGTTCTGTAACGGATCTGTTTGTTCACGCATCACGTGCAGTCCCGGGGTTTGTGCCAACGTCACCTGCAAGGCTGCAGACTTGCGACGTTGGTTGAGACAAGGCCGACACAGAGCCGTCCGATCTCAAAGGTCTACGAGTATGCTGTACTTTGCACTCGTATCCCTTGACAAGACGGCAAACGCGGCAAGCGACCTGGACCTTCGTACAGTCCGAATCGGCAAAGGAGGCGATTACGCGCAAAGGGCAAATTGTATTCCGCAAGGTCAGGCGGGCAAAGAGAGGCAATACTACGAGTACGCGAGATCGAGTGCATAACTGGTCGAAACTGGTCAGAAACTGGTCGAAACTGGTCTGGCCTTTTCAGCGTCGGCCCTGCGCCCACCGAAACAAAGCCTCAAGAAGAAAAGTCTGCTCTGCCTGGCTCCGGCTCTGGTCTGATTTCGCCGGGATCCTCTTCCAGCTGAGCAGGGTCGGTGGCCCAACGAGCTCCAGTAAAGTAATCATGACGGTCCGACCTTTGTCCATAATCGTGTGTCGTGGGTCTTCCTATTCGGCCCATATCCCAGCAAACGCTCGTATTGTTGGGCTTTGCATGGCGTGAATGCTCATCGTGATTTTGCACAGACTTGTCACATCAAGGAGCTTTCTGTCTGGCAGTTCGTTACCGTGTACCGTGTACCGTGTACCGTGTACCGTCTGACGTCTTGTTCTGCATTCCTTTTGTGCCCTTTGCCATGCCGCTTTTCTTCAACCTCGATCCTCATCATCCATGTCGATCGGCCTGCTTAAAACACCGTCTCCGGACATGTGTCAATTCACGTTATGGAGTGGCTTCGTGATCGTACCAAGTAGCTTG